>CARXXK010001098.1:65982-490718 GCA_949089665.1 Macrosiphum euphorbiae
AAGAATGAGTTTGAAAAAGAATTTTTCAAATTAATGAATAATAGTGTTTATGGACGTACTATGATGAATGTTCGAAATCATGTTGATATAAGATTATGTTCTAATGCATACCAACTAGAAAAATTAATTACAAAACCAAATTTTGATCGAAGAACAATTTTTACAGAAAATTTAGCTGCCGTACATATGAAAAGAACACAAATATCTTTCAAACAACCAATATATGTAGGAATGTGTATTTTAGATTTATCTAAAATGTTAATGTATGATTTTTATTATAATATTATAAAGAAAAAATATGGAAATAGAGTTAGATTGTTATACACAGATACAGATTCACTAATATTAGAAATAAAAACTAATGATTTTTATCAAGATATGAAAATTATGTTAGATCATTTTGACACATCAGATTATCCAAAAGATAATATTTATGGTTTACCTTTAGTTAACAAAAAAGTTTTAGGCAAGTTTAAAGATGAGTTAAATGGAAAAATAATGTCTGAATTTATAGGTTTAAGATCTAAATTATATTCTCATCGAATCTTAGATACTGAAAAAGAAATTAAAAAAGCTAAAGGTGTTAAAAAAAATGTTGTAGAAAATAAAATATGTTTTAATGATTTTGAAAAATGTTTACTAACAAAAGAATCAAAATATGTTAAACAAAATTTATTTAGAACTAAGAAACATGATATTTTTACTGTAGAACAAAACAAAAAAGCTTTAAGTGTTTATGATGATAAAAGATTTATTTTGGAAAATGGTATTGATACATTAGCTTGGGGACATTATAAAACAAACATAGATAGAAACGATTTTGTAAACCATCTCAATACACTGATTAGAAATCAAAATCAAAAAGATTAGAAAAATATTTTTAATAGAACAATGTTAAAAAAATTTTTTTTACTAATATAAATAATAGAAATGGAAAATTGTAAAAAACTTTTAGATATGATCCAAAGGTATAAAAATATACTAAAAGAGTTATCAGAAATTGAATCATCTATGTATAATTTAGAAACTCATGTATCATTTTTATATGATGATGATGATCACAAAAAAAAATTTAAGAAATTAATTAGTTATTTTAAGAAAACTCATAATGAATTATCGGATCATATAATGAATCATTGGATTGATAACTATTTTTTTTAATATTCACTAGTTTGTTGTTAGACTTTTTTAATAGAACAATTCTATTAAAAAATAAATTAATTTGTCTAACTACAAATACTATATTACATTTCGATTTTAATTATTAATATCATAAGTATTATGAAAAATATTTTGGGGGTGAAAATGTATTTAATAAGTTTTGCGAAAAAATGTTTTTATTATTATTACATTTCGATTTTTATTTTTAATAATTAAGTTTTGTCGAAAATATTTTTATTATTATTGCATTTCAATTTTTATTTTTAATAATTAAGTTTTGTGGAAAATATTTTTATTATTATTGCATTTCATAAGTTTTGCGAAAAATTTTTTTAATTATTATTGCATTTCAATTTTCTGATCTTTTTGCACATTGTTTTCTTTGTGATCTTTTACTGATATATTATGCGGTGCGCCAGGAATGGTACATATATACTACTCTCATATATTACCTGTTGCGTTATGAACTTATATATAGGTATATTGTAGTATCATTATAATATTATTGTCATCCATCATCGTATCTTGAATTTAAATAATCGATTGCTAGTGTAGTGTGATTACCTATATTACCTATATTATATTGCAAATTAACTATTCATACGCTAGGGTGTATTCGGTTCGTTATCAATGTCCGTAAGAGGTCTTACATGGTGACGGCGAGTACAACAAATCTCCAAGGTGTAAAAACAATGTCCACAATTAAGGTAATCAAATAATAATCACATTACACTACAATTTACAAACGATGTTAAGAAATATACTGTAGAACTCATATGACTATATGAGTAATATTCGAATCATATAAACATTATCAAACGAGATACAAGTTAAAAGGAGCTCATTTCTTAGCTCATTGGTATAAATTGAAAACACGCGGCACATACTTATAAGTTATATAATTCGTCTCGGTGATTGTTATTTATATTTGCTCATGGGCGGACGTCACTGTATACTGCAGCAGCAACTCGCTCTCATTGATGACGATTGCCGACCGACGTTGGCCAGCTACTAAGCTAATATTTTATTATAATAATATATTCGAGTATAGAATATTGGAATTTAAAATTTTGTTGGGGGCTGGCAAGGGGAGGCCGAGATAAATGAGGCCTATATTATAAAGAGAGTTTGGTGAGTCGGCGCAGCAGCCGTAATATTGGGTGCCTATACATATAAGTAGGTACTTACACAGAAACAAGTTTAACGTACAAACACTTATTACAACCTAATACAAATTTCATAATATTAATGAGGTTTTTTCTCAGAGTTTCGTTAAAACGATCTCCTTATTAAGTAGGTTTAATATATAATATGAGAGAATTCGTATACCTATCTCGGTGCTGGACGTACGTTTTATATAGTCGTCTCCTAATACGTGCTTCGTGTGTTGTTTAAGTATATTATACCGAGACATAATATATTATTCAAACGGTAACCCACTGCGATCTATTCATGTTAACTATGCTATAAAAACGGAAAACTATTTTGGTGTGCGTAAGACCATCGTACTCTGACAGCGCGTATATAACTATATAATACCGGACAGCAGATAACTGCACGATATCGCCTGCCATCTGAGATCATCTATTCGTCTGCTGATAATATCCGATGAACTGCAACTTCGCCTGCACCGAAAGCAGTACACGTCATTATGTGTAACACAATAAACGTTTCGTTTCGTCGCTTTTATGTACCGAGTATATCGAGTAATCGAATACCGGAGAATTATCTGTTTATTATTATTTATTTTATAATCGTATGGCGTCCGTCCCATCTGCAGCGGCAGAAATACTGCAAAATACAAATATTCTAAGCATTCGTTTTTCCATTCCACTCTGTCAACGACGCTGCCGCCGGCCCATGTGTACAGTTTATGCATCGTATTATAACTATACGTAACATGTACATATACTGAATAAGGCTCGAAGCACTCGTTATATATATATGTACGATAATAAAATAAATTTAAGGTAAATCGATTGAAATTCCTCCACGTATGTATATATAAGTGTATAGTACACATAATATATTGCAGGGAAATACGTGTATATATACGGAAGCGGCCTTCCGAGTGCTTTTCAAAAGTTCTCCGGGTTAATAAAAATATATATCACGTAGCTAGTGTAGGTATGCCGTTGGAAATTTCTCACTTTTAAAATAACCAACCCCCCCCCCTTTGCAGCAGTCTCATCCGCCTTCCCGGCAGCAGCTATAGTCGATGACGTTAATCTATTCATGACCTTTATCATCGTCGAGTATTTATTTTCCATTGGAACTTTTCCGATATATATATAATATATATATATATTATATACACCACGAAAACGTTCAAATTCGCATCGTTAAACGCGTGTAATAATAATATAACGTGCAAATTATCATTTTCGTTTCTTAATAATATATGTTATACGGCGATGACGATGACTGTCGTCTGTCGACGTTTAAATTGATTAAAGCAATAGTTTTCTGTCGTGTTTGACGATTAATATTACGACAATGCTTGCCCATGTAACAATAAAAAGGTAGCTATTGCGACACGATCGTGAATCGAATATCAATCGATTGCCTGAACACGTTTTTAGCATGCGTATTACATTGTTATCCGTCTCGGAGTTCGGACGTTTTGTGTCATTCTTTTAGTCAGCGCCGTCGAACACCGTTCGCGACGAGCGTATAGTATTGTTTTATATTATCATAATGTATATAATAATATTATAGTATTTTATCGTCGAAAACATAATGTCGTTATACTATGTTATGCGTAAAAGTACGACAGCGAAGGTGTTTTCAGTTTTTTTTTTTTTTTTTTTGAAAATAGATGCAAAACATAATAATATTATATTGTAATAACCGCGCCTACTGTCGGTGTTTTGAACTATATTAGTGCTGTGTGCAGTCATACAAATATTATAGCGGTGCATGCGACGGTAATAATAATATTTTTCGTGAGAATTCTTGCTTTATTATTTTTATTCGACTGCTCGTTAAGTATATGTCGTTTCTGTACGACATAAGCCAGAAGTCTTAACGTGTACACCGCGTATAATTCAATATACCTATATGTATATTGTATATATAATATGAAATGAGTCATTGTTGTGTTTTCATTTCCCTCTTTCTTGAGACATCATCTTATGCCGCGACGAACACCAGATATCCTCGGGAGGGGAAAATATTACGATATTTACACAGTAGCATTATAAACATTGTATATATATAAATATAATGATGCGCGTAAAGAGAGACGAAAAAAACCACGACTCGGGTCTGGTCTTAATCCCTTTAAACGCGGAATTGCCTCCTAGCCCCCCCCCCCCTTGTCCCTTCCCCACGTACACACTCGTCGTCGTCGCCGTTTTGACCGTCGAGAAAACTCTGCGACCAAACCCTCACCCTGCATGCGGTAACCGAAAATTCCGTTCACATATTCATTCTTTCGGGGGCGAGTGATGTGCTCGCGTTTCCTATATACGTTTCAATTTGCTCGTTTTCGAATCGTCCCACGCTCCCGAGCCGCCTCCCTAGACAGACCAATCTGAATAATATATAAATCCCGTCACAATATCCATAATGCGTCTGCACTATATACCTATATATACGTACATATTATTACGCGTGCATAATCCGGATTTATTTCAGCGCCGTAGCTAGATACTTGTGTGCCCCGGTGCAAATTGGTGTAGGTGCCCCATAAATAGTGTACACCATTTATAACGTGTTCCATGTATTAGAATAAATATATGAAGACAAACAATTAATTTACACAAGTTTTATATAATTTAATGTAATATCAAATAATTTTAATAAGTTAACATCTAAAACGTTATGAGGTATATTATAACAATAACTAGATTATATTAGGTATTGACTATTTAAAATTATTAAATCACTAATGATAATGATTATATTATATTACATTCGTATACTATACTAATTACTGATAATAATAATAATAATAATAGGTAATAAAAAAAAATTATCGAAATTATAGTTTTCATAAGTCAGAAATTAGTATTATTAATACTAATTGTATTACCTATACCTAATTTGAATATTAGTGTTAGATTTTAAAAATTTTTTTTCTTGCTTTTTGATTTGCAAAATTGTTAATTATTTGGTCAATATTTAGTTATTCGGTGCGCTCTCTTTCTATATTTAAAATTGAAATATTATTGAGTCTTTCTTGAGAAATTGTATTTCTTAAATAATTCTTCACCAGTTTCAATTTAGAAAATTATCGTTCGGCTGAAGCGACAGTTACAGGTATAGTTAAAAATATCGAGCATGCAGTAATAATATCTGGAAAGCTACTTGAAAGATCATTTTCTATTATGTGAATTACCATACTAAGGATATTAGGCAATTCAATTTGATTAATAATTGACTTAAAAGACAATACTTGTCGAGTAAAATCAGAACTAATGTCTATGTCATATTTTACAGCAAATTCATAAGCTACTTTGATGATATCAGCTTCATTGTTTCCTTTTAATGAAGAAGGATTTAAAAAACTGAACGTACTTGCAACTTCATATAATCCTTCAAATCGTCTACGAATTTGAAACAAAACGGTATCAATAATTGGAAAAAAACTTTGACTTTAAAATTATCTTTTGTTGTATTTAAATGTCTATCTCCATCTACTTCATCGAAATAATGTTTAGCAAATGCCTGTCGCTTAGTTTTAAAATCTGTAGGTATATTCCATTTTGAACATATTAGTTCTGCTGTATTTAAAATATCTTTAAAATTATCTCTAAGATTCGAAATTGACTGATAAGCTTGATCTAGAAAATAAATTTTATTTATAATATATATACGAGCGACGATGCGGTGGCGCGGAAAACAAGTTTAAAAATGCAAAATATATAATATTATTAAGCCGTGCCCCCGTAAAATATTAATGCATGTAACGTGTGTCTAATTTCTTTATGTATATCATGGCGAAAAAAAAATGTCCCACATCGCTATATAGGTACCTAACGAAAATGCGTATTATATTATGTCGTATTCGTCCCGAGCGTACTATTGTACAATATTGAAAACTATATATTATAATATGCACACAGCTGTGGTTCATATTATAATGTTATACACAGTCAAAAATTATTGAAATTCGTATTAAATTTTGTTTTCTAATTGAAGTACCTATACCTAAGCCCGAAAACTGTACACAGTTGCACAAGAGCTGAGATATATTATGTTTTGCGAGCTGTCGGAAAATATATTGCAGGCCAAAAAAAAAAAATATTTGACCAAAATAGCACACGGTCTATAACGCTGACACGATCATAAATCAATTAACCTCCTCAAATATGTGTGACGATGTTTGAGATAACATTTTATGTCAAAAAACTGACACTTTAACATACCTCTAACAAAAACAAAATGTATTCGACGAATTCCTAGTGGAGCCAAAGGACACGAAAGTGGCTCAGGGGCAGACGGCACTCATGGAGTTCAGCCCGCCGAAAGGTCATCCGGACCCGATGGTCGTTTGGAAGAAAGACAGAGAAGACGTGCACATAGATTAGACGACAAGGTACACCCCATAATATCATTATAATAATATGTTATAAATACAGTTATTTTTCAATAAGAATTATATGACTACTCACCTAACGAGTTTAATATTCAGCGTGTTTTATGTCGTATTATATTGTTGTACTTACGTCTTGACAAACATAGCCATATAGCGATGAATGAGCAATACCATATAATAATATAACATTATAACCTAATCGGTCTCCGAGCTTATAATGATTATGATAATAAAAATAATAATAATAATAATAGTTTCTTCGCGATAGAAGAAACTCCCAACAGACAAAACCGCGGCTTAAATGGGTACTCCGAGTATATAATCATTATTTATTGTCCTATCCGGTAAAATAATAAATATATCATTGCTACAGCTACAGATGTATACAGTCATTGTGGCTGTCATCGATTTCGGCTGATAAACTATATATCGCATTCCTATGAGCAATTTATAATATTTTTTCATTCATAATAATAATATTATAATCACTATTGGGTAAAAAGACTTCATATTATATTATGATCAACCGGTGACTAAAATAGATGTAGGTATGCTATATGTTTGTATATTGATTTAAAATTAATTACCTACATATTATTATATTCAAAATTGAATCTGTCAGTACCGTATAGTAATAATATTATGTAAATAAAGCAGCTATAAAACCAAATTAATCATATGGACACCGCGGGTATAATTTCACTAACTAGTTTATTTCATACTAAAATTGTTTTTATTTTAACATCGATAGTATAGCCTCATACCCGATCCTTTAGTATGTTGTTACTTGTTAAATTCAATCGTTATTAATTGTAATCGTATCGGTCTATCGAAAATATAATTACAGCATTCCGCCATCACTGTTTATAATTTACTTATTTTCGATCGAAACAATATTATATTATGCTCTTGTGGCCCTTTATAACCGTTATCTATACCGTTCGTTGTGTTAATTGTTAATATATGCAATATCATAAGTAGGTATAATGATATAACAGATGTAACATAATAATATTTCTATTTTCAAATGTATTACCTGTATTGCCAGCAGTATTTTGATCGCCATTGACATTATATGACTTGTTTGTTTAGGATGCGAATCGTAGACGGTGGCAATCTGATGATTACAGACGTCAAACAAGACGATGGCGATGAATGCCTGTGAGTGGCACAAAACATCGTAGGGAAGAAGGAAAGTACACCGGCAAAACTCGCCGTAAACGGTACGTATGCGTAATAAGCTGTAGAACATCATTTTTTAAATGTTAACAGCTGATTATGTTAAGAGAGTTCTCTGTTTTATTATATAAATACTATTATATAAATACTATGTGTTAGATATTTAAAAATCATTAGAAAAATACTTCATTCTGCTTCAGAACAATATATTTAATAATAAAAAAGGTGGGTAAGTGGATGTCGCTCTGCTGTACAGTAGGTTACAAGTGGGTCACTGTATAATAGATGCTTTTAAATTTGAATTCAATGATACAATATCATTGTATAAGAAAAACGATTCTGAGCGAAGACGGTATGTTAGTCTAGGTTTAAGACAAATTATATACATATCTATGGTATTAAAAAAAAAATTGACCTAAAATAAATTCCAAATTAATCATATCACAATATCCATTAGGTACTTATAACACGTTATACACCAACAACAAACCCTGATACTATCATATATAGATAATAGTACACTTTAGAAGTTTCAAGTAGGTACCCACGAATAATATTATATAATCACAACAAAATAACTAGGTTTTTTAATATGTAATTTCGTCCAAATTTGAACATAAAATGACTATAAAAATAAACTGTGATTGTATATTTTTTAGATTTTTCGGTAAGAGAATTAACTACTTACGTGGAATCTTGTTTTAAATTTTCAATCCTTAGCTATAAAAACTGAACATTTTATAATTTATTAATTACGATGATTAATAATTTTCGAGATTTTGAAAAATTCTATCAAAATTCGATGTTAAAATGCTTATAAAAAAAAATTGTGCTTATGTATTTTTAATATTTTTCAACTGATATTGTAACAATATATCAGGAGCCTTGTATTAAATTTTACACTTTTTGGCCCAACAGATAAAACTTAATTGATATTTATAGAAAAAAAAAACTAAAAAAATTGAAAACTGAAAATGTCCGTAAACGGCTCAAAAAGTGTCAAAATATTTTCAAAATTGTAGGGTGTATAGAAAATACTAATATAAACATTCAGTGAAATTTTCATGTATCTACAGTAATTCGTTTTTTAATTACAACAAAAAAAGGAAATTGCCACATGAGAAATCGAGTGAATATCCAATGTTGTAAAAATTTGAATTTCAAACGCTCATAAAAATTTAATTTGACTTTCCGGTAGAAATTTTTTTATTGATAAAGGTAGACAATCTTATGAGTAATCTTGTATTAGATTTTCAAATCTTAGATTTAAAAAGAAAAATTTTTACGAATTCTTAACTCAAAATAATTTGCTAATTTTCGTGATTTTTCCATATTTTGTCAATTTTTGAACTTTAAATGCTTATAAAAAAAAATTGTGACTAAGGATTTTTAATATTTTTCATCTGCCTTTGAAACAACATATTAGGAGCCTTGTATTAAATTTTCAAGCTTTCGCAACCAACAAATAAAATTTTATTGATATTTTTAGAAAAAAAACTAAAAAAAAATGGAAAATGAAAATGTCCCTAAACAGTTCAAAATAAATCAAAATATTTTGAAAATGTTATCGTGTATAGAAAATGCAAATATAAACAACCAGTGAAAATTTCATGTATCTACGGTCATTTGTTTTAAAGTTACACCAAAAACCAGAATCGATTTTTTGGAAAACCGATTTTGCGTAAAAATTCCCGTTTTTCCTTAATTTTTATGTTGTTTTTTCCCGGCGCTCTTGAAAACTACTGGGAAATTTAAATTTTGACCTCCCCAATGCACCAACGATATTCACTTTCCAATCGAACAAGATACTGAAGTCGAAAATCGAAGCATTATTTCGACTACTTATCGTGTACACAGACACAAAAAAAATAAATATAAAAATAAAAAATGAAATAAAAAAAAAAAAAAAAAAAAAACACACATCATTGTAAAATCAATACATTCATCGTTTCACTCAGAATCTAAAAAAAATAGTGGTTTCCGTCAAAAAAATATATAAAACCGGGACATTAGTGAGACAAAATGTTTTTATTTTACTAAAAAACGGTAGCTAATGTAATTAATATAGTAGCAGTTTACATTAAGGAAAAAAATCTCTATAAACACAATCGAGTGTCGTCAGTCAGGAATCCAAAACTATGATAGCTGTGGTTTTCGAAATTATCGTGGTACCTTCGTTACCGCCACGCAGTAATGATTTTGGAAGAGATTTTCCAAAAATTCCAATTTTAATGAGGTGCTCACTGCTCAGTGCTCACACAGAACTTTTTAGATTCACGAGGAAAATCGAACATTTTTTATTTTTTACAAAGGGTTTCCATTGGTGACTGATTATAGTACTATAATTATAGTGATAGTAGAAACTAGAAATTAGTAGAATATAGCACAAAACTCGATATATTTCTTCTTCAACTAAAATCTATGAATCATAAATATATTTTTGTTAAAAGTATTTTTTAAAATTACTATCATGATAATTGGATATAATTTTAGCCTGTATTTGATATTTGTTCACTATACCTATTTTTTGGATAAAGCGGGTTTCACGTTATTACCTTGGACTCCCGTCCTATTTCTTGCCATGCCTTTACACCCAAACAACGTAAACAGTCCGTAAATATTTTCCCAACCCCTTGAGTCCAATAGAAGAACAAGAGCCCATTCAATTTTGTGCCGACCTTTGACGTGGTCGTCGTCGTTATACTATAGACCACTCCAACGGAACATTATAACTTACAAGACGTAACCATGTCATCAGAAATGAAAATACAACCGATGGAATTAGGTTCGACGAGACAGCCTGTTATACGTATATACCTATATATATTATTGTACATTTCGATATACATAATATATATATTATTGTATAGGTATATATATATATATTATATAACAATATTATACACGGATCGTCGATCTACCTGTCGAGTCGTCGGCGGTACCTATACTTTTCGTATACTTCGTACGAAGACCTATATATTCCGTTCTATATACTTATATTATGTACCCGATAACAAAAAATAAAAAATGAAATCAATAGACGCGCATCATCGCCGACCCGTATACATGTACCTACATACGTGTATTATACATTTAGGACAGAGCACATTATTATATACCAAAGGTTTTTCATGTACATATTTAAAGTAGGTATATAGGTATATAAATTATTATATACATAGAAGTACCTACGTGCGCTGCAGTTCCGCAATTTCTCTCGCAATTTCCATCGTACACTTAGAACACATTATATCAGTAGTTCTCAACCTTTTTTGATTCATGTCACCTTCAACAACTAGAATCAAACACTGCGTCACCCTAACATCAAAATAATAAACAATCTTAGCTGTATATTTAAAAATTCTTCTTTTATTAAAAAAAAAAATATAGTACACAAAAAAGGCATGTTCAAAACGTTGACACTCTATGTCATGTATGTCAAAAATACTAATAAATTATAATTGATAATTATGTTATATAGTTAAATGTTAATAAATAAAAATTAATAGTGCAAATTGTATGCAATACCTCTTATTGTCTCGAGGGTTGTTCTGTTTTCTTTATCATTTAGAATAGTTTGAATTTGGTTTTGACGTTTTACGTACTTTGAACTTTGTTTTGGCCTTGCTTGTCCGGATAAAATAATTTGAATTTGCCCTGGAATCAAAATGTATGTATAAATAAATTATATTTTATTGTAATATTAGTAGAATATTTTTATTCGTGAACTTATCTTACCCACAACGTGTTGTTGCTCTTTTCTCATTTCCTCAATTATACGATACACCCCAACGTGATCAGCTCCTACTAATACTTTCCATCTTTTGTGCCATGCTTCGACTTTGTTTTGTGTCCTTGGAATATTGTTTTCATGATTGAAATGTATTGACCAAAATGATGGTGGAAACAATGGCTCATATCGAGATACTATTCCATTTCTAAATTTCCTTCGTACTTTTCCATGCACATAATTTTCTTCAAAGTAATTTTGAATGTCATAGGGTAATGAATCTTTCAATTGATCAAAAGCATTAGGTATATCTGATGGGTGTAAAAATGCAAATGACCACATACATCGAAGTTGTAAACTAAATTCTTCATTTTCTCCATATTTAGTAGCCAATCCACTAGACTGGATTTTTCGCCAAATATTTTGGCCTAAATGAAAAAAACACCCTTTTTGTTGGCATTCTGGAAATACTTTAAATGCAGCATTAATTGCAGCTTTTTCGAAATCTGTTATAATACATTTTGGTGAAACATCGAAACCGAAACCATCACAAATTGATATTAGGTCTTCGAATAAACGTTCGTAACAACATTGTTGTTTACTGGTCATTAAAACATATACTAATGGCAAAATTCTAGAATTATTTCCACCAACAGGTGCATGTATAGTGTACATTTGTAAAAATATACTTGGCACAGTTTTAAATGTACCATCCATAACCCAATAATTGGCATTGACAAGTTTTGATATTTCATCTTTAGTAGAAAAAATATATATTTTGTGACTCTCAATAGTACTTTCTTTTAGTAAAAATGTTTGACCATTAAAAGACTTACATAAGTTAAGAGGAATATCTATTTGTGAAAGACTTGTTGGTTCTGGTGGTTTCTGATGTTTTCTACACCGTGAAATAATTTTTCGCGTTGCTTCAACTGATGGCATGTATGGCTGAGAATTGACGGGGATGCGACTCGTTGCTTCCTGTATTATTTGCGAAGGTTTATCTCTCGAAGACAGAGCTTTTGAAACAATATATTTTATGTTTTTCTTTACCAACAATCGGCATGGGTCAGGCCCATGGTTGTGATTTAAAAAAGAATTATCATTAACAATATGATTACCATCAACAAGAATTGTTACTGCTCTTGCATTACAATATTCATTATTACTATTATGCCGTTTAGTATGTTTCCTCTTTTCACATTCCCAATAATATTTATTGTTACGGTTTTTGTTTTTAATCATGATAAAATTGTCAATTAATAATTTTGTACCAAAAATTTCAATTTTATATTCCATAATTATTTAATGCAAATACATAAATTAAATTAAACAACGACACAAAAATGAATGCAAAGACGCGGCGTGGTTACGAATCAACTAAAACAGTATTTATGAACATGCAATAGCAATACCCACTGTAGATTACAGGCTATAGGTATTAGGTATCGTTAAATTTCGATAAGTTATCGATAACATTATTACAACAAAAGACAACACTACGTTATCGAATTGAAAATGTATAGCTTATACTTAATTTATTTTAGTGTCGGCTTTTCGTAGTGTCGGCCTTTTGACCTTGTCGGCTAAAATAGTTTCAGCTATCTGACTGTCGGCCTATATAGCCGTCGGCCGTTTGGATTCGGCCGGATGTCGGTATACGTTCTGTTTTAGGCCCTTTACTGTTTAATATATATGTTGATGGCCTTCTTAATGTTTCTATAAAAGGTGATATTTGTAGTTTTACTGATGATACGGTTATGCTTTTTAATAATAAAAGTATCGAAGTCCTATTTGATGAAGTTAATCTCTTGTTATAAGCCAGGTAGGCTTACAACGAGTTTTTGTAGAAAGTGAAAGTAACTCAAAAATAAATAACAATTAGTTAATTAATTAAGTATATTTTAAAATAAACACACACATATCGACAATGATAAGGTACGAGTCATACGCTTGTTGTAAGACTGTTCGATCTACTGCTCTTTACAAATTACAATACACTTATATATCCGAATTCATATAATAATTAAACAGTTTATATTCGCATTACATACTTGTGTTACTTTCCTTATGACTGTAATGTTTTGTACAATTTCACAACCATTCGTATCACCCCGATATCTGTTCACTGAATATAAAGTACTGTATTGATTAGTACTACGTGTTAATAATATTACAACTACGTAGGTGGTTTTCTACACTCTCATTAGATAGTGTTCAGAATTGGTATGATAATAATTTTTTAGAGTTAAATTTTAAAAAGTCTAATTATATATTATTTAATCTAAGACCTAATTCAATTAACTTGAATAATCTTGTCATTTGTCTGCATTCCTTAAATTGTAAAAACAAAATTGTACCCTGTAATTGTCAACATATTCAAAGGGTAAATCATATTAATTATTTACGGTTAATATTTGATGATAAACTTAAATGGAATTTTCATATAGATAAATTGGTTAATACCATTAGGAATTTATTTTATAATTTTAAAAGCTTAAAATATATTTTAGATTTTAAACATTTGAGAATTAGTTTCCTTAGTTTACTATGGATTGCCCTTTTGGGGTTGACACCTTTAAATACTACTATCAATAGTTTAATAAAATTAATTATCTCAAAGCCTTTTTTGTATCCAACAAAACAGTTATATATTGATTTTAATGTACATCCTATTTCAATATTATATTATAAATCTTTGCTTTTACTTATATATAAATATAGACATTGTTTGAAAACCATAGAGCATAATTATAATACTAGAAATAAGTGTCATTCTAATCTTAATTCTATTATATTTTATAAGACAGTAACTTCTCAGAGTACTATTTACAAATGCACATTGTTGTGTCTAGGTAAATTAAATTTAAATCTTATGCATTTTAATAATATTAACTCTTTAAAATTATATATTAAGCTAAACCAGTTTGATAATGTTACACTTAATTATGAATTGTAATTTTGTATATATTTTCTTTTTTTTTATTTTCTCATTATTTCTACTTTTATTTAATTAGATTTTATACTGTTATATATTTAATTAATTGTTAATATTTAATACTATAAGAAACTCTCATTTCTTAGCACAAACTTTTAGCTTTTTAGAAGTGAGTCAATATATTAACTTAACTTTATTGTATTATAATTTATATTATAATTTTATATTATATTGTTATATTTTATGTTGTTATATGATATATTGGCGAAATAAACTTATTATTATTATTATTATTATTATTATTATTATTATTATTATTATTAAACAAAGATTTACATACATTTTTTAAGTTTTGTTTTTTGTTTCCTTTTCTACATTCAACTTTATTAAATTATTAGTTTATAGATGATGTAGCACACATGATGTAGCACACGTACAGGAGACGGTGACAGGATGAGATGGTAGATGGCAGTAGAATAAACGCAAATTTATGTATTGTTGCTAATTTAAATAATGAAAAAATCAACTATTACAATGACAAGTGACTTGGTCCACTTAAAATCAATGAATCGTTGCTGACTGATAGAAAATATACGATTGCTCGATTTTTTTCTAAATCCAAAAATGGTAATTTTACAAGGAGTCAACTGGCATGGAGGTGCTCGTGCTAGTCTTAGCTATATTTGTGATGTATGTATTAGTACGTGGCCATGAGCATGTAGCTAGTTGATTCTATGAACGATGCGGGGTGTCGCCAAATGTGTAGTCTTGTTGTAGTGCCAAGTTGCACCACTAATAACTATTAGCCCGCGGTTTTCCACAGTCTATTTTACTACTGTGTCATAGTTCTTAGCGTTGGCTTTTCTGCCCATGCTACCCGATGCTAACTATTGATTTCCCAGCGTCCCATTGCGAATATGAGATCACCCTGGAAATACTGTATAAAAGTAATATATCATATTCCATATATTGTATAATATAGTTATATTATAGGGGGGTGGGAGGGAAGGGAGTAGCAATGAAGTTAAATGTTAACTTCATTTATTTTGTTTCATCATGATATTCATAGATCATAAACTCGCCTAGAATCCAAGTAGTGTGTTGAATAGTCAATATATTCTTTACTGTAGAATATATAAGTTTATATATTTCAAAACAAGTTTTTAATACATATTATTTTAAATGAAAACAACAAGTATATTGTGGTAATTAGTTCTTTATTGATGTTGAAACAAAATTATTTTAGTTAAGTGTGATCTCAATCTTTTTTTAGGTTGACATAATTGCTTATTATAATAATGTAGTCTAATTTTAAAGTATTTTTGTATGATACATTTAACAATTTGCAACAAATGATTGTTTATTGGTGATTGTGATAAAATATGAGAATTTAAACAAGTAAATAATTTGTTGATATTTATTGCAGACATGGTTTTTACTGTTAAAAAATCTATTGGATTTTCTAAATGTTTAGGAACTTTGTTAATTCTAGACAAAAATATTTTTTCACTAATTTTACAGATTGTGATGACGTCAGCTGATGGTTTTATGAGTACTCCTCTATTTTTTATGTCAATGAGTGCATGTTGTTTAGTGTTATCTTCAAGAGCGTCACAACAGATGCGACATGTAATGATTTTTTTCAATTGTTTCACCACAAAACCTGAAATATATTGAATTATATCTTCTTTATATGAATCTATTTCTACTACATCATCTTGTTGTTCATTATCATCTGTAAAACTTTGTTCTTCCTATACACATAGAATATTCAGAAAATTTTCTTTTACAATCTGTTTGTGACTAGATACTTGTAAAATACTGGTTGAATCTTGTGGGGCACAATTAGCATTTTTAGAAACTGACAGTTCGGTATGAACCAGTAATCGCTTGTAAGTGGCTACAAACTGTGCTGCTGTTGGATTGTTATTAAAACCTCCTCTTGATCTAACTGAAGAAAATAGAATTTCCAGATGGTCTTGGGAAATTTTGTATGAAAGGATAAAATCCATTTGTCCAGTCTTAATTACATTTTCAAATAATCTTTTCATACTCTGGAGACAAACAATGAGACCATTAAAACCAGTTTTTCGTGGGGATGAGAGTATGTTTGAATGGTCTTTACTTTGTAGTAATTGTAAATAATTTATAGATGAATTAATAAAATTATTCATATCTTCCTCATATTCTAGAAATAATGGTTTCTTGTACTGAAGCTTGCTTAAAAAATTTCTAGTGTTTAGAAAGTCAAATATATCATTTATTTTGCGACAAAATGTAACTGTTGCATCACAATTTTCAAAATTTTGTATTTCTTTTGTTTTACAATATAATAATGCATCTACTACACTTGTGCTTAATACTTGTGCAGCCAAGCAAACCTTCATTTTTTCTTTTGTATAGTAAATATGTCTAGACCGAATTTTTGTAGCCAAATGCAACTCCTTGTCTTCTTGAAACTTCACTAGTTCTTTAAAATATTTCCACTCTATAGCATTTCCGTCAGCATCGTATAATATTCCCCAATCTCCAATCGTATTTCTGACTAGCTTTAGCATATGAGCTGGGTCTAAAAATATACATACTCCTTCTTTTGTCACTGGGTGGAGAAACGATGAAATTTGATTGTGTAGATCTGCTCCTAAACGTCTGGCCATTGAAATATTGGAAGCAGCTCCGTCGAATGTAATAGTTTTTACAATGGAACCGGTTTCATGTATATTAATTATACATGTCTCAAGGAGATTGGCTTTTTCTTCAGCAGTTAATCCATTTATTAAAAAATATGCAACAGGGATTTTCCAGTGTGAATTTAGAGCAACAATTAAGAAAACAAGAACTTCTATGGCTTTTGGCATCGCATCAGAATCATTAGTTTTGTGTCCATAATTAATATATCCCTGTAAGTGTTTACCATTAAAATGTACAGCTTCTCTGATAGACATTTAATCCATGATTAAACCACACACTAAATTTAAATTTTTTTGTTTCATTTCAATTACTTTCACTGCAATTGCATTTAATGATTCTTGAGTAATTCCTGGAGACCCATCAATAGTAGAATACCACTTACGTATAGTGCTTGGATGAGGTAAACATTTATCAAAAGTTTTTCTCACATAACTATATGCAGCAGGTGAATAGAAGTGCAATGTGAGAGCAAAAGTTCGCAGTTCTGGGATTACTGTGTTTCCTGAACATTTATGCAACTGCTTCAACACAATTTCATGTAGACTACTTGACAGCGTTTCCTAAATGTTAATAAAGCACTAGTAAATACAAGCCTATTAATTTAATTGAATCGATACTATATAATACTTACCTTCAGAACTGTGAAACAATTATCTGATATCATTTTTTTGTCATCTTTGAGATGTTTCACTAAATCATTTAATGTCTTTACTTTTTCAGCCAATATTGCATTTTTTTTATGTAGGAACTTAATTCGTTTTCGTTGGTTTTCTACAGTTGCATGCGAAGCATTCCAAAATGCCAACCTACTATTAGGGCTGTCAATTTCTTTCACATGTTTAAAATCACCCACAAAACATTTTCTCTTTCTGTAAAATTTAATTAATATTATTTATTAATGTAATTATTATTTTTTATTAGATTAAATACATTGCAATTTAATTCAAGTAATACAAATGTAACAATCCTAGGACAGTTATCTTTAATTTCTGTTTAAAATATTAATTGTGTTTAATTATTTTCTTAATTTTATTTTATGTGAATTTAAACACAATTGTCAATTAATATTTTAAACAGAAATTAAAGATAAATTCTCTAGAATTTGTATATTTATACTACTAATACATATTATATAATATGCTACTTTATGTTATGAATTCATAAAACTTACTTATTAACAGATACATCTGATGACGACTTTTCTTTACTTGCTATCATTTCTACTACATCCTGTTCAGTGACTGCAGTTGATACAAGAACTGTGTCTAGTGTTTCTCCTGTTATACCTAAAAAAGTAAAAACATAACTTAACTATAAGTACTAGGTATTAAATTGTACGGAACAATATTATTATTTGTCTTACCTGACATTGAACGGTCTAAAGATTCCAATGGTTTAGCAAATGAATCTGATATTGACAATGTCACTACTTCTTCTACTGCATTATAATCAGAATCAGTATTTGCCTCACAAAATAATGATCTACGTGTAGCTAAAATGTTTAAATATTTTTTATTATACAGTTATTATAATATATTTAACCATAGGTACTAGGTATTAAAATGTACAAAAACAATATTATTATTTGTCTTACTTGACATTGAACAGTCTAAAGATTCCAATGGTTCAGCAAATGAATCTGTTATTGACAATGTCACTACTTCTTCCACTGCATTATAATCAGAATCAGTATTTCACTCACAAAATAATGATCTATGTGCAGCTAAAATGTTTAAATATTTTTTATTATACAGTTCTTATAGTATATTTACTATTTTTGTTATCAACATTTAATGATTTTAACTTACTTGACATTAAAATACTTGGGACAGCATTTTTTTTTAGTTGTTTTGTTTTAAATAAACTGGTAGCTGTTATTTCGTAGTCTAAATCAGGATGAAAATGTAGCTCACAGAGTGTACAAGTTTTTGTAAGATTTAAAAATGGATAACTTTTTTCAAGAAATTTAATCCATTCCTTAGAAATATCACCTTTTGGAAGTCTACATTTTTAGAAAAATATTAAACATAACTAATAGTGTAAAAAATGTGGGCCTAATTGTTGTATGACAAGTTTTTGATTTTTTTAAAATGTGTACTATAAAAATAAATACCTGTGAAACTTAATTCCTTGACCAGCTTTGGAGTTGCACCCTTTAACTGAACAAGTTTTAACCATTTTGTATGTTAAAAAATACAAAAACAAAAACAAAATGTAAGCACAAGTAAGTACGTTTACGTAATGTCGATGTCCGGTTAATTACACAACAAACCATAGACATATAAATTAAATTAAAAATAAAAATAAACCTATATATATATAGGTTTATAAATAGTACTACTTGGTTTATAGGTCTATTAAAAATAAAATCTAGCACCATAATTTTTTTTGTGAATTTTTTTTGGGAACACTGTTTTTCCCCCACAGTCTTTTTTCTCTCTTATTTTCATATTGACGCCACGTTTCTCTGTCTATGCCTAGTCCATTAGTTTATAGGTCTATGGTCACAGCAATAATAAAAAAGTAAAAAGTAAACAAGGTGCGTTGGCCGCAACAGTAAATAATATAAATCATAACACAAATGATACAAATAATTGATAATAATATTTGGTATCAGATGACCAATAATTATTCACTCGAAAAATAATAACAAAGATAATAAATAAATATAATAATTTTGAATAATAATAATAAAATCATTTAATGAAGGAGTGGTGTTTGGATACGAAGGGAATGGTCGCCGTCGCGCAGTGCCGTGTTTGCGATAAGCTAATTGCTTGGAGCAAACACCATAGATAAGTATATAATATATCTTATACCTAGAAGGACATACCGTCTCCGCTCAGAATCGTTTTTCTTATACAATGATAAAATATCATTGAATTCAAATGTAATACCATCCATTATACAGTGACCCACTTGTAACCTACTGTAAAGCAGAGCAACACCCACTTGCCCACCTTTTTAAATTCTGTATCATTAAGTTGTTCAAATGTTTTTCCTTTACTTGCAGCAACTTCAAAAATTTTGTTTTTTAAATCAAAAACCCTTTTCAATACTTTTCCTCTGCTGAGCCAACGGACATCTGTAAAATAGATTACATCACCTTGTTCAACATCTATTACACTTAAAAAGTTTTTAAATTCTCTATGATTCAATGCTCTTGATCTGATAATATTTACGATTGAGAAGATGAGGGAATCTAATTTCACAGTCAGTTCAATGCATGAAGACATGCCACACAAAGTGAGCGACACAATAATGAAGGAATTTCATGATGGACATACACAAGTGTTTCCTATCAATAAGCAGTTATTAGGCTATGTCAACTTAAAGGACAATATTATAGAGGTATTAAAACTATTTGACCAACTGCTCCTCTGTGTCTAAGAAAATGTCTCTCACACGGACATTTGTTGTGTTTGTCTTAAAAACATACAACATGGCAAATTTTACCTTCAAAATAATACATTTAACCAGTCGTTTCTAAAATTAGAGTCAATTTACCTTTTTTTTTTAAATTTTAAGGTAAGATTATTATTTAGGGCGGCAGTCACATTAGTATTTTCGAAATAGCCAAATATTTTTTTTGAAAATTAATTGTGGTTTTTATTTTACTGCATTTAAATTTGTGCATAATATTGACTGAAAGCATATTTTTTTTTCATCTGATCCAGAGTGAAAAGATCCCTAGTTCCAAGTTACATTTTGAATGATAATAACTATAAGTTAAAAAAATAAAAAATATTCTTTTGATGTTATTATTTTATTTTATTTACTCGAGTGTAGATTCTTGGATTTTAGAATGCAAAATTCAGTTTTAGTGAAGGCCACACAAAATTTGTTAAAGGTCTACATGCGGCCCTCGGTCCGCATAGTGTGTACCTCTAGTCTAAGGCATCTCAGAGGCTTTTATTATTGTTTTTATTAAGAAACAAGTTATGAAAATTGTTTGTGCATTTGAAAATGATCATACATTTAATAAAAATAAATAATAATAATAGTAATAATAATAACTATAATAATACTGATAATAATAATTAACTATTATTTCTTGATTTAGTTGACCAGCACTTTCACCGTTATCATTCTGTCTTGACATCTTGATTAGTTTTTCTTTCTTTTCTTCAGAAACAATATTAATTGACTATTCAAAAACTTCTTTCGATAAGGTTGAATTTAAAATCTAAAACAAAATATTAAGATAATATAAAATATATATTTTTTTCAACAGAATAATAATTGAAAAACTGGTTTTCTTTGTGTAATACTGTGTTTAAAAAAAAAAAATTTTAATTATGTAATACTTAAATATATTTAATTAAAGGAACAAAATTGTTTTTTGATGAATAATATATGAGGAATTTTTATTAAGAATTATTTATCACTATTATATTTTTAATGAAACATTTGGTTCGTTTATTGTATATTCCCTAAATAGTATGCATGAAAATTATGGCAATTCACTCTAATGTTTAAACTAACATAGCTAAACATGATCTGCTCCGCATACATTTACTATGTTACGGTCTTATAAGACGGAAACAACACATGCGGGTATGACGTCCTCTTCTGATTCAAATCTCCACAAAAAATATTTTTGAATAACAACACAATAACTAAAATTCTTATAATTCTTATTTCAAATATATAATTTTGCTTTAATTCTAACTTAAAATGTATATAAAAAAAATTATAAAATTATAAGTGGCAACTGCAAAATAATTTGTGAATTTTTATTCATTTATTAATGTTTCTATGATTAATAATTTTTGAATTAAGACAAAAAATCTAAAATTAATTAATTAAAAAATGTTTTGCTTACATGTGAATAACCAATAAGTGATTTTAATATTTTAAATTATGTGCAGTCAAAATATCTTGATTTAATGTTAATATTTTAACTATTAAATAATAAAAAAGATTGTCAACCGTTACTAGAAAGCTCTAATAATTTTAGTTAGTTAACACAAATAGAATCATTTAACAATTCACAAAGTAACAAGTAAAACTAAAAAATATATTGATAAGATTCGTGGATTGTTTCGCGCAGTATAATATGGACATAGGAACCATTGATATTGGAGATATACCAATAACCACATTAACTGATGGCCCAGTAAATTTACCACAATATAGATTGGCATTATGCTAATGGAAACTATGAAAACTGAGACTCATAATATTTCCACAATCTGTAGCAATGTTTTACTCACCTTGCATACAACACTAGTAGAGTAAACGATATAATAGCTTAAAGTCGTTACAGAAAAGTAACAGATTTAAAAGAGGATTAATTAACGCAATTTGAAATTTTGAAGAGTAATCTTTTGGTAGTGTAAGTGACGATAGGAACCAAGAATTACAAAAAATAATACAATCATCAAACATTTCTTTTAACTTATCCAAATTACAAATGCCAAATCTCAAAAACTTAAAAGAATCTACCAATAACTTAGATTATATAGTTACCGAAATAGAGAAAGAAAACGAAAATAATTATACCGTTTCAAACAATGTCATCCATCAGTATGGAATTTATTTATGCGCTTTAATATTAAGCTATATAATTATTCATATTTTGATAGAATAAAACTAATATGGTGTTATGTAAGGGAAACAAATAAATAAATTATAAATAGTCAAAGAATAAGGTGTCGAGACAGAATAGTGTAATAAGAGTAATATTATTAAATAATCATTTATGTACTTTTATATATTAGCATAGGGATAAATTTAATTTTTCAATCTTTCAATAATAACCACAAAAAAAGTGTAAGCAAAAAAACATAGACATACATATTAAAAACAAGGATTAACAACAAGACATATTAAACATAAATCTATTTACTTTAATAAGCAATACTTATTTTTATTTCTTGAGGTAAAGCCCGGCAACTATGGGCATTAGCAGTTTGTTTATTTGTAGGATGGGTTGGGCGGGGGGGGGGGGGGTACAACACCAAGAAACAATACATATTTTTAGTCGACACATAATAAGCAATTTTTATTAATTAAATAACAATAAAAATTATTTTTTATTACTTTCTAATATAAACTATAAAAGTAGGAAGTGTGGTACCTTGGGACTATTTGTATTAAATAGGTATCCCCTAACAGATCTAATTACTAATATGTCATGTTAATGCATATTAACAACATTGTTGGTATAATAAATCTGTATAGGTTGGTTTTTTTTTTTTTAAAACACCAAAAAATGGTGCAAGGTACAATATGCATAGTTCACCATGAAATTTACATTGAAATATGCATAGAAATAGATAAAACAATTTCAAATATATTACTTAAAAAATAATAAATTACCTAAGCAATTCACTGTATAAATAATATATAACCACATATAATTAGGTAGATAATAAAAATATAGTTAAATTCTTTAAGACTTAAGAATCAATGATTTGGTCCACATTACAAAAAAATTTTTTTTTTGTCTTAAATATATTTTTGTAAGAATGTACTGCACCATTAAATTCTAAACAATATTTAAAATAATATGGCACTAACCTTAATAACTTCTATGAAAAATTTAAATGTTCAAAATAAATTTAAAAAAAAACCAACAATTTTTATTTTCATAGAAGACGTTTTATTTTGAATTTATGAGTGGTTTCATTGTTTTAACTGTGAGTATATGGAACTAGTGACTATAATATCAACCACGAATTAATTCGTAATCAATTATTAAGGAAGAAATAGGTACATGAAGGCTAATTGAAGCAAAGCCAACTCTTCCTACACAAAAAAAAATGTATGTAACAGTGATATCGTTCAACCAACATGTTATTATATAATAACCTTGTGTCCAATCTACCTATTTATTATTATGTGTGTAAAATATTTGTGTATGAGTTATTATAATATGTGTTAGTAAATTATATAAAGTCGTATGGTGTCGTGCACACCGGATCGTCGGCCATATTTTATTTGACCGCTGCGTACATCATTCGATTTTCACGAAAAAAGGTCGCATTGCGCCGTTACCGATGTGTCGGGTCGTTGATTATACTTACGTGACGAGAAAATGGCGAGCCGTATACTGATTTTCTCAATGCAAATGTCGTGAAAAAATTCCGATCATAGGTGAAGAGAAGGTCTAGTAGTTGAAAAATAGAAATGGAGTCTGAACTCATAAAACAACTGTATAGACGGATCCAATACCGTCGCTAAATTTTTTGAGACGGTATGTAGAAGCGATGTGTATGTTTTTGTTGTATGTGACGATTGATCGGAAAACATAAAGAAGTTTGAGAGCGCAGTGTTGCCAAAACTTGCCATCAAAATATCGTCAAATACATGAAAAAAAACGGCTTACTCGTTTAATAAATGGCTAAAAATTTTTTTTATTTAAATACATTTAAATAACAAATATTATAAAACTTGGTAATCATCTAAAAAAATATAATTTACATCAATTTATTCTGGAGAATAATCCTAATAATGATAAAGACAGTGGAGACCGGTGACCAGGGGTACCAGACGTCACTCCTTGAAAACCACTAAGTGGCGAGTACCATTAGAAGGGATATGCATTTAAATTACTATCTTTACTAAAAAAAATCAATAATAATTTTAGGCATCAACTATAGGATCTAATTAGTAATTAGATATCTAATATATTATTATATAATTTTGATACATTTTATAGTCGTGCTAGATTGAGTATGATAAGTACATCTATTCTACTCTAGTATGGAGTAAAAACAGATCATTATATTGATAACAAGAGTTCAAATTTTGTAGGCATTCGCTATTTTGTCAATGTGTCTAATGTAAAGTGATTTTCATTATAAATTTGGTATATACTTTGCAAAGTAAAATATTAAATACACAACATTTTACTTTGCTTTTTTGGCTTAACATTTTTTTTTTAATAATTTGTTTACAAATGTGTTCTAAAGTTCTAAATTAACGCATAATTTTATAAATCTGTTCATTTGGATTTGTATTTCCTCTGAAAATGTAAAACTTATATACATTTAATATATTTTTTTTTGATATTGAATTAGTTCTCAGACATGTCGAACTCTGGTTTAATTTTATCACATAGATGTAACAAATTAGTTCGGCGGCGTAAGGGGGGGGGGCAAAGCGGGACATTTGTCCAGGGCCTCGCGCATTCAAGGGCCTCGCGCTCAAAATTTACATAGGAAAATATTTTATATGAAAATCTTGTACTAAAACAAAACAACAATATAATATTATAATATTAAATATTTATGCGTCAACGTCAATCGGTATGGCACGTCGAACGGTATGGAAACCCCAGATGCGTATTAGGAAACCCAGGACGCCACAGAGCGCTTTATGTATACCACGTTCTCATTGGCCCATTTCAAATTTCCCGCTTTTTTTTATCATTTATCAAATAATTTAATTTAATAATATAATATTAATTTAAATATTATATTATATTATTTAATTTAAACAAATTCAAATAACTATTTAGTAGGAATAGATACCTAACTAATATTAAACAATATTATTATGTTATTATAATTTAATAAATTAATGTAGAATGTGATCTCTACACAGTTATTTTTATTTTTTACTTTAGTAGGTACCTATACCTAACTCAGAGTGAACATTTCTTACTGGACTAAGTGTATTGTACTTGTACACACCTTTTGTGTTAGCTAAAAAGATTGTCTAGGTTCTTCCTAACATAGAAACAAAATACCAATCTTACTTAAATGTTTTATTTTTACTAAAACATAAGATTCTTAATTAAAATAGGTAGGTATCTTACTAAAAGTTCATGCTCTAACATTAATATATGTATTGTATTTTTAATAAAGACATAACTATTTTTAGAGGAACGAATTGAACTAGTGTTCAATGATTATTTTAATAATATATGGAATGGTTGCTACTGAAGCTAACTGTTTTAAAATCCAATTAAAGAAATAGTTTTAACTTCACATGAATGGGGCAAAAACAATTTTGGACGTCAATTTTGGTAGTCTAGTTCATCGATGATTGAAAAGCCCTGTTATTATTTTCAATTTTATATTTGTAGGTACACTACATTACTACTTACATCAGCAGTGGTTTATAAATAATATTTTTTTACACATTTATAATTAAACTAATTCAACCTTTTTAAAATGTTATGCAAGTATTATGTAAACAAATATTAAGGTAGGTAAAAAATAATACATACATGTCTACCTACATAGTCAGAGGTAGGTAGGGGTTACACGATCATTGAAAATATATAAATATTAGACAAAAAAAAAAAAAATTTACAAACATTTAAAACTGTGAACATAATATTTTAAAGTATTTTTTTTTACTATGATGACCACCTCGCATGTTAAATTTCTGTCAGTTGGGCTCTGAATGTGATTTAATTGTCCTGAATGTACAACATGACTCCCTAAATAACAAAAATTTACTAACAAAATTCAAAAATTTGACCTACCCGATAATACTTTATAGATGTTACAAGTTCCTATATAGATTATAATGACAATTATTATAAAATATACCATTCAATTTTATTATAATTTGATAAGGTAACAATTTTGAACTCAGATTTACCAATTTTTTTAGCAAACAATTAAACAATTTGTTATTTTATTACATTAAATTTTGTTTATTTTATGATGTAGGGAAGTTTAAGACAAAAAAAAAAATTTACAAACATTTAAAACTGCAAAATTTGACATACTAATAAAAAAAAAACAAACGTAACACCAGAAAAAATGATACATTTTTGTTAAGAGACCCCCCCTCTTTGTGCTAAAATATCCATGAATGAAAGTCATAATCATTCAGTCAATACAAGTGGTTCAATGAAATTTTTATGGATAACACCTGAGGTAATAGTTTATTTTATTAAATTAGTAGGTATGTTTAATACCTATGTGTTTGTACATCAATACATGTAGTTAGTAGGTATAGTAAAGCTGTCAAGATGTACATTAGGTGGTTATACTAATATACTATATATCAATGCATAGAATTATAGCAGTAACCTATTAACTATAGTCTTAGAATTTTAAATTGAGAAATTGTTTTATTTTAAGTACACAATTACATAGGCACATATTGAAAAGGTTAAATCATTATATTTTTTTTAAATATTATTTTTAATAACACATTTTCATCATAATATACATATTAGGTATATTAATAATTCAAAATATATGTTTAATTAAATAATTATGATTATTATTTAAAGGTGGAGCAAGTGTTTAATTTGTATTTTGAGGATGGAATGGGTGCTGCTGAAGCGATACGCTTACATGAAAGCAAAATATTATTGAATGAAAATTGTTGGGAGACTTTAGCAAATGGTTCAAAAAACCCAAATAAAGAAACTGTGGCATATTTACACAAAAAATGGCGAAAAAATAATTTTGGTTGTGTAAATAACCCATTAGAAAAATTAAAAGAAAAGACTCAATCATATGCTGAAAAAGGTAAAATATTTGTTGATGCTATAGGTAAATTGAATTATTTTAAAATATTAGTATTGACTTCAAGTATTAACTAATACTCTGGTGAGATTTGACTATACCATTTAAATTTGATTTTTTTTTTTTAGGTAGGTACTAAATTAGAATGTTTTTTTATTTTTAGGTATTTAAATAATAATACATGAAGAAAAACCATGGGCAGTCTTGGTAGTTACTCCACTCATGAAAAGAGTCCAGCATTTTTCATCCTCCAAAGAATTAATTTTTTGTGATAGCACAAGTAGCTGTGATACCATGGAGACTACTCTTACAACTGTACTTGCAACATACATACATACATAAAACATAACCCATCAATAATATAAATTTAACTATCTGATTAAAATAAATGGAAATACTATACTCATATGCCACTGAATAAAATATAAACGGTGTTAATCTCTAGTACATGGAATCCTATGGAAAATCAATCATAATTTACCTCAACAATTTTGATCCACATAATATATATAATAAAACACTACCTGCGATAAAAATAGAAACAGTAGTAAATTAACAAACTGTTTGAAGTTAATAAATAAATGTGCATGAATTTAAAAAATAAGAAAGTTATCTTGATTCTGTTCCTATTACAATACACTTAACATGTAACCAGATAGTAAAATGTCAAATAATTGGGATATTCATTTTTGAAAAATTGAAATTTTACATTTTATTTTAAGGTTTAGAGCCTGAAACTCTATACTTGTTGTTCAGAATCTATTCCGAAACATTTTTGAAGGAGAAATTTCTTTTCAATATTATTCTTGAATGTAAAAATATTAATAAATTATAATCCACCAATCCATATTCCGTCTTTCATTTTAATTAGTCACTTTGCATAAATTATTTTGGAGCATTTTGAAGTTTTTTCTAAATTTAAATTTTTTCTTATTTTATTTTAAATTTTTCACTTGTTTTTACATTATTTTTATGATAAATATATGATCTAAAATGGTTAATTTTCAGATTATATAAGTAGTCTAAATGATAAAGTTATGTCTGTAAAACTGTTATACAATAATTTAAAATTTTAAAATGTATATTATAATTTATATTGAATTAATTTTAGAATTAATTTTTTTAATATCAAAAATAAAAATAATTTAGTGCACTATTTAGAACTGTTAGGCCACTTTTTAATTTTTTTTAGAACATTAAAATCATCAATAATATTTCTGATAATCAACCCAGAAAACACCAGTAGGGTAGGCAACTTCCTCTACTTACCCCCCCCCCCCTCACGGCACAATCTTATTCATGTCTTCCACAATATGTTCCTAGCTAAATTGATTGAGTAATTTTAACAAACTTTAGATTTGTGTACCTACCTTAGTTGTTAATAAGACTTCATTTTAAAATATTTTGTTTTTCTCTATTTTTCGGTCAATGATATTTTATAAAATATGTTTTGCGTTAATGTTCGTTTAATGATATTCTATAAATTACATTTTGCGTTACGTTTTGTTTATAAATTAATATAATATATTTTGTAAATCGTTATGTTTTGTTTTGTGGTATTTAATTATTTTTGATTATCGCTTTCCGTTATAGTTATGTATTCAAATTTCAATAGTTTTTTTGTCAAATATTAAGTTTTTATAACATTTGCAATCCATGGTACCAGTAATTAATATGTTAAATAATTCCGTGATACAATTAGATACCATTATTATAAGAGTTATGTAGTTATTTTTACATTTTGTGAATTCAAAAATAAACACAACCAACTGATACCTGTTATTTGCTATAATTATAAACATGAAACTATTACAAGTTAACTGTTTACTAAATATTATTCAAGAGACATTCTATTACGATCACTGTACACTGAACCAATGTTGTGATATTATATGTTTTTGACTTTTGTTTAAATTAAAATCATGCCACCTAAAAGCGGTTCTCAAAAACGGAATGAAAAAGTTAAAAACAATTTGCAATTGAAGAAAATGCGAGGTCCTTCTGATAAATTTATTCTACCCAGACAAAATCGTAAGTACCTATATAAAATATATAATAGTAATAGTAATGTTTAAGTATAGCTCTCTTAAATAGTCAATAGAAACTTTTAAATACCTACCTACTAAATGTTATAAGAAATAAAATATGTTTATTGTTATTTCTCTTTACTATTACCTATAAATTATTTATTATTATTGAATTGAAAAGTGAGTTACCTACTTAATAAAATAGATGAATAAACAATCTAAATAACTAGAATAATGAACGAAATATAAAGTTAAAAAAAAAAAAAAAAACATGAATATAACGATAATTAAAGTAATAAATAATATAAATTATAATTATTAAAACAATAAATGGTCAAGAAGAAATTAGTTGTTGCAATAATCTTTTAGCACTACTAAGTACTAAGTCTGTATTTGAATATATTTTATCAATATTCTCTATTATACAAAATATGTGCAAATATCTCATATTAACATTTTTGTTATTATTACTTATTAAATATCTATTAATGATTGCAAATATTATATTCTATCTATAGTTGTCAACGAAAAGAAAAATTGTAAAAAATATGATTTAATATTAATTATTTCTACAAGTTCTTCATCTATACCTTTTATAAAGTTGCCTAGTGAAGAATACAGAACTAATTATAATGTACTAATTGTAAAAAAATAAATTTAAATATTGTATAATAAATTAATGTAACACAAAAAAAAAAATTAGATATTATTAACTAATGCCGACTATAATTTATTGAGTTTTTACTTTATGAAATTACTCTATTCATTTTATATTCCGAAGAAAAATATTATTTGGAGTATTTTTATCTATAAATATCCAATTGTGGACAAGTACCTACTTCATTAGCTATAAGTATTTAAAGTTTAGGTTAGGTGGTGGAGTAGTGGACAACATTTTGACGGGTACCGCTGTACCACTCTAATCAGCTCATCTAAACATTAAATGGTTATAAATTATTAATTAATATATAACAATAATCGGTTATAAGCCAATTATAAAACATACCGTTATAATATAATATAATTGTTGAAACAAAGAAACACGGTGATCAATGATAATAGAATAAATAAATAAAAAAATCTTCTTGAATGTTCTATTTGAAGTCACAAACTTGATATTACGAAATATTGTCACTTTCCTATAGACGGAAAACTTAAAGGCGTGCTGTAATCAAGTTATATACTTTTTTTAAAAAAGGCCTTTAATATATGGTAATAAACAATCATAGTTATATGGATACAAAAGCATTTCTTACCTATTTTATACAGATGAGTATTTATTTTGATGTGAAATTCATGTATTTACTACATATTAATATGTATTTTACATATTTATTATACATCAACATTTATTTTTTACTATTGCGTACTCTTTTAAAATGTTGTTTATGTTGCATAATACGAAAATACTTTGGTTGTTATTTGTTTTGCAATTTATTTATAATTTAAACCTGCCAGAAAATGTATATGTACTAAGAAATGTATGTAATTGAATATAATTGTAATTGAAAAATGATTGTAATTGATATCTTTATGTAATTGGTAACTTTATGAAACTGAACATTTATGGAATTAAAAAATGTATGTAATTTTATATAAAATATGTGAAATATCGATGTTATTGTATAGAAAAAAAGCAGTCAAATTTGGGTGTAAAAGTGTTAAAATAAGCTAGTTTTAAGATATTTTTTGACTGTATAAAAATTATGTCATATAGACATAATGTATCTACTAAGGTCAAACGTTAAAAGTTTATTCTGTAACCAAAAAATATAAATATCAAAATCCATCAGGTTCCAGGTTATTGAAGTTCATAAATTAAGATTTAAATTTATCTTGGTTTGCAATGGAATTCGATTATAAAAGAAATAACGTGAAAGATAATATATTATAATTAGTATTGTAGCATTTTTAGTGGCATATTTAGAAATTGAAAAAATTATTTTGTTAGAAAAAAAATGTTAATTTTAGGTTTCAATAAATTACACAATTCCGGACACTTCCATGTCTTTATATATAAAAATGAAAATGAATATTAATTGTCTGTATGTCTGAGTGTCATTTGGTTGCCAGCTTTTATATTGATCAGCTAGTATATAATAATAATAAATTATGATTCATTAATATTCTATTGTATTGAAACCTATAGATCAACAGATGAATGTCTACTAATTTAAAATAAAATAACAAATAGGTATAGAAAGAATGTTGAAAAGGCCATGAATGGAAAATTTGCATGAACAATTATGGACAAGTAAAATAAATTCCTTAGTATTCTTAATTGCTTACACATTCATATTAGGTAATTATAAAATATAAGATTATTAATATTACCCGTCTAGTCAACTCAATATAAATATATTATAGTATACATAAGCATCAAATACTTCCACATTCTCTTAATTTTATACCAACATTTCTTATAAATACTAAACAGTTTTCACTATCAGCACAAAAGAATATAGAAATTAATCTAATTGTCTACAAACATAAACCATGTCATAATTAACAAAACCCATTGGAATATAATAGCAATGCAAAAAATTTTATAAAATAAATGCAATTACCTTAAATAATAATAGCTTCACTTTGCACCAACAGCTGAATACTAATGCAGTAGTATAATTATTAATAATATATTATTTTTATTATAATCGTGAATATTTAGTATACTTCATATAATTTCACAGTCGAATATTATTCAAATTGTTAATTACATTTATAGAATGGTTTTTAAAAAATGTCAATATTATGAAAGCGGTTGATTCACTTAAATTTTTACATGAAAGTATAAAACGTTACTCTTGCTATTGTACAGCTAACAGCAGACGATATCGATACATTTATGAATCATGTATGGATTTGAAAAAAGGAAAGAAGTACAATACAAAATAAAGACCGGCCATAGGAAATTATGTTTACTTATTTCTTTTTTTATTATTTAAGTATAATAAAATAACCGGATACTCATACTTAAAATTAAATGACAAAGTTAACGTATGTTTGTAATTATTCAAGCTATAAAATAAGCACATTCACAATCATTAATGAAATATAAAATATAGGTATACAATAAAAAATTATTGAAATGCAATGAGATAATTACACTTCCTTCCAATATGAATCTTGGTCGTTCATAATGTATTGAACTAACCTGCTGTTTAATCATCTCAGGCCTCAGGCGTCACACAAATCACATGTTGGTCTTTCCGGTACTTTAACATGTTCATAGACTGCACGTTGAAATGATATCCGTTTGGGTTATAATAGTCATTGCACTAATAATAAAAAAAATAGTCAACTGAACAGATCATTAATACACTAATCTGCATATTATAAGTATTATAAGTTTTTTTTTTTTTGATTTGTTGGTCATTAATTAAATTTCTTTTGCTCCATAAAGAAAATGGAATGGAAAAGAAATGAATGCTAACTAATTTAAAAGAAATTATGAATTATGGTTTGGTGTTTGGATTGAAAAATAAAAGCAGATCAAAACTGAATTTGATTTATCACACTATTAAAATCTATTAATAATATAATGTGTGCAAGAACAAGAATACAGAATTGATACTTAATTCAAATTATATCTTAAGCTACATTTCACATACAAATAAAGACAAAAAAAAAAAATAAAAAATAAATGATGAATATCATGAAGCACGCTCATTATTTGACGACAAGATTTAGTGGCATTTCATCTTGAACAGATTCTTCAATTATAGTTTGAACAGCCGTTGAATTGTGCGACTGTGGTTGTTTTACTTCATAGCAATCTTCTTCTAATTTAATGTCTTCTGTTTTTTTAATTTTGATTTTTTTCTTATTCATGCTTATGTCCATACCTACACGAGAATAAACTATTAAGTATTTTTAACTGTTCTGATGCATAATCAGAAGAATTCACAGTGAGCTATAAGTGGGCATGTGAAATTCAAAACCAATACTTCTTCGTCTTACATTATTAAAAAGTAAAATAAATATTTGTTAATAATTAATAGTAATAATGGAATATTTTTCATAGGCCAGTACACGATTAACAATTTTAAACCCATTTCCATTAAGCATTACAAGTGAGAATAAAATTAATTAAAGATACTACATTCTTAACAGTTTAATTTATCCTGATACTAAATACTTAGTTAAGTAGATAATAACATAATTACAACCACCACCCACTAGCTGATAATATGAAAAAGAAAAAAGCAAACATTTAACCAGAAAATGCTTATAGTCTGAATGAAATTTGAATTATCAAAAAACATGAATTAAGAATCATCAATATGGTCCAATTCAATATAATTCCGAAGAACAGGACTTTTTAAACATACATTTAATGCTCTGATCACATATCTAGTCAAGTTTAAAATCTTATTAGTTACAAAAAAAGATTTAGAATAAGTTAATTTTTATAGTGAAACATATAATTAAAATTATTATCCTGTTTCAATTAATTAAATATTTAAATTATTATTATGCACTATAATTTAATAATAAACAATATGGGTATATCAAAGATCTAAGCATAATATACAACATTTTAAATGTCATACTATTTTAATATAAAGTTGATTTAAATTTTTTTTTTTAATAAACTAAATCTCAATTTTAATATACCCAATATTTTTAATTATTGACAACTAATTTTCTTTAAACATATTCAATATTATAAAAATTAAAATAAAAATTAAACATATTTGATTTTACACAGTCGAATTTTAACATGTCATTATTAATTACAAAAGTATTATATTCATGCTAACAAAAATAATTTGTTTATTATGACATTTTTGTGATAAGTTAGTAATTATGGTGAGTTTTTAAATACCTATAAACATTAACTAATATGAAAAAAAATATAATAAATCTAAGCATATTACAAGGTTTTTTTAATATAATAAAATAATAATTAACAAGAAATTTGACTTAGTGTAATCAACTTTTACCGCATTGGCAATCTTACCTGAAGCAAGCTTAAAATCTTGTATAATTGTCTTGACTACCGCTTGATTTTAGTTTTTAATGTGCTGTATAAATATATTAGTGTACCAAAAAGAAAAAAAACAGTTATTTGGCACTAAGCTATATTTTTACTACACAGTGTGAATAATAAAAGTAACTAGAAGAGGGTGTTAGCTTAAGATAGACATGAGACGTCTGCAATTTTTTTAAAAAACAGAAATATATTAGGTTTTTAAATAAAGAAGGAAATATATTTGATTTTTTTTTTGGTTTATTAATATAGGCGAGAATGCTAACCATTGTCTGATCGTTTTCTACGTTGTCTAGTATATATGGTGTCACGTCTCATGGTGGGTGGTCTAATTTTTCCATATTTTCTATAGTATAATCCACAGGCATTGCATACTGTGCCTTCATTTAGTCGTCTCCATACTGTTGAACATGTAGTTCCACAATTAAAGCACATTCTCTGAACCGATGATTCCCTAGCCTGAATCAAAACATTGATTATAATATGTAGATCAAGAAATAAATATTATATAAAACATTACTCATCATTATACTTACAGTAGGTTTTCTGTGTTTTTTTGGGGAAGTATTTATGTCTTTAACTTCATGTTGTACTTGATGACCATCTGAATACCCCCTAATTGTGGCTTGTGTCTGATATATCTTGCGCTTTTCTTCTGACGATACTAATTTACCACGTACCACAGTAGCGCCCTTGGGTGTGCCAGGAGACTGACCATCATTACTCTTTGCCGATAGTCCTTGAACATGAGTAGCACCAAATAACAGCATACCCATGCGATCTGATGGATCTGTAAGAGCATTTGATTGACCCTGATTGTTGGCCCATTCACCAATTTGCATAGCTTGAGGACGCAATTCAGAAGTTGTACCACCAGGGTTCTATAAAAATGAAATATATTGTGATATAATAAGTACTAGAACTATTGTAAATTTAAGTACTAACTTTCGTTTGAAATATTCTTGTTTGGAAACTGCCTTGTAAATTAGGCCATACATAAGCAGGATTCACTTTAACAGCAGGGGAATTCGCACGGATTTTTTTAGGTGTCCAATTTGTAACATTTACTTCATCTGATGAATTAGTATCATCACCAGCAATTTGTGTTCGGGAATCACTTAATTTCAATGTTCTAGATGGACAACTTTGTTTACGACGGTGTTTGCTCGTACCCGAAGCCTAATGAAAACAATAAAACACAGTCAAAATAATAGATATATTAGAATTTTATAATGTTGGAATGCAATTAACTAAAGAAAATTGCTTTTGGCCCATTTTATGGGTACCATTAACGGTTGTATCATTTACCATTGGGAATTGTACATTAGCAATAACTTTTGGAAACTGGTCCAAATCCTAACCGATTATTGCGCTCACGGCAGACGCACGAGAAGCGTTAACGAAAGACGCCGATCGGAGTACGCACGAACGGACGGAAGGATAGATAAATAAATGTAGATAGATGACGGAACTTATTTTAGAGAAAAAGGTGAGAGAAATAATAATAATAACAAGAAGTGGTGGCGGCGATGATAAAACTAGGCAACTCCATTATTTCCACCGCCGATCATATTATCACATTTTCGTGATTCCCGTATTATCTCGACCTATTTACAATACTTCCCGTCCTGTTAACATGACTACCTCAAGCCATAAACAAATAATATTGAAAAGGACTATTATGATTTGTTCACGTGCCCGTCCCCTTACCCCGAATACAAGGTAGATTTTCTCCGGCAGAGAGGGTAACTGGTTGTTGAACAGCGATTCGCCTTTGTCCACCTTATGGTACAGACTGAACATCTGATAGAGTGTCGGGCTCCTCGTAGACATCATCGTCGTGATCATGGTCGTTAGATTAGTTATGGACATTGTCGTCGTCATCGTCGTTGTCGTCAACGTCAGCACAGACGACGTTGACGGAGTTGGATAAGACGACGGAGGCGGCTCCTTCGTCTCGACGTTGGTGTTGCGGTCCATCGCGGCATCTATATTGGCGTGCGGATTGAACTGATCGTTTCGGCCCCTTTGACTTCTTTGTCGTCGGTTCTAACTGTAATGGCTGCTCGCACGCGTATTTGGACAGGCCAATCGCGTCACTACATAATAAAATCTCTTCGTCGTCCCGGAAGGCGTATTTTTTTATCTAAAAAACTTCGTCGAAAAACTATTCGGAGGAACGCTGAGTGTCAATCATCGGTTGATGGCCTATGGGCAATACGTACGATGGACCATGTGGCGTGTACACACGAACGATTATTAATCTTGGTAAACGCAAATGGCGGTCCTGCTCTGACTGCGATGGTGGCCGGGCAGTCTGCCATTGCCACCACTCCATCGGACGGCAAGACCCCGCCTCCCCCCGACACCGTAGAGTCTACGCACGAACCGTTCCACGTTGGCAGCACTGCAGACCGCGTTATCCCGAGTCAACGTTGACAGGAGCCCCCCTCACCGCCATCCATAATCAGTGGTCGGCAAGTTAATGAAAATAATTAACTGTGGCAAGTTAAGTTAATTAAATTAAATTCCCTTCTATTAAGTTAAAAGTTAACAAAGAAAAAGGTGCTTTGCTGTACTGTAGGTTACAAGTGGGTCACTGCATAATGGATGGTATTAAATTTGAATTCAATGATATAATATAATTGTATAAGAAAAACGATTCTGATATAATAGTACAAAAAAATTAACTTTTTATCAAGTTAATGCCCTAAACCTATTCAGTATTATCAAAGTAGGACTTTAGCCACCCCCCCTCCAAATCACAAACGCTATTCTCTATATATTAGTACATTATAACTTGATGATAAAAGTCTAATCAACTATGGATTTAACACATTATACTATAAAAATTTGTTTATTTTAATATGTACAATCAATTTACAATTTTAAAATACTCAAAAATCGCTTTCAAATTAAAATAATATTATATAAGAACACTGATCTTATTTGAATTACAACGAAACAATTCAAATAGTTATTTTTCATAGAAATTTGAACTTGGAATGACAATTAAAATTTTGTGATTGTATCTAAGTGGGAGATATTACTTTGTCACTAATTATCGCCCTATTTTATAACTGTTTGAAAGTATTGTTCATAAAAAAAATTTCCAATATTTAAAAATATTATTCTGCTAGGTCATAAGGACCGCATACTATTATTATTTTTTTATTTAATAACTTCAATTTTACAAAACATTATAAATATATTTGTTTGTCCATAAGGGCAGCACATTATTTTGTACGCATTATTTTATATATTACTAGTTTGGGTCGTTTTAGTTATCATTTATCAATAATAGGTACGACGATTAAATTGATTATTAATTATTATAATACCTAATATACATTTATCGTAATATTTTAACAATAAATAATAATAATAAAACCATACACATTGACGCGGACACGATGATTGCTTCAAGGTTGATCGTGGTCCGGTCGAAGTGTTTGGTTAGGATTGAGGTGATGAAAAAAACACAACACAAACACTTTAAGAATGTCACAAATTATGTATTATAATATTGCGACCAAAATATAATAATATATAATTTGTGACATTCTTAAAGTGTTTGTGTTGTGTTTTTTTCATCACCTCAATCCTAACCAAACACTTCGACCAGACCACGATCAACCTTGAAGCAATCATCGTGTCCACGTCAAATGGCTCCCCGCAGAGGAATTAGTCCGGTCAGCGAAAAGGTAAGAGTTTTTCACTTTGACACATACCTCGGATTATTTGCTTATATCATTTAGTATTGACATATTTAACCAGGAGTGTGTTTTTTCCGGTTAGCTAGGATTTCCAATCTACCCAAGTTAGGATTACGTAATAGGTATTAACCATTAGGTATAACTCTGCTACGTAGGGGAAATCCGCGCGATCTAAAATAACCGTGATACGGAATGGGAAGCAGTTACATAACGTAATGCCACCCTTCCCGGCGCTCACCTTTCGTCCACGACTTTATTGCCGATAACAGCGCAGCGCGCAGGCCGCGACGTCAAAACCAGTCGTCGTCACCGCCGCCGTCGATTCTGTGACCCAGTTTCGCTATATTTGGTACACATCGGCGGCCGTCAACAGATGACCATTGTTTACGTCGGCGTAAATTATTTGATAAAAGTCGTTCAATCCTCGCGTATTCGCGCGTGTACGTACCTAAAGTCTAAACACACCACCGATTTTGGAAGACACTGTGAATAGCGATTGGTATAGGCCACCGTCCGGGGACAACATTGCTAGCTTTAGGTCTATGTAAATATTCACGGACGGCCAGCCGGTACACAACAGTCCAAGCTCCAGTCGACCACAAATCAGGCAGGGACCGCGCACGTATAGAACGACAAACTTTTCAAAGCCGTCGAGGATCAAAAAAAAAAAATAAAAAAAATATCGACGTAATCGTTACACCAATCGACCGAAACGAAAACGTTCGAGTCACGTTGGTTGGCGCTGTAAGCTAGCATGGCGCAGTTCTTCACGGGACAGCCAACAGCGTACAGCATCCACACAATTTTGAGATCCCGTGCTATCAACCACTCGGCACCCGTACACGTTACCACTCGCATACACGATGGTTACCAGTCGGCTAGGTCGTTCGAGTAGGTACAACGTAGTCAGCGCCCAGTCGGGTGTCAGTTACATTGCCATCTTAAATGAACGACCTTTTTCAACGACCACTCTGGTCAAACGGGAAGCGCGTCGCGCTACCCGTCATACGCCGCACGCGCGCAGGTACGATCGGTGTTAATACCGAGTTCTACGCGGAACAAGGGCCGAGCACATGGCAATGACTTTAAATAATAATAATGTACGATATGTTCCTGTATTATTATATTATTATTTAATTTATATGAAAAATATATAAAATATATGAAAAATATAGTGAAATAAAAATGCAAAAAAAGTCAGGTTTCGGGCGGCCGTGTAAACCATATGGCAATGACGGTTTCGACTCCCGGACGGTGTACGACGGATCCGAACCCGGGACCTACGTGTTTCCTACCTAACGCCTAACCAACGACACAATTTGAGATACGGATTTAGGTCAAAACATCAACACTTAAGCCGTGCATCTACGGAGCGACGTAAACCGATATATTCATCGATGTAATCGCATATAATTCGCTTGTAATACGCGCATCTCCCATATATATATATTTAACGGGGCGTGTGAAAAGCGGTGTCCGGGGTGCGCATGTTATTATTATATGCTACCGGCCCGCACAATTTGTGACTAGAACTATTTTGAGTTGATCACCTATTACCATATTATATGGAAAAACGTGTATCCCCCAGTGTAGTTGAAGCAAATATAAGCACAAGAACTTTGAAATCACAACACAGTTTTCGATCAGTGATCTTCATACCACATTCATTTAGACTATATTATTATGTCTTTCGACAAGTTAAAAAGTGACGATTTAGATATTATGGATACTGACTTAAAAATTGTAAGCCTAAGTACATATTTTTTTTTACGAATTTATGTGTGTTTAATATAAAAATATTATATTGGTCAGTTCACAAAATTATTAAAAGATTATTTTAAATCAAAATTATTTGAATGAATTGATTGTGGTCGATACTATAATAATTTTGACTTTAATGAATTATTATATCGAATATTTTATTATTATTTTTTTTATAAATTTCAGTATTCCAAAGACCCCAAATCAAGTACTAGTATGATCGTTAATAAAGTGATGAAAAAGAATACAAAAAATTCCAGAAAACCAAAAATGACAAAAAGCAAGGTGATACACGTCATGATTATAGAAATATTGAAATTATTATGTATTTATAGTTCAAATAAATAAATATTAAATTATTATATAGCTAATTTATTATATAATAATAATTTATAGATCGAATAATTTTTAAACATGTTGGACGATGAATATGTTGAGTCGAGAAATAGTGAGTCAAACTTATTAAGAATAAAGAAACCAAATGGTGGGAATTAGACCATCAAAACACTGATCGTTACTACGTACTTTCCAAGAACAAAATGAAAGATTTTAATGAAGTGTAGGCTAGTGAGAGGTAATTCAACATAAAATATATCGTTAAAATAATTATATTGAATTAAAATAAACGAATGTTTCATATAGAAAACAGTGCATTTTAACTTAAAAATAAAAATTCGACCGTTAAAAAGTACCATTCCCTTTTTAACTGATTTGAAAACATATGTGAGTTGGGGATGGAGACGTTGAATATACATTGAATATTTTTAATATTTATAATTTATATATTTTTAGGATGAGTTTGTTCAACATTACAGATGATTATATTTTAATTTTTTTTTAATTTTATATACTTACTTAATTATTCATTTCTAAACTCGTGTTGGTAAAAAAAGTACTTTAAATACTTTTAATTTTTTGTCAATTTTTTTAATTTTATACTTATACTTTATTATTAACTTCTAAATTTTTATGAAAGTAAAATCAAATATTATATGCTTTTAATGTTTTCAATGATTTTTTGTTTTGTAAAAAATAAATATTATATATTACATGTATTTAATTTTTGTCATTTATTTTGGTTTTCAAAAAATAAATAATATAAATATTTTATTTTATTAATTTTTTTGTCAATTATTTTTATGTTATCATTTTTTAATAATATCTATAGTTTTATTATACATCATTTTTATTTTTGAAAATAAAATGAATATATCAATACCGAATATTTGTTAAAAAAACTATTGATTTAAAAAAATTGAGGAGGGGGGAAATGGTAATGATTATAACTTTCAAATATTGATTATTCATAGTTTTTTTTATTAAGAAACGATTAAAAATATACAAAAAAAAATTAATAAATTAAAAATTAAAAATTAAAAATAGATATACATATACAAAAAAATATGAATAAATAAAAATGGAATACATGATAGAAAATAAATACATCAATAATTGATAAAAAAAAAAAACATTCTTCCTTTTCCAAAAAATACTTCATCAAAAGATGTGGTCATTTTGAATGATGAATCTGTTGTAATTCAAGTACAAAAGCACTGTCTTCTTCATTCAAGTGGTCTAGAATTAATTCGAAATCTCTTATATATGTGATAAGAAAATCATGTCTTATACATGAGGGTTGTAAATATGGAATTTGTGTTTTCAATATTCCGAATGTATTTTCAAGACATTGTTGGAATGAAATAAATTTACTAATTTTTTCTATAAAATTTGCATTAATGCAGTTAAACAATTGTTTTAAACGTAGTAAATTGTCTCGGCTTAATGTAATACGTTTATAATAAACTTGAATATTAACCTATTCTGATTTTGTATTTATTTTATAGTAAAAATGATTATCCAATTTAACTCGTTTTGAACTATGAACTGTTAATATACTATTTAAAATATAATTTAATGTAGGTTCTGACATAAGTATATCCAATTGTGTTTGATTTAATATTACATAATGCTTATTTACATTAGACTCGAAAATTATAACAACAGATAATATTTCGTTTATAAGATATACAGTCAAAATATTTTTTTTATTTTGCGGTTGAATGTTGAAAATGGATTTATTAACAATTGAGTTTATGCCTGTGTAGTATCCCATGTTAATGGATATTCTGATCCATAAAGTATAATAATATAATAATATAATAATATTATTATTAATTTAACTCTTCAATTATCTCTCAAAATCTTTTTGGTTGATGTTTTACCCTATTTGATTGACGTACAGCTTTTTTCTTTGACGACTGGTGCACACATTTTACTTAAACAGGAGACAACTTTTGTTTAATAATAATATGATGAGTATTTTCACATGAATTTAAAGTACAACAATTATAAATTTGATAAATTAAGACAAGGTTAACACTAGTTGGTTTATTTGACATGACTGAAATGAATATAAAAATGTTTTAATTTAAATACTTAGTATTAGTAAACTTTGTAAAAATAAGAGGCTAGCCATTAAAGAAAAGAATTATTTGACCAATTATTTTTGTTTGAATAGTAATATATTTTTTAAAAAAACATGATAAGAAAAATTTGTACTACACATAAGCAGGTATCTGGTCTGCAAAGACAATTTTGATTCAACCATGGACAAACGATGAAATGATTATTTTTTTTCTCTGTTTCACATTTCATAGATTGACTCCTTAATTTTTCTAACTGAGTATAATATTTGGTTATTTAATTTTTGTTGTATCGACGATCCTGACTGGCGGTTGTCACCTGACACACGGTCCTCGGGATTGTAGGGTAGGGCAAATATTCAAGACTAACACAATTTCATATAAAGGGCATAAATGTTTACGTGTATTACTTGTCTACATACACAACAAGGGTTTTACAAAATAACAGTTAATGTACACAAAGTATAGAGGGGGATCACCGACTGGTATGCATCTGCACTGCTGCACTGTGGATTTGAGATGACGGCTGAACTGCTGACTTTCACGAACGACGATGGTACGGAAACAAACTGTTTCGTACTGGTGTTGAACAACGTTGATGAGCGAATGTAAAATGTAGCTAAGCTGCTGGCTTAAACCCGTGTTTAAAGAGCGTGCACCTGAGCGTAGGGTGGTGGGCTGACGACAACAGCCAAACCTCTCGTGGAGCAACGGATAACGAACTATTTTAATAGTTGAACGTAGAACAACGGACTGTGTAGCAACAGTAAAACGACGTAGAACAACGAAGTTCTAAGTATTGCAATGGAACGCGTGTAATGGCCGACGAGCATGAACGGCAACGAGCAGAACACAAAAACGTGGTTTAGAGCGTAAATGGTACAGACGAGCAAGTAGGTACACACACGTAGAGAGCTGGAGCAAGCAACGACAAGAACGGAGTGATGAGACCCCACAGATACGCCGGCGCCGAACCCAGTAACGGCTATCGTGACAGTCTAGCTAACATAGCGTAGCGTATATGATCTTGATTACCATGGTGATGAACACGGCGCGACCACCGACGGCGGCAGCTGTTATCAAACGGATCGAACATACTCCCCCTTGCAAATTCCAGCGAACTTGCAACAGAGACTTCGATCCACCATGATGTAAGTGGCCGAGCAAGTGACCACTTGAACAGAGCAGTTGAGCTGGTGAACGGAGCAGTTGAAAGGAGCAGTTGAATGAGCAGTTGAACGGAGCAGTTGCACAGACCAGAGCGATGATCGGGGCTTAACAAAGGGGCAACATCATTAACAGTCTTTTTTTTCAAGAAATATATAAATTTAATAACACAAGCAATGACTAGAGCAATAGCTGAACTAGCATTACAATATTTAACAATAGGAACAAAAGTTAAGTGATATCACAAACAAAGTCTTTAGTTACATTTTTTTTTTAAATAGTTTACAAATATTAAAACAGCTTAATACCTGAAAATATAACAAAAAGCAAGCAATAAAAATTACCATACCTCACCTGGTTCCCGAGGCAGAACAGCCGACGCAACATCCAGTAGCATGCGTGATGATGGTTGGTAAGACAATGAATTATTTACATAATGAGCGTAGCAATAACATACAAATATAGAGTGCCAATGAATACAAGAAACAGGAACAAGGGTTTATCTCAATTTCTATGGATCTGTGTGGAGAGGTACTATTTTCACAACTGGTCTAGTAAACACCCCCTGTTTGGTACTAACCTTAACTACCCTTACCACCTTATCGGTTCCTGGATACACCTCAACGATTCTACCCAATGGCCACGATAGAGTAGCTGCGTCATTAACCTTGATGACAACCATAGTACTAACTTCGAGGTTGGTATCAGTCTTCGTCCATCTACCATCTAGGGTGTTCAAGTATTCCCGAGACCAACGTCGCCAAAATAACTGGAAAGACTGCTGGAGGAGCATCCAGCGAGTCTGGACTCCCACTTGTGTACTGGTAATAACCGGTTCTGGGATCGACATCGGAGGGCGACCAATCAAAAAGTGACCGAGGGTTAAGCATTAGAAATCATTCGGGTCAGATTATGCTGGGACTAAGGGACGCGAATTCAAGGCAGCCTCTACCGTACACAACAAAGTTATGAACTCTTCCAAAGTCCAAACTCGGGAATTTATTGCACGAACAAGCAATGACTTAGCCGACTTTACAACAGCTTCCCAAATTCCTCCGAAACTTGGAGCACGAGGAGGGTTAAAATGCCATTCGCATGGAATATGACCCGACAGCTGATCCCTACTATCATGTTGATTGACTAACTCTCGCAGCTGCCTCGCCGCACCGACAAAATTGGTGCCACAATCTGAATAGATCGAAGACGGTAGGCCACGACGAGCCACGAATCTATCTAGCGTGAACAAGAAGGCCTCAGTCGAGAGGGAAGAAACTGATTCTAAGTGCACCGCTTTGGTAGTCATACAAACAAAAACAGCAATGTTCACCTAACCTTCACGATACCCGCCTTTCACAGAATGAGTTCCTTCATTTGCAAGGGACCGGCGTAATCTATGCCAACTACTGAAAACGGGTGATCTTCTCGAACCCGAAACCCTGGCAGAGCAGCCATGATGGGCTGTGGATTATCAGCTGACATCTTCGCACATATCACGCATTTGTGAATCACCCGATGAGCTATCAGGCGAATGCCGATGATCCAAAATCGCTGTTGAACCAGCGGTCGAGCGTGACATGCATAGAGATGCCAATGACGGGTAATCAGAACAGCTAAGTGTGAATCTTTTGGAACCAACATAGAATGCTTTCGTCTTTCCAACCAATTGGAATTCTGCATCCGACCACCAACGCGAACTATGCCGTCTGGATCCAAGAACGGTCAAAGACGGGCTATCGCCTTGGACTGAATCGGACTCCCCCGACGCGCGACGCAGACCGCCTACTAGCTGGCTTAATTAGCATTCCTGGGCACTCTTAACAATTACGTGCACAGCCTCATCCAATTCAGACTGTTTCAAAAAACCTAACTCGACCTTTCTCCTTTGACACAACCGGATGAACCGACGTACCTGAGCTACCACCCGAATCATCTGGTGAAATGAGGAAAATCGAATAAACCATTCGACTGGAGGATCTTCATGAGTCAATAAACACACTGGTTTTACTTCCGACAGGTCTTCCAATTCTAAGTGCGGGATATCCTGAGACTAGGCTTCGACTGGTGATTGCAAGAAGGTCGGACCCCGCCAATAGAGCTTGCATCGCTTAAGCTCGTCAGGGAGGAGACCTCGAGACGCATAGTCGGCCGGATTATCCTCTGATCGAACATGTTGCCAGCGGCAATCTAGTACTGCGGACTGAATCTGATATATTTGGTTTGACACAAACGTCTTGAACGATGTATGCGGGACGTTCAACCACGATAAAACGATGAACGAGTCAGACCACGCAAATACATCAGAAATTCCCAACTCGAACTCTCGAATGCGTTTGAGCTTGGCCAACCATGATGCAAGGAGCAATGCACCACTCAACTCCAGTCGTGGTATTGTCATGGTCTTCATTATTGCTAGCTTGGTTTTGGCACAAAGTAGGTATGTGGCCGTAGCTCCGGACGGATCAGTCACGCGGAGATACTCTACAGCTGCATATCTTTTCTCGCAGGCGTCACAAAAACCGCAGAGAATGTAACTACAACCAGTGTAGCAACCGATGTAGCGTGGAATCTGGATGTCCACCAGCTAACAGAGTGAATGGTAGAAGTGGCACCAATCATCCGCGATATCCGATGGGATCCGACTGTCCCAACCAACCTGTGAGAGCCACAGACGTTGCATGATAGTTTTGGCATAAAATATCGTTGGTGACAGCATACCTAGCGGATCAAAGATCCTGGCGATCATAGACAGCACACCTCGCTTTGTGAGAACCAATTTAAAGTTATTGACGGTAAATGAAAAATATTCCAGATCATGATTCCACAACATGCCTAACACATGCGTGGCATTATTTTGTTCAAATGTTAATGGACTTCCAGAACGATCTTCCAGATGCAGATGGTCCAGCAACTCAGGTGAATTACTAGCCCATTTTCTTAGTTGTAGGCCAGATCTGGCAAGAGTCTTGATAAGGTTTGACTGCAGAACTTTAGCAGCTTCCAATGACTCTGCGCCAACACATATGTCATCCATATACAATAATTGGTCATATAACGCTCGCTTCACATCTGGCTGATCTGCACATTCAGTGCAATCCTGGACCTAACGAACTGCTTTTATCATTCCAGACTTGCGGGAAGATGTCAGCGCCGATGAGCATATCGACTGGAGCTGGTTTGTCAAAACTCGGATCTGCTAGAGACAAGTGACTACACCTGGCCCGGACCTGAGCTGGTAATTGCCGAGCTGGCATATCGGTCATGATCGAAGACAGCACCCAAGGTTTGACACTTATTGACGGCGTAGGGCGGTCCCGTGGCTGGATCGTCAGCTGAACAACGCCATGTACATCTGGTACCCTTTGACCAGACAGTCCTGTGATGGGCACTGTCCAACGCGAGGATTTGAGACCCAAACGCTCACAGCAGTTTGATGTTATCGCGCTTATCTGCGAAGCGGAATCGATCAGCGAGCGTATAGTGCGGCATTTCCCCACTGTGTCTTGCACTTGGACCAGGGCTGTCCCTAGTAGGGATTACTACGGGATTACTACAATCCCGTTGGAGATTGTAGCCGACCAAGCATGGCAGCTGGTGGACTGACTGTCTTCGAATCCTAATCACGATGTAGCAATGCATGATGACGGCGCTTACATGTGGCACATGATGACGAACACTTGAAAGACGTATGACCTTCACCGAAGCACAAAAAAAATAAATAATTACCTATAATGTAGAATCAACACTATAATAATTAAATGATGCACAGTTGCCACAGTTTACACAAGAGCTATATAAATAAATGGTAACACAGCACACGACTGACGGACTTTACGTGAAAATTAATATTTAATAATGTTTTCATCGTATTAAGATAAAATAACAATTATATATAATAATATATACTTTTATTCTCTTATAATAAAACCATAAAATCTAAAAATATTTTGATATTATACTGGCATACTACCACTTTACGGGTATTCCATGTGATTACGATAACGATATTCCGCGATAATTTTAGATTTTTCGTTACAATTATTGTAGTATTGTACCAACCATCATTACATGTGTTGACGTATTTCCTGTTATTTATTCGATATTTTATGAAAAATACCCAGTATTCACTAACTACAAACTGTATAATATGACTTTCAACAGTTTACGCAGTACAAAATAATTCAATTCAACGGCCCTATACGAGTTACGAATAAATAAATACCTAATGTACATCATTACATTTAAGTTGTTAAAATAGCTATATTATCGTTATACGTCCTGTAATATTCTAAACTATTAACTATTCTTATACTATTGTATTAGTTACCCAACTACAATAGGTATTATATTATAGTGTATTACGTATAATAATTATTATACTTTACATAGGTACCTATTATATTTCTTATATATCTTTCTAGTTTCTACAGTTAACATCTATCAGGCATCAGCTACTGCCCGCTCGGCAACCACCCACCCACCCATTTCAATATGTAGGGCAGTCGCCCTACATTAATATAGGTCTCGGCGCCCCTGCGTCATCTAGTCACTATTCTCACAAATTATTTTTGTATTGTCTTAAATATCAACTTGAAATTATCTTTATTTCATAAGATAGGGAACATTATATACGATTTTACAGCTGACGATAAAAAATATATAACTGTTAATTTAAAATTACATAACAATGAATTACAACTAATAGTACCATTTTTAAGATAACGTTTTAAATAACTATCTACAAAATATATTGTATTCAACAAAATTATGTAATTTACAATACTTTATTATGTCACTAATCGGAGTGTACATTAATCTATTACTACGTTTATATGATGTTGTTAAAACGCTCGCGCTATGTAGTTTAAGAACTTAAAACCGTTTTATTTGTTTAAACTTGTATATGTACATATTTTGATAAACCGGTTTATGCAAATAAAACAGTTTTAAGTTTTTAAACTACATAGCGCGAGCGTTTTAACGCCATCATATAAACGTAGTATATGATAGACTAAGTTGACAGTTGTGGACGGGTTGCGTACCTATTTCATATTTGTCCTTTTTAATTTTTAAATTAATGTTATTAATACTATTACTTATCTCGATTAAAAATAAAATTATTTTATTTTATTCGCATACATTTCCTGTGAAATATTATTTTGTACCTAGTTTTGACAAATTTAAAACCTTAAAAATACGCCCACTAAAATTATACGCTCGCGGATAAATTCCCGACTTACCCAATCCCCCTAGATTCAGCCCTGGTCCTAGGTAATAAATAGTAGGTTGTTGTTTCTATCAATATGTTTTTATTATCTGTGTTCGAAGTATCCTTATGTAAGTAGTAGGTACCTATATAGCAGAATTTCAAGAAATGTCTACCTAGGTACATAAAATGCACGTCATGTATTCGTGATTCCCGCCTTAGATAACAATCGGTAGAGTTCGGAATCTATTATTATTATTATATGCGACACAGTAATAACTGACAACAGTAATAACACACTAATGTCTAATACACTAATACTACTGATAATTACAATTTAACAAATCACATTAAATAAAATATGACAAAATTAAGGTATAGAGTGATTTAATGAAGCGATAGTCGTTAACGAAATGAAACAAATAACAAATACTGAAATACGTACGTGAAGTCGTGAAATAGCAATAATGAAATGCATCGGGTACACGAAATGGAGTGGGTCAACCGGTCAGCAAGACAACGCGAGATGCAGACGCCGTGATTCCATATTTTATTATAATTTCTCATTAAGAAGTTTGCATGTTTCATTTAATGAGTTAATTTCTACACTGTGAAATTTCAATGATTTTTGCAAAAGTATCGTCTACACAATTTTTCCATTTTATTAGGTACCTATTGATTGATTCAGTAGACAATTAGTTAGGGCCGATTAAAAAAAATGTCAAAATTTACACCGTTTAAATGGGCAACTCCTGCTTCGATATAATACATGAAACAAAAAAACGATTTTTAGTTTAATCAATATAGTTAGTCAATTACTATAACTAACAGTGGTACTGAAATTTGTGTAAGTCGAGGCGCTAGAGCCAAAGAAAGCTAGCCACGTGACGTCACAAGATCACACGGCGCGGCGGCGACCTATTCTTTTACACAGGAATCGCCGACACGGTCTAGATTATTTATTTATAATTTTTGTTATATTCGATTGTATTATAAATATCTTCGTAGTCACAACAATGAACAGTCGTATACAAATACTCTATTTGGTTGATTACTTCTTTATAAAAAATAAGACGTTTTTTTTATGTTGACGAACGTCGAACAACCCATTTTACGTTTATACGTACTTGTAAACCGACGTATTTTTCAACTTAATATTTTCATTTTTGGAATTTTGTTTTACGAGGTAAAGTAATGTATTATAAATTATAATCATTTTTATTTTATTTATTAATAATAATAATTTGTTAATTACATAGGTGCAAAATATTTAATATAAAGTCGAAATAGTTAAGTAAGTACCTACCTATATTATATTGGATTACTTGGATTATATTATAATTCAGGGGTCTCTAAACTTTTTTATTCAAGGGCCACAAAAAAATCAAATGCTCTCAGAGCGCCAAAATTTTATTATCACATATAACTTTTAATTTTATGATAATATAGGTACCTATATAAATAATAAGTTTACTTTATATTTTTGTATAAAATATTGTTTACTTTACAATATACTTAAATAATAATTAATAGGTATAAATATAATATAGTATAAATAAATTTTTGAAATAATTTTTTTATCTATATTTACCTATTGCGTCCTATGCGGCCACGGGCCGGTTAAAACTTGTTCGCGTACCGTAGTTTGGAGACCCCTGATATAATTTATAAGAAGGGTTCTCGCATAACCAAAATCTGTTTTTTTTTTTTAATTCTTGGTTACAAAATAACCTACTTAAGTGGAACCTATTATTGCAAGTCCTCGATCCATAACTATAAAAGTTGAAAATTTTATACATTTTTACTACAAAATCATTTTAAAATTTAAAATTTGATAAATGTTGTCAAATATTGAACATTAAATGTTTATAAAAAAAAATTGGGAACAGGTATATTTTTTAATATTTTTCAACTGCTATTTAAGCAGGAGCCTTGTATTAAATTTTAATGCTTTTTGACAAACAAATAAAAGGAAAGAAATTTTTTCTAACTTAAAATAATTTGGGCATTTTCGTGATTTTTACGACTTTTGTCAAAATTCGAACTTTAAATCCTTATAAAAAAAATTGTGAACACGGATTTTTTATATTTTTAAAATGTTATTGTAACAATAGATATATTATACAGATTCTTGTATTAAATTTTCAAGCTTTTTTAGACAACAAATAATATTGTATTGCACCAACTAGATTCACTTTCCCATAGAACAAGATACTGTTGACGAAAATCGAAGCAGTTTTACTACCACAAACCATGCTGACGGACACAAAAATAAAAAATAAATAAACACACATCATTGTAAAATCAATACATTCATCGCTACTCTCAGAATCTAAGATTATTTTAGATGAAGAAGTAAGTCATAATTTAGGTACCTACATAATAGAAACACTTTAGATTCAATTTTTAATTTTGTCCTCAATTTTTTATATTACGTTTATTAGGTTCTCAATATTACACGTCAACAAATCATAAAATAAAAGCCAAAAAAACGGTACGTTCATAACAACTAACTAATAAGATGTAGAGGTATATAACTTATAAGAAATTTACTTATTGGATTAACTCGTGGAATTCTATAGGAAAAGGCAGGATGACTAAAACCCCATTAATAATATAATGCAATATGTTAATATATATAGGTAATAAAAATTAATTACGAACATTTAAATTTAGTAAAACGGCAAAACGTACACAAACATTTATTAAAACCCACAGACTTATGGTAATGGCCTTAATTGTTTTAATTTTTGTTGAATAAAAAAAAATTAAAAAAATTAACCAAGACCGCTTCGGCGATTCCTGTGTAAAAGTATACGCCGCCGCCGCGCAGTGTGATCTTGTGACGTCACGCGGCTATGTCTCTTGGGCTCTAGCGCCTTAACGAATCGACGTATACAAATTTCAGTACCACTGTTAATTATATTAATTAATTATCTATTAATTTAACTAAAGTCATTTTTTTTTGTTTCACGTCGTGCCGCCGCTAAGTTTTTTTTTACTTAGCTGAAGACACGACTGTGCATGTCCTACGTAGGTAAATCCGGTGAGTCCGACGATTTCTATTCTGACCATGCTGTTCCGTCGCAATACGATGCGACCGATGGGACGAAATATAAACTGTTTTAGTAGGACGGTAATCAGAAAAAAAAAGTCCCACATTAGGATAAAAAAATTTTAATTGTGTTTAAATTGTTAAATTTCGGAGAGGACGCTCCTCCATAATATAATATCATAAAAAATAGAATGGAGCTTACATACCTATATAGTGTACATATTATAATATATATATTTAATTTTCAAGTTCCTTAATGAAGATCATATTTTTGGCTTTTGCTATAATTTAGTAATTTACTATTTAGTTTTAGTGTAATGATGATATGGATTATATCAAATTGTATAGATAAATATAAAAATTTTCATATTATAAATTATTCATCATAAATTAGCAGAGGTAAATTTAAAAAAATGTTATTTTGTTATAATGGGAATTCATTCTCGATGTTTTGCAAATATAGTTGATTAATAAATATATTCAAAAATACTAGTTATAAGTATAACTTGAATTTTGATTAGGAATATTACATAAAAACAAAAGTTTATGGTATAATAATAGGTCATATGTATACCTATAAATAGGCATTTTTAACGGGCGTAAGTCATAAAATAAGAAACCAGTCAAGAGGTGTACCTAATTATAATATTACATTTTTATAGCAATAAGTAATATTAATAATTTAGAAACAGTTGACAATGTTATTCACATGATGAGGAAATCACACATTTGTAACACCTCTTAATTGGCACCTACTATAATTGTATTTATTATTGACTATTGTATTACATTTTATTATTTTAGATCTGTAATAGTAAGTAATTAACATTTTTTATGATATTATATGATTTTTAATGTGACTTTAATGTATTTTTAAATACAATTTTAACATATTTATACTTCAATTTTGATATATTATTTTCATTCATTTTTATCGGGAATTTTTTTCCTAGTGTGGGACTTTTTTCTGCGATTCGTTATAATATGCACTCGTAAGACGGAGACAACAATGGCCACGTGGAGAAGCGTCCTCTCCGAAATTTAACACATCCATTGCCACAAACCCATCATTTGCCCATATTTTTCTACTTTGCGTTCCCTGGACGATTTATTGTTATATAATATGTATCGCAGGTTTTTTGAAAATATACCTTTGCTGCAATATTCACGTAGTGCCCTGTTTGGGGACGAAATTCAATGACGGCCTCGTATAACTTTATAGCTGTTTACTATACTTGTTGGACCTTGTACGCATACGTATACTATTATGTACCTTGTGTGTATTGTATACCGTTAGTCCCTGAATTCGTAGAAAATTTCTATATAAACACCGTCTGTCAGACCTTCGGAATATTAATGGCCACACCTGCAGTAACAATAAAAATTTCAGAATATAATAATATAAGTGTGAATACAAAGTGGTTTACAATATGGACCACTATAAAAAGTTAATAAGAAAATGTTGTACAATACGATACATCAGTTATTTTTCAACAAGCAGTCGGCGGAATCGACAAAACCACGAAGTTTGCACGTACCTACAAGTCGATAGCGCATTATTGTGTATATAAATATACTGGGTGATTCTTTTATAAAACACTCATTATTTCAAAAAGTGTAAATTTTTTTGAAGATATTTTTTTACATAGTTTCAAGTCGCTTATAAAACAACGTTTTTATTAAATAATTATATTTTTAATTATTTTTTATCCTTATAATTTTTTAAGTTTTTTACTTTTTTGAATGACAACATAGGGTTTTAATTTTATATTCTAAAGTAGAATATTTTTCTTAGTATTTTGATACATGAAAATTGAATTTGGGGCGAGTAGTTTATGAGTTATAAGTATTTAAAGTTTAGACGAGCGGTGAAGTGGACAAACATTTCGCGGGGTAACCCCGAACCACTCCACTCCACTTCACCTCTCGTCTAAACTTTTACTTATAACTCATAAACTACTCGCCCCAAATTCAATTTTCATGTATCAAAATACTAAGAAAAATATTCTACTTTAGAATATAAAATTAAAACCCTATGTTGTCATTCAAAAAAGTAAAAAACTTAAAAAATTATAAGGATAAAAAATAATTAAAAATATAATTTTTTAATAAAAACGTTGTTTTATAAGCGACTTGAAACTATGTAAAAAAATATTTTCAAAAAAATTTACACTTTTTGAAATAATGAGTGTTGTTTGATAAAAGAATCACCCAGTATATTTCGTTACAATATGTATTGTTCGTTATTAAGTGGAGTTTTGAGTTTTGGACTTCGATCTAGCAAAATAAACGATATAACACATTATAACATTTTAAAGACACGACAAAAAAATGTGCATAGAAAGGTACTGACACAATAATATAGTATTGTGTTTTAAGTGACGTCCGGTAGACGGGAAACCAAATATTTTATAGATTATATATAGCACCTTTAGACGCATCGAATTTATCTTGTAAACTGCAAATAATTGGAATTTGGACAAAATGTTTTATTGTAGCAGTATACTTTTAATTTCGGTACGTCTATAGTACCGACATCCTGTACCCAAATATTCTATATATTATTTTTATACATTTTTACAGGAACTTTTTTTCCTAGTGTGGTACCGTAGTAAACCGTCATTATTTATTGCATTTTAGAAAAATCAATAATCGTAGAAGTTATAATTTTATTAAAGTCTCCCCAGAATATTATTTACTCACGAGCCACTACTGAACCTAACGCAATATTATTGGGGTTAACAACTGCATCTGAAGCTGTAAACACAGCTCCGTAAGCACAACGTACACTCGAATATTGTTGCTTACTTCTACAATAATAAATTGTAACTGCAATGAGCTTTTATAATATATATGGCTGGACGGCCTTGAAAACGACGGCAGAAAACCTTTCCGTAACTGCGGTAAACAAACATAATAATATTATAAACTCAGATTCGTGGACAAGCTCGTTCCTATGTTTTTTTATCAGCAGATCCATCTCAATGCAAGAATCCGATCTTGTGTCGCTTCTATATTGTTCGTTAAGGCTCAGTCAAACAGAAAGCGGTTAATACGCCTGTAAAATAATTCAACCGACCGCTACACCATGGCAGCCCGCTCTCCGTTTGACTTGGCCTATAGTGCTGCTCTAAATAGTTACCTACTGTAGGTGTAGTACCCATAGGACACAGGTTTATAGTACCTGCCTACGGTGGTATCCATGGCCACGGTAAAGCCGGATTCACAGCTGCGTCGTGCGTCGTGTCGATCGAATCGTATTGTGATTGGATATTACTTTTTTGGTAGGTATCATGTAATAACCAAGTTAGACTCTAAATATTTTGAAAATGTCATTGCGTATTGTAAAATACGAAAAATCCTAAAAATTCTCATGACTAAGAAAGCTCAAATCGAGTCAAAGCATTAAGAACATTTTATAATATATATATAATAAATAGTCTAAAAATTAATTCTATATAATAAGTAGGTACATATATAGGTATATTGTATACAGTAGGTGTATTTTGTAACTAAAGTAGGCTAAACTTACTGTCGAATCGTAAATGTCGGTGTTAAAAATGACAAAGCATCGTAATAACAGTATTTCGGTTTTTTTGATGCTTGAGAACCAGATCTATCATACTTGGTGTGTTCTTTTCCGAAAGCATCGCCTAAACTATTATTTCTTTTATAGTTCTTTAACTAAAAAAATATGAATTTATTGAATTAAAATTGCAATCATAATCTTAGATTTAAAAATAAAAGGTTTTATAAGTTTCTAACTCAAAATAATTTGCACATATTCGTGATTTTTATTTATTTTGCAAAAATCAAACTTTATATAAGTACTTAAATGCTTATAAAAAAAAAATTGTGCCTATGTATTTTGTATTTTAGATTCTGAGTGGAACAATGAATATATTGATTTTACAATGATGTGTGTTTTTTTTAATTTTTTTTTTGTGTCCGTCATCACCTTTTAGGACAGTAAAAGTATCTTTTCTGATAGGAAAGTGAATCTAGTTGGTACTTTGGGGGGTCAAAAGTAAAAATTTCAAAGTAGTTTTCAAAAACGCAGGGAAAAACAAAAGAAAAATTAAGGAAAAACTAGAATTTTTACGCAAAATCTGTTTTCGAGAAAATCGATTTTAGTTTTTGTTGTAACTTTAAAACAAATGACAGTAGATACATGAAATTTTCACTGATTGTTTATATTTGCATTTTCTATACACGATAACATTTTCAAAATATTTTGATTTATTTTGAACTGTTTAGGGACATTTTCAGTTCCAAATTTTATTAGTTTTTTTTGTTTTTATGAATATCAATAAAAATTTATTGGTTGAGTAAAAATACTTGAAAATTTAATACAAGAATCGTACTATATTGTTTCAAAGGAAGATAACAATTATTAAAAATCATTAGTTACAGTTTTTTTTTATAAGCATTTACAGTTCAAAAATTGACAAAATATGGAAAAATCACAAAAGTGATTGTACAATATACTATATTGTTGTGTATACTATATATTATAAGTCACTGTACAATTGGTAAATGGTAAAAAAGTCTGGAGAAAAAAAGTCCGGGAAAACCAGTCCTAATAAACGGAAAAAATGTCCTGGTAAAAAATTATTTTAAAAAATATAATTTATTAGGTAGGTACATATAGGTACATAATTATTAATTATGCACTAACCATTATCATAATTAATAAATTGTATTTTAAAATTGCTCGTATATTAAATTAATATATTGAAAATAGTTAACAAAAAAAATTTTATAATTTATTATTATTTTAACTTATAAGAGTTAATTATCACATGTACCTATAGTTAGTAAATTTGAGTAAAAATTGCTATTTAATAATAAAACATTTTTGGGTGGGCGGCATTGTGATAAAAGCGATAACGGATTACACACACTAGTGTTCATTTACTTCTCATACATAATCATAGCCCAAATGTACACATGTATTTCGAATCGCCTAAATATTACTCTTTAAAACATGATACGCTGGAGCCAACTTAATCAACGGTATTATTATAGAATACGATTGAAATATAGTTCGTAATAATTAATAATAATAGTAATATAATATAATATAATAAACCTAATATAATATAATATGTACCAGGAACACATGCCGTGATAGTGATTCATGTAGACGATACATATTTTTAACTGTATCTACTATGGTTGCATACTGCCGTCTCCACAAACATGAAAACTGAAGAAAAAGTTGCGACTAGGTCGTACGACCCTGGTACCGACTACCCCAATTTAACTATTTACCGAAAATTAATATTAGTTTATATTATTTATTAGATTAAATATAATAGTTTATATTATTATATGCTACCATGATAATAATATTATCAACATATTATGTTGTTTCAAATTTCCAAATACTAACGACTGGCGATTTGAACGTAGAATAGATATCACATGATAATAATAGAGCATATTATATTTAAACGACGCGATTTGTCCAGGAGTTAAATAATATTAAAATCTTCTTCCATTTCATATTCACTATTTATAATGCTACATATTTTTAAAAGTGTTTTCAATCCCTTGTTCTTCTTTAGTACCCAATCCATTTTAGTTTTTACCAATTCAATACAGTTTATCTTTCATATTTAAAATTATTTTTAAGCCCTCATCAAGGTATAGTGTACTTTTTCTAAGTTAGCGATAGGATCGGTGAGAAAACAAAAGTTACTTTTTAAATAAGCTAAATCATTCTGTACATTTTAGATTTAGATTTGGATTTAGATTTAGATTTTTAATTAATTTTTTTGTTATGCTTGCTTGTATTTAAATACCGTACCACCTAAAAACGTTTAGTTATTCGTTATGCGTTTTCCGTTCTACTTGTTGACGATAATAGACAAGTTGTTGTTGTCATTTTATAGTATTATTTAATATTTAGATAAATTCTGATTATTAAATAATTCAATATTATAATAAATAATAATATTAATAATATTGTACTTGTGTTCCCTGCAAAACGTCGATTTTCCGTTCCATGACGACGATGCCGCGGTCGTTTAGAGGGCGCCACAGTCTGGTGCGCAGGGTGGGGCGCATAGCCCAAACAAAGCCAATGTGCGCCGCTCTCTTGTTAGCTGTAGTAGAGTAGTAGTGTAGCGGGCGCCGTACGGTATTTCACGCTAAAACTCATCGTTGTCACATAGTCCTTGTGATTGACTGTTAAATCACCGGGTTAAACATCGAAACGTTTACATTATTATTATTATTGTTTTTGCGATAATCTCGATCCACTGTGCGCTTTTTATACACGGTATCGTTTTAGGCGTCGCCCTGTAATTGTTATATTCGTTCATCACAGCGCGATGTCCGTCAAAATGAAGAAACACCAAAAGCAGATCTCCAAAGGCCCGGACTACCCGAAAACCGCTAACGGCTCGTCGAAGAGCGAGAAGCCCAAGGATCCATCGGAAGGCGAGCAGTTGGACGTGGGCGAACACTTCATGGTCCGCCGGCACGACGACTCGGAGCGTGAGTACACACAATTGGATTGGTATTGTTATTAATAACTAATTATAATAGTATTGATAGTATGAGGTAGTTGATCGATCGATTCTTAAATATACGTTTCTGTTATCCTTCTTTGAAGCCCAATCCGGGAACCATCAAACACCCCGGCTGGTGCAACGCAAAGTGATTTTTGTGCGTGGTCACGTACGCGCGAATCACCGGTTTGCGCCGTGCTCGTGCGGGTGCGTAGCAATGACAAATGCTGTGCAATGTATAGCCGTCGTCCGGTGCTCAAAGCGTGAGATTATATTGATATTATATGTCTATGATATATACCCAGTACCCACAATTATTATTTTTTTTTTCCGACGCCCGACTATGTGTGTAAAACGACAACACCGGTGGCATTCAATATTTAGGTCGTCCAACAAACTCAAAGCTCAAAAAGAATGTGCCGTCGACTTGTCGTTCTTTTGTTAGTTTTCGAGAACGAAAGCGGGTTCCAGCGCCATCCCAACCCCATTTTCCGTCACACACTACCTGACAATCACTTTGTTCCCCGCGATTGTCACAACCATAGTTGTTGTTGTGGTGGCGTCGCTTTGTGGCCCGTCCCTCGACCTTAGATATTAAAAAATGGAAAGGCCATGGCTACATTAATAAAATAGAGGGAAGTGTAGCAGAAATGAGGATAAAAGAAAAATTGTTTTTATCTTTGCCTCTCATTCTGGCAGAGGTCTTATCATTAAATACAATAATTATATACATATCTATATCTATTTGTGTTAAGACCTCTGTAACCTCAAAATATTTACATGTTCGTTCCCTTATGATAGGCCCAAATAAATAATTACGCAATGACATCATTTAATTTGATTCCACATTTATTCATATTAACTGATAAATGTAATTAATAAGGAATAATAGCAATCAATTGGCAATAACTAATTTGAAAACTAATACTATTTTTTTACAAATTTTAAATAACAAGTTGATATTAAGATTGTATTTTAATATTTTCTGGGATTTATATAACATTCTTTTTTTAAACAGGAAAAATAACTGGTAACTTATTATCGATCAATAACTTGATATATATTATGTATTTTTTACATTTTTTCTTAATATTATGTTACTGATTAATTTATAAAATAAGTCTTATTTGTCTGTTAATCTTTAGATCCCTCTGAAATCGTACATAAGAGGTTCAATGATACAAAAAAACTTTTTGAGTATTTGGTACATTATGATGGGTACGACCGAAGATTGGATGAATGGGTACCGAGAGATAGGTAAGAATCATTTAATTTTGATTTATAGTAGACACTTAAAAGTTAAAACTTTAAATTATGGTTTAGGATAATGAATTCAAGGAACCGAAAACGAAGACGAGACGAGATTAATCATGTTCCAATGGTAAAAAATATTCACTATATTACTGTATGGTCAAATTAAATAATTGCCAAACTGTTAAGATTTTTGTAATAATATAGTGTTATAAACATTTCAAACTCAGTGACTTATTTCGGATAGCACATATTATGCATTTGTGGGTTTGCAATTCTGTCGTTTGTCATTTTGGCCTGCGTGTGAATACCCAATCAACACGTTTACCTTTATTAAATATTGTTATTAAAGTATAAAGTTAGAGAACTTATTATTTAATAAATAATATTAATTTAATCTTTTATCATAATGTTAAATAAATACATATTGTTAAACGTTATCTTGTATTAATGGTAGCTATATTCCATACTGTAATACAGGGGTCGGCATCCTTTTTGGCGTCAAGGGCCAAAAAATAAACAAATAAAGTTTATGGGACATACACCTCATTTTATTTACATTTTACAGTTTAAATGTTAAACAAAGTTTAATTTAATTTATTTAAGTTTCATCGCTGTTTGGTATATTAATTTATAATTAACATTATCAACTAACATAATGTGATTTTCCATATTTTTATACAAATCATAAATTGTAATCACGGGCTTCATAAAATGATCCCTACTGTAAAAGCATGTCAGCAAACTTTGTTTTCTCTCTATGACTCGTAAGCGACATACCCGATTCGCGTCCCACAAAACCAATACTGTTGTTTGATTTAATACAATAATTGTGTATTGATCTATAATTCTATTATCAAACTTAAAGTAAAAATGTTATCTGTGTTTGGACTCTGTCTTTTTGTAAAATTTTTAAATTTTTCTGCCTTATAATTTATAAAATCAAAAAACCAAAGATAATAGTTAAATTTACTAATGTAAATTCGCCATGTTTTGCATGGGTCGGATAGAGAAAACAAATTGAGTGCTGCATCCTATTAATATCTCTGGCAAGAAGTTAATATTGTTTGTTTATTATTGCAGTGGGTTTCTTAAAAAATATAAAAATATATGTAAATGTCTGCTTAAACTATAGCATATTTTAAAAAAAATTAAATGTAGCAAGCTATTACAAAAAATGTAATACAAAAATTGACTATAAAAATAATTGTAGACATTTAAATTTATTTCATTGTATTTTATTTTAACTAGTCTTATGAAAAGATGGATCCAACTATGGCTGCATCGAAAAAAGAGCACGAGGCGATTAATAAAATTAAGTACATCAGTAAAGTACAGTTGGGAATGTACGAAATTGACACATGGTATTTTAGTCCATTTCCAGGAGAATACCAAAAGCAATCTCAAATTTTTATTTGTGAATATTGCTTAAAATACTGCAAATTAAAAAATTCATTCATCTACCACTTGGTCAGCATTAAATTAAATATTTTAATAATTTTTATTTGTTTTATAACTGTTGTGTAAATTTTAGACCCAATGTACATGGAAAGAACCACCCGGTGTTAAAGTGTACCATAAGGAATCATTATCAATCTGGGAAGTAGATTCCAGTCAGCAAAAATTATACTGTCAGAATCTTAGTCTAATGGCCAAGTTATTTTTAAATGATAAAACAATCTACTTTGATGTTGAACCATTTTTGTTTTACATCCTTTGGAATGTTAACAAAGATGATGGACATTTTATTGGATATTTTTCAAAAGTATGTTTACTTATTGCATTTTTCATAAAAAATAAAAAAAAAACTTTAAATTGTGAATATTAATAATTGTCTTTTTTTATTTTAGGAAAAAGAGTCACTAGAATGTTACAATGTAGCTTGTTTATTAATAATGCCACAATTCCAGAAAAAAGGTTATGGTAAACTATTAATAGCGTTCAGCTATGAATTGAGCAAGTTGGAAGGACTTGTAGCCAGTCCTGAAGAGCCATTGAGTGATCTTGGTAAATTGTCATACACATCTTATTGGTCATGGACACTTTTGGAAATTCTGAAAAATGCTTATGGATCTATTTCAATTGAATCCTTAAGGTAAACGTTTATTAACAATCATTGATAACGAGTAGACCAGTTAAAAGTTTAAATAATTTATTGTAGCACAATGACTAGTATTACCCAAACGGATATCATTTCAACGCTGCAGTCTATGAACCTTTTAAAGTACTGTAAAGACCAACATGTGATTTGTGTGACGCCTGAGATGATTAAACAGCTGGTTAGTTCAATACATTATAAACGACCAAGATTCATATTGGAAGGAAGTGATATCAAATGGACTCCAAAAAAGTAGCATCCTCTCTCAGGACCATTCAGGAGGCATTCAAGATTACAATCCTTAGCTGGATAAAGAAATTGGTGTAGATCCTGTGCAATTATTAACATTACCCAGTAGTATAATTTTATTTTTGACTTTTCCAAGTACACGCATAAGACATAAGTTGACATTGTAATTATCTCATTGCATTTCAATATTTTTTTATTGTATACCTATATTTTATATTTCATTAATGATTGTGAATGTTCTTATTTTATAGCTTGAATAATAATTACAAACTTACGTTAACTTTGTCATTTAATTTTAAGTATGAGTATCCGGTTATTTTCTTATACTTAAATAATAAAAAAAGAAATAAGTAAACATCATTTCCTATGGGCGGTCTTTATTTTGTATTGTACTTCTTTCCTTTTTTCAAATCCATGCATGGTTCATAAATGTATCGATATATTCTGCTGTTACCTGTACAATAGCAAGAGTAACGTTTTATACTTTCATGTAAAAATTTAAGTGAATCAACCGCTTTCATAATATTGACATTTTTTAAAAACCATTCTATAAATGTAATTAACAATTTGAATAATATTCGACTGTGAAATTATATGAAGTATACTAAATATTCACGATTATAATAAAAATAATATATTATTAATAATTATACTACTGTATTAGTATTCAGCTGTTGGTGCAAAGTGAAGCTATTATTATTTAAGGTAATTGCATTTATTATTATATTCCAATGGGTTTTGTTAAATATGACATGGTTTATGTTTGTAGACAATTAGATTACTTTCTATATTCTTTTGTGCTGATAGTGAAAACTGTTTAGTATTTATAAGAAATGTTGGTATAAAATTAAGATAATGTGGAAGTATTTGATGCGTATGTATACTATAGCTTAAGCAGATAAATATATTGAGTTGACAGTTGAAAATTTACTATGGTAATATATTATATATTTTAGAATCCTACTTCCATTTGTACTAGACAGGTAATATTAATCTTAATATATATAAATCTCGTGTCACAATGTTTGTCCTCAATGGACTCCTAAACCAGTTAACCGATCTTGATTAAATTTTTACAATGTGTGTAATTTGACCGAACTTAAAAGATAGGCTAATTTAAAAAGGGAGAGGACCAACCCTGGGAGGTGCTCAAACGGGAATTTTGAGATTTCAGATGGAAATTTTTGTTTATAAATGGTTGCCATGAGTGACTTCGTATAAAATGATTCATTCTAGAATTAATTTCAATCCAGAATTATATTGGATCGTTTTAATTCGTTGCCAAGAGAACAAACAAACCGTTTATTATATACATCGACGATTTGTTATTGTACATGTAAACATATTCAATCAGTATTATTATTATGCGTCTATAAGCAATGATGGGTTTTAAGCTATATAATAATAATAATAAAAAAATTATTTGCTTTACTTTTTAAATATAAATTATAATATAATATCTAACTAATAAAAATATGAAATTAAAATCTCTGTACCGGCTAAACTCTGAAACTAGGTACTTATCAGATCGTATAGATTTTTTTTTAAACGAAACAGTATTTCACAGAGAATGTTTATAATATGAAAGAAAATTTTAGAAAAATCTACTGGTGTATAATACATTGGTTGCTATTGGTTAATCATGTTTGTTCATTTGTATTATTATCTTTTGTCAATATACATTATATATAAATATAAATATAAATATATACAAGAAGATCTGATAAGTAGTACCAGAGTTTAGTCTGTATATTTATATGGTTAGATATATATTAGATTAGACCTCTGGGGAGAAGATGGGCTAAAAGGGTTAAAGTTGTTTTTTTTTACTCATAGGATTTTAGTAAGGTTAGGTTAGGTTAAGTAAGAATTTTGTATTAATTGATTATATTTATCCACGGTACGTGGAATTAAGTAAAAATGACAATCTTGGAATAACTTTGATACTTTAGACTTTTAGAGTTAAATCATACACTTACGTACAAACACCACGGGGTCCACGATCTACAGTAGGTAGATTGCCTACCTGATAATTTACTGCTGCGAAACAGAATTTTTATTCCAGTCAACAGTAAAGTTAAGATACATTTAGAACAACATACACCAAATAGGTATTAAATAATGAATTTAACAAAGTTTGAGTCATATAGAGTTGGTACATTTAACGGGCAACGAAGTGCACGGGATCAGCTAGTAATCTTATATTTTATAATTAAATAATATTAGAGATGGAGAATTTACGTAAAAAAAATATTGGTAAATTTACCAATAAGGTGGTAAAAATGGTAAAATAGCTAAATCTTAGAGCCATTGTTATTTTCAACTATTATACATTAGTAAATACGATTTGTATTAGGTACTAATGTTGTATACCTACTTGTTAAATCTAATTCTGTCTAATAATAACAATAAATAACAAAAAATCTAAAATATGATAATATACATATATTATCTATTGTTCTCTGTTAGACATTAGTAATTAGTACATTTTATGAAATATGAATATTTAATTATTCATATTACAATTAATAAATAATTTAAATTAAACTAAACTATCAAAATTCACATAACCTTTATTACTTTTTAAGTCAAAACATGTATATTTAAACTTAACTTTTGCATAAATAATAATTAATAGTATATTATCAATATCATATCATCTGCCTTCTTGGTATCTACGATCTGCCTAAATAAAATGTTTCCTAATTACCTACTGATATTTAATGTTCTAAAATATAGTAGGGTTGGCAGAATATTGATACTACCTATAGTCTATAACAAACTATATAAACAATAACAAGTATATCAATATTATAAATGAGAATATCACTGTATCAAATGATAAAAAAGACATCTCTTTACAATTCAGACTGGGCGTTTTTTATTTCATTTAATTAGAGGTACCACACAACATTTTTTTTGGTAAAAAATTATTTACCGGTAAAAAAAAATTTGTAAAATTTCCTGTAAATTTGTTTACCGGTAAAAATTTACCTGGTAAATTTACAGCACTCACATCTCTACCTAATATAAATGTGTAAGCAATTAAGAATACTAAGGAACTTATTTTACTTGTCCATAATTGTTCATGCAAATTTTCCATTCATGGCCTTTTCAACATTCTTTCTATACCTATTTGTTATTTTATTTTAAATTAGTAGACATTCATCTGTTGATCTATAGGTTTCAATAAAATATAATATTAATGAATCATAATTTATTATTATAGTATAGTAGTATACTAGCTGATCAATATAAAAGCTGGCAACCAAATGACACTCAGACAGACAGACAATTAATATTCATATTCATTTTTATATATAAAACATGGAAGTGTCCGGAATTGTGTAATTTATTGAAACCTAAAATTAACATTTTTTTTTCTAACAAAATAATTTTTTTCAATTTCTAAATATGCCGCCACAAATGCTACAATACTAATTATGTATTATCTTTCTCGTTATTTCTTTTATTGTCAAATTCCATTGCAAACCAAGATAAATTTAAAGTTTAATTTATGAACTTCAATAACCTGGCACCTGATGAATTTTGATATTTATATTTTTTGGTTACAGAATAAACTTTTAACGTTTGACCTTAGTAGATACATTATGTCTATATGACGACCCTTGGCTTTTTTATATAGTCAATAAACACCTTAAAATTAGCTTATTTTAACACTTTTACATCCAAATTTGACTGCTTTTTTTCTATACAATAACATCGATATTTCACATATTTTATATAAAATTACATACATTTTTAATTACATAAATTTTCAGTTTCATAAAGTTACCAATTACATAGGTAAAGTTATTGTTGAAAGTGAAGCTTGACGGACTAATGATGTTAGCATTAATATAATAAGCAATAACACGACAATATGATTATGTATAAGTATAATATATAATAACGTACAACTGGACAATTAGACTGTGACAGTACACACACATCGTATACGCTCTGTACAACGACGCCTGTGCAAGTGAATATTACATACATCAAAGGCCCTATATATATGCACGACCGAGGTCATGTTACATCCGTGAAGAGAGTGAGTCTTATGCTCGTACATAACTAGTTACTATATTGTACACACGTGTCAAGGCTGGCTACATATACTACATATTAATTGTATATTTCAACAGTTATCAATTACAATTATATTCAATTACATACATTTCTCAGTACATATTCATTTTCCGCCAGGTTTAAATCATAAATAAATTGCAAAACAAATAACAACCAAAGTATTTTCGTATTCTGCAACATAAACAGCATTTTAAAAGTGTACGCAATAGTAAAAAATAAATGTTGATGTATAATAAATATGTAAAATACATATTAATATGTAGTAAATACATGAATTACACATCAAAATAAATACTCATCTGTATAAAATAGGTAAGAAATGCTTTTGTTTCCATATAACTATGATTGTTTATTACCATATATTAAAGGCCTTTTTTAAAAAAAGTATATAACTTGATTACAGCACGAGTAGGTAGAGAAAGACAGTTCTGACACCTCATCCTGCTGGCAAATTCCTATACCCGTCTGCTCATCCCACTACACCGTCCGCTCATCCCACTATACCCGTCTGCTCATCCCACTATACCTGTCTGCTTATCCCAATACACCGACTGCTCATCCCAATACACCGACTGCTCATCCCACTATACCGTCTGCTCATCCCCATACATTGCCACCGCCACACCATATATCACACACGTTAACGATGTACCCCCGCCACCCCATCACCTATGATCACTGCGCGTGGAAAATAATTTAAAAATTTATCCGTCAGACCGGGATTCGATCCCGGTTCCCTTGCATGAAAAGCGACCACCGTACCACTGGGCCGCCTACTCGCATATGTTTGAGAAGGTATATTATATCTCATTTAACTGGCGTTTACGACGTTCGCTTAAGTACGCGAGGTATAATTTCCCCCGCCACTATACCATACCAAGAGCCGCGAACGCGCGCGCGAGCCCTCCGGTGCGTTATCAGTTATCACAGTGACTTTAACACAAAATAATCTACTGGTATATTTTTAACAATAAACGTTCATCACATTCCTTTGCAAGCGTTAGCAGTCTTAACAAACATGTAGCTACTCGCATAACATTTAGAAATATATATATATACATTCACATTCCTTTTTAAGCGTCATCAGCGTTAACAGACCTGTAGCTGCATGCATTACCCCCTCCCGATTAACCTGTAGGGAATTTTCGATGTCTCCCCCACCAATTAATATTTAATTTGTTCGTTTATGAACACAACTACACAACATAAATTCAGTCATTCTATATCGTTCCAAGTGTCTACTCCGCGCGTGTGCTTGTCTCATATTCAGTGTTAAAATCATAATTATTTCTCAGTGCGTAAAATAAATATGGCTGGTCCAATTGAAAATATGGAAAATATTTACAAGAAAACTTACAAATATACACCACCATCGCCGCCAGCTAATCTGATCGACTGCAGTAACTTGACTATTGATTTCACGGCTCGGAAGTTTTTAAACATTGGACTAGACCCTACCGATGAATTCAAAGCAGCGGTTCATATTATAACAGCTTTGCGGTATGTAAATATTCCCATCGATTTTCTGGAACGCATATTCAGACTTATGGGAAACATTCTATCGTTCGTACTTGACCGTCCACACGAACACAAACGAATTTTATTTTTGGAGACAGAGTCAATTACAATGTCTAGTATGATATATAAATCGGAGAACACACTTGTTTTAGAATCGAAAACTCAAGACGGATGTCGCGTTTTGTTAAATCGTACAGATCTACTGGTCTTAGAAGATTTAAAATGTGCTATTTTTGAAATTATTAAAAGAAAATCTGAAATAGTTAAACCAATCGTACTACATCATATTGAGTTAATCGCTACATTCTTACAATTAAACGTACCGCTACAAAACTCTACACTCGAAATAATGAGAAACCATGTGAGAAAAATTGACAATAGTTATATCCAAAGACATGTTATTGACGAGGCAATACAATATGGTATTAGTCAGGGCGATTACATTTACACAAATCAAGTAAAATTATACGCAACTGATTCTATCGTACAAAAATATATGAACAAAGTGAAAGAGGTATGAATATTTTTTCTTAACTTATTTTATTTTTATGTTAACAAACTAAATTTTTACAGGGATACAATAGCGAGCGTTCTATGACTTTTTCTCCACCACCATCGTTCAGCAGATTATATGAACAGGTAATAAGCAGTTTTAAATTTTATCTACAAACCATATTTAAATTTCGAATATTTTCAGGAAAATCTATCATTAGTCTCGCCCTTGTCCCCGCCAGCACAAGAGAGCTACCTCGAGAACAACCAGGAAGGCTTTTCGGAAAACGATGGACCATTTGGACCACAATATAATTAATTATTTTTATACTAATTTAATTGTTTTTTGTCTAAAATAAAAACAAGCGTGATATTTAAAAACAAGTTTTTTTTTATTTAATAATAATAAGGTTATAATATATATATAGCATAAGGTCACAATATTTTACAAAAAAAAAAAAAATTATACAAACATTTTTACAATTTTCTAACTTCTCCCTTAAACGGGCTATAAGTTATAATCTGGTCATGTAATATTAAGCAGTACGCTGTAGTTTTTGCTGGAATAATTGTATCCGTCTCAAATTCAATACGCAGGTCTACGGTTGACGACTTCACATTGTCGTTTTGACACGATAAATCGACGACGATGATTGGTGAATAGTTTTGAAAAATATGTTTTGATATTAATGGTTCGCTGTACTCTTTCTCATAATACGATTTTTGAAAGTCTGTATAGGCCTTATACAGTATACTAGTTGTATTATTTTTAAAATCAGCACGAAAGTCTTCATATGGATACACTTCAGACTTTAAGTGAACTTTAAGATTTTTTAACTGACAGTGATCAAAGCGCCCGGCGTCTGTCTCAATATTTCTTTTACGATCTGTTTGTAATCCAAACAACACAAACCTAGGTTTTTCTAACAAGTTGCTGGACTTTACCGTCCACGAATGTGAAGTATTCCTAGGAAGAATGGGATACTCGTTAAGATCCCACGTGCGGAATGCACACGATAGTGTTTTACAAGAATCTATCACTTTTATCAACTTTAATTTTTCTTTATCACTAACTTTGATAATAGGCATTTTCCATGCTACCTTAGTAAGTTCAATTGTAATTTTTTTATTGTTTTCAACGGCTCCGCTTGCACCCTCGCCAACAACGTGTATCGCGTCCAGATCGGTAGACGCCCGATTTAAAATCAATTGTTGATTACAATTAAGTAATATTTTTTTATAGTCTTCACAAAATCCGAATAAATGTTTTACACCCGGTAAATACATTGCTGCTCATAAAGTTTTTATTATCTTCGCCATCCATAGCCGAGTCCCAAGCAGCGCTCTCTAACGTATTCAAATCGTTTGGAGTATACGAACAGTATGCTTTTAAGCAAGATGAGACTTCAGGTGTTTTTAATTTCTGTATTACTACTCCATTTATTTCATATCGCATTTCGGAGAATAAAAACGCCAATCCATTATTTGAAAAACGTACTTCTCCAACAGCATCGGCAGGTTTATTTACTCTCCCCTCTATGTAAATATAGCTTTCACACGGTAAAGTGTACGCATCCATATTTAAAACACTTATCTTAATTTCGTCGTTATTCGATAAAGACAGGTTCGAGTACGGAGTGAACGAATGATAATGCTTTTGCGTTATTTTACACTCGTCGACATAATCGACCCCAACGTCTAAATACGAGTCGTCCATAATTATTTTTTTTATACTTGCAACGAACGTAGAAAATTTAAATTATTTTTCGTGAGCTTGATTTCGCCTTTTTTCGGTTTAGATGTTGACTTCTTAACAGCAGTCGGTAAACTGACTGGTTTTTTGATTGTAGATCTTTTTATATTAAACTTTAGTGCCATTTCCACACGTTATTTGTAATCGAATCGTAATTGGTTCACCGCGCAGATTTATTAGACAATCGTTCTGATCTTTTAGCACGATATACACTCTAGATATCAAAGTCATGTTGAGAGCATAAAAAACAGGATGTCTAGGTACCTCGACGATTTTATAGCCTGGCGGAACAGTTGGATAGAGCTCGTGTATGATCTGACTCGGTGCTCCGTCGCAAAATGAGCCAGTAATCAAGTTACACATGACTTTTATACTATTGATTTTCATTATCTTGACTGTACTTTCAGATTCGTAATTATTACCAGTAGTGTATAATTCATTTCTAAAACCCAATAATTTCGCTATACTATTTTCAACTGATAAGTCAACGTCATGACTACACGAGAGTATACACTTTAATGTGGTATTGTTTGCTTTTAATTCAAACCACTCGATATATTCGGGCATATTTTTCTGTATAACACTCTCTAAATTATCAAACTCATACGATCCCGTAGGTATGATAACGTCCTCTCTTTGTCCGATCATATTACGAAAACCGATAGTATTACAGCCGGGTTCAATGTTTGGTATTGAATTATTTGTCTGTAGGCTCAAAAGGCATATTTGTGATGTGCTTTCTACTTCTAGCGGTGGAAAAATGTCGCATGACAATTCACTTGAGGCACCGTTTAATGTTAACGTGTACATGATAAAAATTTTAAACACAAGTGCCCGCAGTTGGTAGTATTATATTTCTGCTCTCTGCTGTAATTGAAATTGATGTCGCATCCGTGAAAATATTTTTGTACTTCTAATGGAGGTGGCAAATTTCCGAAACTATCATAATATTCAATTTTATTCCCGATTTTTTTATACGCTACCCAGTGGGTCCCCACCCCGTTTTCCGTATCCAAGTTAACAATCGCTGATTCCACTCGTTTACAGCGTACAGGCAACCTATCTCGGGTAAACACACCGACGAAGTGAGGTATTTTAATCAAACGAGCCATTTTTATAAGCTCGTAATCGTACAGGGCTCGACGGGGTAACGCAGCTATTAGTTTTTTTTATTTTTTCTAGTTTTTATAGTCTTCTTCGTTTTTACACTCCCTCCACTTTTATATGGTGCGAGATTTAAACCTGATCCGATTTTATACGAGTTGCCCTTATACGGCGCGATATATAATCCGCCACCCAAATGAGATTGCGTATTTCTTTTAAATTCGTTAGCAACCTTGACAACGTTGGCAACACCGCCACTCAGTGCTCCTAGTGCTGACAAACCGGCAAAAATCGGAATGAGCGGTAACACCCCGCCCTTTTTCGGAATTGATATAATCCTTGGAACTTTAGTTTTTTTATTTTTGAATGTTTTTCGTGCGACGGCTACACATTTCTTACTTAATTTCATAAGATTTTTTTCGCCGATATTTTTCTTTATTGTGTTTTTAGCTGCTTTGATGGCTGCTTTAAACCCGCATCCAGCCCCGATTTTACGTTTTGCTTTCATGGCGGTAGTTACGCCCCAAGCCACAGCTTTTTCTTTTAAACTAGAATCTTTAGACTTGAACCTATCCCAGGCTCGCTGCTCTAATATATAGTCAGCCTGGTTTCGATCTGTTATAGAGTTAATACGGTCGTATGCAATATCGTGATCCCTACACGCAGCGTCTAAAGGATTTACACCTTTATCTCCTCGAGCTAAACGTTTTTTTTAAATTTGTCCCAGGCCCGCAATATTGATAACCTATAAGAAATATTATTATTACTATTACTGCGTTAATATACGTGTATTTATTCTCACCAGGCACGTGAATCTCTAATGGTAATTTATTTATAAGCGTGTTTATAAGACCAGAACCATTCGTAGTCCTTCTTCGTGCGAGCGACATCGTACACTGATCACGTTCTCAGTGTTACAGAGATATTTAAAAATGAAATTCGTTAAACAAGATATACAACTCACAGTTGAAAACGTGGATCCGCCTACTTCGTATAAAAAACAAAGACATGGTGTACTTCTACCTAATACGATTAGAGCACTTATCATGGGCCCTTCAGGTTGTGGGAAAACTAATTTAATATTCATATTATTAACACATATAAACGGTGTACGATTTCACAACGTCTACATATATTCAAAAACATTGGATCAACCAAAATATAAATTATTGAGTGATATTTTATCAGACATTAACGGAATTCAATTATTTACATTCTACGAAAACGAACAAGTTATTGAACCTGAAAAAGCTTTACCAAACTCTGTGTTTATTTTCGATGATATTATAACTGAAAACCAAAAGATTGCAAGAACCTACTTTTCCAGAGGTCGACATAATTTAGTAGATGTGTTCTATTTAGCTCAGAGTTATTCAAAAGTGCCTAAACAACTTCTACGTGATAACGTAAATTTTATTGTTTTATTTAAACAAGATGAGACAAACTTAAAACATGTTTACAACGAACACTGCTCCGGTGATATGTCATATCCCGAGTTTAAAGAATTTTGTACTTCATGTTGGCGTAAAGGGAGATTTGAATTTATCGTCATAAACAAAGACAGTGATCGCGATAACGGTCGATATCGCCACGGATTCGATACGTTTGTTGTTATATAAACTATGGTTTTTTTATAATGCACTTCATTCGCAAATATGTCGTCTAAAGGTGAGGTACTCGGAGAATTGATTAAAGCTAAAGAAAATATTAAACGCAAGTATACTGCATTAAAAAATGGAAAAGCTGATATTCAATCTTTTGTATCACAAACATTTCAGCCAATAATCGAACCTCTAAACAAATTACAAACTGTCAAAGTTGACGAGGGTATGGTTTCCAACACGTCTGACGATCGGTTCACAAATTGTCGTAAATTAGAAGACCAGGAAAAAGATAAAGTATATGGCCCGAAAAAAAATTCTCAAGGCATTATCAAATTAGGTACAGAAGTAATACATTTTAGAAACGGTGCAATAATTGTGAGAGAAAACTCTTATCCGATGACACAAGGGCTTGGCGAGTTATTGTGTTCCAGATATCCAATGCAATACACAGCTAATGATTTAATTACATATAAAGACATACTGATTCAAACTTCAGCACATTTAACACAGGACGGAACAAAAATTAGGAAAGGTGGTACAAAGTATGAACAAATTATTAGCAAGCTATTCTCCACAGGCTCAGGTGTGAAATTACAAACGCATAATCTAGTATATTGGAATGATCCGAACGAGCTGGTCGATAGGTTACGACTTCTTTTAGCCTCGCAAGCTGCTGGTAATACAGGGCTTTCCAACGAAATACTTTCAATTTACGAAGAATTGTATGAAACGGGTTTAATAAAACGAATTCCAAATGTCTAAACGTGATATAGCGAACGAATTACACAAACCAGCGAGAAAAAATTATACAAGGCGAAGAGTTAATGTGTATGGTAAAAACGACTTGTGGCAAATCGATTTAGTGGAAATGAGTAGAATATATATGCCGATCCTGACACCACATCCCACATCCACAACCCACAACCGCATCCTCATCACTCATCACACCGCGCGCCGCCGCCACCGCCCGATCCTGACACCGCATCCTCATCACTCATCACACCGCTCGCGTACGTGCGTGACTTATATTATTGTTATCACTGTTATCATATTTTATCATATTATTTTCGTTATCGTATTTTATCACATGTTACGCCGCCACCGGCCGAAAATAAGCCAAAAATTTTTTTCAGGACCGGGTTTCGAACCCGAGTCCGTCGGTTTCGGCAAGCGATCACCGAACCACTGCGCCACCCCGACACATATACTTTATATTAAGAACTTGCCATATTTAACGAGTACATAAAACTGCAAAAGAAACATTTAATAATAGCTTGCAGCTGCGTATTAGGAGCCAATTAATGAAAGGATGGAATAGACATCCGTTCGCACGCTCACCGAACAATCAATAAATGACCTATAGTATATCGAATAGAAGATACCAATTAATGAAAAAAACATTAACCCTAATAGCCTAATTATTGTCATAGCCACCTTAATAATAGATTGCAGCTGCGCGTATTGTCATTAGTAAATCCGTTCGCACGCTCGCCGAACAATCAATAAATGACCTATAGTATATCGAATAGAAGATACCAATTAATGAAAAATACATTAACCCTAATAGCCTAGCGGATTCTTAATAGCCACCTCACAAGTGTGCACCCATCTTAACATTAGACCACAATGGTGCTTCGTCGTATATTTCCTGCCATTAGATATAACATTAGACTATTCAATATTTGTTCACACACAAGGAAACATTATAAAATAATCAATAAATGACCATTATACCTATAGTATATCGAATAGAAGATACCAATTAATGAAAAATACATTAACCCTAATAGCCTAATTATTGTCTTGGTCATCACCAGCCGCCAAGATGTCGCCGACTCTTAATAGTCATTTTGAATCGAAATTCTTAATAGCCACCTCTCATAATAATTCAAGTATCTACCACAAGAAGCATTAGCGTACCTCTGCTTATATATCACCGAGTATAGCTGAAACGGTTTAGTCTACCCGACACATTCATCGTTCTCGTTCCAACTTTAAAAAATTTCCAACGTTGAAAAATTTTTACAAGTGTTTTTCTTTTCGTTTTCATTTTTCTATCATCATTACCTTAAACATTTTAAAAATGTTTCAATGTACACAGTGCTCATCTGAATTTACACGTAAAGATGCTTTAGTCAGACATGGAAAAACTCATACCGGTATTCGTTTTCCGTGCTCTGTTTGCCCATCGATATTCACCTATAAAACCAACCTAACCAAACATTTGAAAAATGTTCATGGTATGTATTTACGGTTTATATAATATTATTTATTTTACCTTAATTTATATCTTATATTTTTCCCCAAGGTTTTGTTAACGTTCCGGCACATCGTCAGCCCAATGCACAGATTGATCAACCCGTTCCACAGATTCAGATTGGACCGCAAATATTTGTCCCCGACATCCCGGCCGGTTCGTCAAATGAATTATCAGAGTCATCTGTATGGGGAAATGACATCGATGAAATGGATATGGTTCGATTATTAGAAAACTTAGAAAAGGACGAGGAAAAATCTAGAAAAAGCAAACGTATGAGAATGAACGCTACAACATCAGAATTTAGAGAAGTTGCTTCAGTATTCAACGGTTTAAGTAAAAATTTTTTTAAAAAAAATATTGAAAACATTATGGATTATAGAGTATTTTTAGAACAGTCAAGGCTTAGTATTAGGGATTTACTTTTTAATTCTATACAACAAGGTTCAATAAAATATAGTATTAAAGTAGAGTCAACATATGAGATTCCCAATACAGACGTGAGAGAAAATAGGGCATTTAAAACAAAATGTAGATCGATGTTTTTAGACACTGATATAAATAATAGTTTAGACGAAGATTTTATCAAAATTATACAGGAGGAGAATGATATGATGTTGAAAGGAAGCGGCTTTTCATTAGTTAGTATTGATGGTATTTTAATCAATATTAATAAATACACGCCATTGGGAGGTTCTTCTTATATACCACTACCCGAATGTCTAGAAAGGAAAAAAGCGACAATCAACGTACAAAATACAGACAACAAATGTTTTAAATATAGCATCTTGGCCAAACTCGTCGACCCCGTAAATAATTTTCGAATAGGATCTAATTACACCGAAGTAGAAAACAGCTACGATTTTTCAAATTTAAATTTCCCCGTTACGCTAAACGATGTTGGAAAATTTGAAAAAAAAAATCCAGGAGTATCAGTTAATATATATAGTACAAAAAAAGGGAAGCTTACGTATAAAAATAATATTGACATTAAAAACATTTCTCGCAAAAACCGATTCAAAACAAAATCACAACAAACTTTAATATTTCCTGTAAAAGTATGTGAAGACGAATTAGATGACCACCATGACTTGTTATTATTTGGAGATGGAACGGGAAAACAACATTACTGTCGTGTTACAAATTTATCAAAATTAGTCGGTGCTCAACTATCTCGACACGGTCACGCCATGTCAATATGTAAGCGATGTTTTAAAACTTACTCCGGCGTTAACGCTCATCAACGACTTAATGATCATAAGTTGAAATGTATAACAAATAAACTTCTGTTGCCTATATTGCCACCTCCAAACACTTTTATGAAATTTGAAAACTGGGAGCGTACTCAAAAACATCCTTTCTCGATATTTGCTGATTTTGAATGTATACTTGAAAAAAACAATGATTTAAATGAAATGAAAAATACTAATATAACACATCATCACGATCTTATGAGTTATTGTTACTATATAAAACCATCCGAGAACATTCCTATAGAACTACTAGAAAAATTCAATATTTCAACAGAACCTGTATTATTTAGAGGTGATTCAAGTTTAAACAAGGGAGAGGTTGCAAAGAAGTTTATGGAGGACATTGTCGAAGTTGGTAGAAACATTGATCGATTATTAAACACAAATATACCGCTTGTAATGACCAATGAAAATAATAAAAAACACAGAGAAGTCGCTGATCATGGAACATGTCCGTTTTGTAAAAGTAAATTTAATAGTAATAACTTACCCGTGCGAGATCACGATCACTTGACCGGAAAGTACAGACAAACGGTGTGTTCTATGTGTAACCTAAAAATGCAACGACCTAATTTTGTCCCGTGTTTTTTTCATAACCTTTCCGGATATGATTCACATTTTCTCATCACACAACTAGGCTTTGACACTAAATCTATAAATGTTATACCTAATACCGAAGAGAAGTTGATATCTTTTACTAAATATATTTCAAACTCATTCCAAATACGATTTGTGGATTCTTTCCGGTTTATGGCGACTAGCTTGGAAAAACTAGTCAACAATTTAGGAAAAGGTGGCAATTCAAAATTTAGAGAGACGAGGAAAATATTTAGCGAAAATGATATTGATCTGGTGACAAGGAAAGGTTTCTATCCGTATGAGTATACGGATAGTTGGGAAAAATTAAACGAAACGACACTTCCACCAAAAGAAAAATTTTACAGTTCCTTGAATGAAACACATATTTCAAATGATGACTATGAATATGCGAAGATAGTTTGGAATCAATTCAACTGTAACACTCTCGGTGAATATAGCGACTGGTACTTGAAAGTTGATGTGATGTTGTTGGTCGACTGCTTCGAAAACTTTAGAGATTTGTGTTTGAAGACGTATGGATTAGATCCTAATTATTATTATACTTCCCCTGGCATGTCATTTGATTGCATGTTGAAATATACGGAAGTTAACTTGGAACTTTTGTCCGACTATGACCAAATTTTGATGTTTGAGCAAGGTATGTTTTTTTTTTTTTTTTTATAATATATTTTTTTTTTTTTTTAATGTATTTTTTTTTTTTTATTTATAGGTATACGAGGTGGATTAACTCATGCAGTGAAACGTTATGCAGAGGCCAATAATTTCAAGGTTCCTGACTATGATGCATCGAAACCTGAATCATGGATTGTTTACTTGGACGCAACCAATCTGTATTTATATTGTTGTCAATTTTTAATAGAATAATAATGTAATATATTTTATAGTTATGGCTGGGCGATGAGTAGATCTATGCCGAAAGATGGATTTGGCTGGTTTAACGATGACTTAAGTGTCGAATATATTTTAAATTTGTTGGATGGAATGAATGAAACGTCTGAAGTTGGATGGGCCTTGGAAGTAGATGTTGAGTACCCTAAATCATTGCATGATGACCACAATGATTTACCATATCTAGCGGAGAGGATAACCCCACCAGGATCAAAAATAAAAAAACTTGTCGCTAATTTACAATATAAAAATAATTATGTTGTACATTACATGGCATTAAAACAGGCCATAAAAGCTGGGTTAATTTTGAAAAAGGTAATGATTGTTTTTATTAGTAAATAAAAATAATGTATTTAATTGTTTGTATATTATATAGGTTCATAGAGTTTTAAAATTTAACCAATCACCTTGGCTTGCCAAGTATATCGAATTGAACACTAATATGAGGAAAAATGCAGAAAATGATTTTGAAAAAGATTTCTTCAAATTAATGAATAATGCAGTATTTGGTATGAGTTATTTTATAATATTTTTTATTTATTTTTATAACTGTTTGTAAACTTTCCAGGAAAAACAATGGAGAATGTTAGGAACCGAATAAACATGAAGTTAGTGTCAGACGAAAAAAAATGTGCCAAGTTGATTAACAAAATTACATTTAAAAATATCACAATATATAACAACAACCTTGCAGCAGTACATTTGAATAACGATGAATTAAAATTTGATAAACCTATTTATATAGGTTTTTCTATTCTCGATGTATCAAAAACCTTAATGTACGATTTCCACTATGGTTCCATGAAACAACACTATGGCAGCTGTATTGAACTCATGTATATGGATACAGGTACCAATTTCCTGTGATTAATATTATAATCTTACAATGTATAACAAAAAAATATTTATTTCAGATTCTTTTATATATTCAATTAAGACTCATGACTTCTATGCTGATCTAAAACAAAATAGTTTTTTGTTTGAACGTATGGATACTTCAAACTTGCCAATCGATCACCCATGCTATTGTGTTGAAAGAAAAAAATTACCTGGAACGTTTACCGATGAGACAAACGGTCAAGCGATAAGAGAATTTATCGCTTTGCGAGCTAAGTCTTACGCCTATAACTTAGCGGGCGTAGAAAAAATTAAATCAAAAGGAATACGTTATCATGTAGTTAAAAACCATTTAACGATGTCCGACCACAAGAAATGTCTGTTTTGGGATGGTATACCGCCAGAAACAAACGAAACTCGAAATTTAGCTGTTGAGCAGTCTAAACAGTTTGAATTGACAGGATTCACTTCAACAACAAATCAATATACACCTTTTAGAATAAATAAATCACTCAGATCTTTTAAACATGAATTAAAGACTATCTCGTCAGTTAAACTTGCCCTTAATCGTTGTGATGATAAGAGAATAGTATGTGAAGATCAGATCCATACCATAGCCCACGGACACTACCTTATACAGTGAGTTATACTTGTTTTTAGTATTTAATATATATATTTATTTATCTTTTTTTTTTTAGAGAGGCTGAAGAAGTTGAACGGATAGAAGCAGATTTGGCAGAAATGGTGGATGATATCGGTTATTAATGAATATTGTAAAATTTTTTTTTTTTTTTTTTTATGAAACACGTTAATGTATATTATATATATTTTGTATATTGAAAATATTATCATGTTATATAATTATAGTTGAGATAGATTAATGTTTAGTTTGTAAAATACCATGTACCTATATATATATTTTTGTTATATTGTAAAATATCATGTATATTTTTGTTATCTATAATCATGTATTGAAAATGTTAGGTTACCTATGTGAAATAAAAACAGCCAATGTTAAAATATTATTGTTATATTTTTAAGAATTATTTATAAACCATTTTCTTATAGCAAAAACTTTATAAAATGTACATTGTTTAGGATTAAATTCCATATGAAAAATACAACAAGGTAAAGTTTCGTCATCGCATATTTGATCTAAACGAGGGCAGCCCAAGTCTTCAATGTTGATGAGTGCGACGTGTGGTATATACTCCATAAGAATTTGTTTTTTCTGTTCACCTTTGACGTAAATACAGGTGAACTTTAATGAATTCAATATTCTTCCGAGTTCTTCATACTCGATATCACCGTATTCTATAGGTAGTTGATGAAAATTACGTTCCAGCCACTTGTTGGTTTTACGACTTTTGTTATCCTCCATCGATTTTGAATGTTTAAAAATCCAGTGTTGTGTCGCCCAAGTTTCTGTGTCTACTATAGACATTTCTTTAATCATATATTTATTGTTAAATCCAAGAACGCATTGCATGTCCAAGATGGCCGAAGACATTATGACTTGTCTTTATAATAAGTTTCTATAGTGTTAAGACGGCTCAGTATAGCAGGAATTATTTTCAACGCTTCTGTACTTTCTTTGATTGATTGTAATGATACTTCACCTCTTGTCATATGCTCAGCTATTTGTATACATGTCAATTGTATCGTTTCTACTTGTTCTTCTTGAATTTGAATGGATTTATGATTTTCTTCGAGTAAATGCTCAATTTTATCGAGTTTATTCGAATACGATTTAACAATTTGTTCGAGATTTGAAATATTTTTTTTGTTTCACCAGACTGAGAACTACCAAACACGTTCATGTCTGTAGCTCGACTGAAGTTATTTTCTAATGTCACTTGTATTTATCCAACTATTGTGTGTATTATCAAACCCTAGCCATTTGACAAAAATTTGCTTCCCCTTCTTACGGATAATTTTCTCTACTAAATAGTCATTCGGATAGTTTGTTTTCAATATTTCTTCTGAATAAAAGCAACCAGCAATTGGTTTTCCAGTATAATCTTGTAGCTGATAAGTAGTAGGTAATGTTTCATTAATTTTAACGATTTTGAATATTTCTGTAGACCAGCTCGGTAAATAACCTTTTGCAAATACACCTTTATATGTACTAATACGAACGTTATCACCCACGTTAAATTTGTTTAGTCCATTAATAATTGTTCGTTTCTTTATTTCCACTGACGTAGGATTAGCATCAGCTTGTACAGGCGTCATTCCTATAGTTCTATGTTTTGAATTATTATATTCGTTAATCAATGAAGGTAAAATAGAAACCCATTCGTGAGAGCCACGTGCCGTAAACTCTCTAAACATTTTTTCTTTCAATGTGCGGTTGAAACGTTCTACAATACACGCTTTCATAGTACTGTACGTAGAATATTTGTGTATGTTGTATTTAGACATTAACGCATCGAATGTTGAGTTATAAAATTCTTTACCATTGTCGAGGTGTAATAGATTTGGTGAGCGTTTAATCAGTATTTTAGACATTGCGCTGGAAACTTCTTTAGCAGTTTTTGATTTTAATGGTGTCGCCCATGCGAATTTAGTAAAACAGTCTATAACACATAGAATATATTTATAGCCTTTATTTTTTTTCGAATACGGTATCATTTCAACTAAATCTGCTTGCCATAGATCGTTTTTGTCGTAAACATTAACTCTACGCCTTGTATAATTTTTTCTCGCTGGTTTGTGGAGTTCATAAGCTATATCACGTTTAGACATTTGGAATACGTTTTATTAACCCTGCTTCACGCAATTCTTCGAAAATCGAGAGTATTTCATTCGAAACGCCTGTATTACCAGCAGCTTTAGAAGCTAAAAGAAGTCGTAATCGATCGACTAACTCGTTTGGCTCGTTCCAGTATACTAAATTATGTTTTTGTAATTTAACTGACAGCCCAGCGCCCGATGGAAACAGATTTTGGATTATATCTGTATATTTATTTCCGCCTTTTTTAATTTTTTTCCCATCTGCTTTTAGATGCGCCGATGTTTGAATTAATATAGACTTGTATGTTTCTAAATCGTTTTTGGTGTACAATTTTGGAGATTTTGAAAATATTAAATTACCAAGTCTTTGTGTTAGTGGATATGATGTATCTTCAATAGTTAACGTATTATCAACGAGTTTAATTTCTTTTTTACCTAAGTGTACACTTCCATTTGTTTGTATTTTAGGTCCATACGTCTTGTCTATATCGTAAGACTTAAACCAGTCGTTAAAAGCTAGCGAATCGTCTGTGTCGTTAAAATATTGAGAATCTTGAATATCAATGTCTTGCTGTGTAGGTGGAGCTTGAAATGTTGATGGACCGATACGTTTTATTTTTTCTAATGGTTCGATAATCGGACTTAACGTTTCTGATACTAATGAATGAATGTCGGCTTTTCCTTGTTTTAATGCTGTATACTTGCGCTTGATATTTTCTTTGGCTTTAATCAGTTCTCCGAGTACATCACCACTGGCAGCCATGACTATGAATGAAGCATTTCCACAATAACAACACTTTATATAACGACGAATGTGTCGAATCCATGACGATATCGTCCATTGTCGCGTTCACAGTCTTTGTTTATGACGATAAACTCAAATCTCCCCTGACGCCAACACGAAGTGCAAAAGTCTTTAAACTCTGAATATGACATGTCGCCAGAGCAATGCTCGTTGTATACATGCTTTAAATTAGTTTCGTCTTGTTTGAATAATACAATAAATCCGATAATATTATATTTTCTAATAATTTTATATTTTAGGTTATCAATACTGTGGACCTGGTACAAATTTAAAAAATCGATTGGCTCGTGGTGATAAAGGTATAAACCCTCTGGACTCTGCTTGTAGGGACCACGATATTGCGTACGAGAACAGCAACTCTATCGCAGATCGTAACAAAGCCGATTATATATTAGAGCAGCGGGCCTGGGATAGGTTCAAGTCAAAAGATTCGAGTTTAAAAGAAAAAGCTGTGGCTTGGGGTGTGACTACTGCCATGAAAGCAAAACGTAAAGTAGGTGGCGGCTGTGGTTTTAAAGCAGCACTTAAAGCCACTAAAAATGTTATCAAGAAAAATATCGGAGAAAAAAACTTGATGAAATTGACTAAAAAATGTGTAGCCGTCGCGCGAAAAACATTCAAAATTAAGAAGACTAAAGTTCCACGAACAATAAATATTCCGAAACAAGGCGGTGTGCTACCACTCATACCGATTTTCGCCGGGTTGTCAGCTCTAGGAGCCCTGACTGGTGGCGTAGCCAACGTTGTGAAAATGGCTAATGAATTTAATAGAAACACTCCATCCCTACATTTGGGCAAAGGGTTATATCTCACACCGTATAAAGGCAACTCATATAAAATAGAAACACCGCATAAAAGTGGTGGGGGTGTAAAAGCGAGAAAATATAGAAAGTCAAAAAACTAATAGCCACGTTACCCAGTAGAGCGTTGTACGATTACGAACTTATAAAATATGCTCGCATGATGAAAATACCTCATTTCATCGGAGTGTTTACCAGAGATAGGTTATCTACACATCCTAAGCGACAAGAATCAGCGATTATTAACTTGGATACAGAAAACGGTACTGGAACGCATTGGGTAGCGTATAAAAAAATCGGAAAAAAAGTAGAATATTACGACAGTTTTGGGAATTTACCTCCACCATTAGAAGTACAACAATATTTTCACGGATGTGACATACATTTCAATTACAGCAGAGAGCAGAAATATAATACTACAAACTGTGGGCACTTGTGTTTAAAATTTTTATCATGTTCACATTAACGTTAAACGGAAACTCTAGTGAGTTGTCTTGCGAGATCTTTCCACCGTTGGAAGTAGAAAATACTGCACAGATATGTCTTTTGAGCTTACAGACGAATAATTCTATACCAAACATCGAGCCTGGCTGCAATACTATTGCCTTCCGTAATTTGATCAATGAAAATGAGTACGTAATTATACCTACGGGAACATATGACCTGTTATACAAAATATGATGCCTGAGTATGTCAGTATGTTTGAATTAAAAGCAAACAGCAGAACATTAAAGTGTATGATATCGTGCAGCCATGGCGTTGATTTAGGAGTCGAGAATAGCATAGCAAAATTGCTAGGTTTTAGAAATGTACTATACACTACTGGTGCTACTCATGAATCTGAAAATATTGTCAACATAATGAAAATAAACTGTATAAAAGTAGAGTGCAACTTAATCACCGGCTCATTCTGTGACGGAGCCTCGAGCCAGATCATACACGAGCTTTATCCTACTGTACCTGCGGGATATAAAATCGTTGAGGTACCTAGACATTCAGTTTTTTACGGTCTCAACACGACTTCAATAACTAAAGTAAATATCGTGCTAAAAGATCAGAACGATTGTCTGATTAATCTGCGTGGCGAACCGATAACAATTCATTTACAAATAACGCGTGGATATGGCACTCAAATTTAATATAAAAAGAGCTACAGTCAAAAAACCTATCAGTATACCGCCTGCCGTTAAGAAGTCTACATCTAAACCGAAAAATATCAAGCTCACGAAAAATAATTTAAATTTTCTTCGTTCGTTACAATGATGGATGACTCATATTTAGACGTGACGGCCGACTATGTCGACGATTGTAAAATAACTCAAAAGAGTTACCATTCGTTCACACCGTATTCAAGCACCGCTCTATCATACAATGAAGAAATTAGAATTAATATTCAAAACATGGATTCTTACACTTTACCATGTGAGAGTTATATTTACATTGAGGGGAAAATAAATAAACCTAACGATGCAGTTGGAGATGTTCGTTTTTCAAATAACGGATTGGCATTTTTATTCTCCGAGATGCGATATGAAATAAACGGAGTAGAAATACAAAAATTGAAATCACCTGGAGTGTCTTCTTGCTTGAAAGCATACTGCTCGTATACTCCAAACGATTTGAATGCGTTAGAGAATGCGGCTTGGGACTCGGCAATGGATACTGAAGATAATAAAAATTTTATGAGCAACGATGTATTTGCCGGGTGTATCCCTTTAAAACATTTATTCGGATTTTGTGAAGACTATAAAAAAATATTACTTAATTGTAATCAGCAACTGATTTTAAATCGTGCATCTACCGACCTGGATGCGATACACGTTGTTGGCGAGGGTGCAACCAAAGCCGTTGATAAAAATAAAAAAATTACAATTGAACTGACTAAGGTGACCTGGAAAATGCCTATTATCAAAGTCAGTGATAAAGAAAAATTAAAGTTATTGAAAGTATTAGATTCTCGTAAAACGTTATCGTGTGCGTTCAGAACCTGGGATCTCTGTGAGTATCCTGTGCTCCCTAGAAATACTTCTCATTCGTGGACAGTAAAGTCTAGCAGCTTGCTCGAAAAGCCGAGATTTGTGCTGTTTGGATTACAAACAGATCGAAAAAAAAATATCGAAAACGACACTGGTCGATTCGATCACTGTCAACTAAAAAATCTTAAGGTTCACTTAAACTCTGAAGTGTTCCCGTATGAAGACTTTCGCGCTGATTTTAAAAATAATACCACCAGCATACTCTACAAAGCTTATACAGACTTTCAAAAATCGTATTACGAAAGAGATTATTGTGAACCATTATTATCAAAACATATTTTTCAAAATTATGTTCCAATCATCGTTGTTGATTTGTCACACCAGGACGACAACGTTAAATCATCGACCGTGGACCTACGAATTGAATTTGAAACGGATACAATTATTCCAGAAAAAACTGCAGCTTATTGTTTAATACTACATGACCAGATTATAACTTATAATCCCTTTAGCGGAGATGTTAGAAAGTTGTAAACCTTATATATATAAATATTTTTATACCTTGTAAATATTTTATACCTGGTAAATATTTTAAACCTTGTAAATATTATATACCTTGTAATTAGTACCTTATTTTCTAATAAATGAGAAAACTTGGTTTTAAATATCACGCTTGTTTTTATTTTACACAAAATTATTTAAACAATATCATTCAAAAAAGCGTTTGCGTTTTGCGTTCCGTTTTTTCGCGGGCTTGCCGCTTAGAATAGATGGCGAGTGGTTGTAAGACGTCGGACCGTCGTTCTCATCAATTGCGGGGCTCGTTGGTAGAGGTTCGATGTATTTATCATGCCATGGAGGGTACTGCCCACAATTGTCTAAACAGTCGAACGATGGTGGACTGGTAGGCTAAACAAATAATAATTATTTGTCAATATATATGTATAAATTATATGACGTGTATATTACCTTCGGCTTGGTTGGTGCCCATGTCGCCTGTGTAGGGTTGATTTGCATTAAAAATTCATTGATACCATTCTCCTCGTCAGCTCCCTATAAAAATTAAAATAATTAATACTTATATTATTTTTTTAGTTTTATAAATTATAAATTACCCTTGCTTGTGAGCAGTCTTCAGAGTCATAAAGCAATGGCGACATGGCTGAGTATTGAGACGGTGAAATGAGTTTCATTTCAGATTCGGTGAATAACTATAAAATAATAAAAATATGTATTGTATTTTTCCGATTGAATAAGTTTTAAAGATTTACCTCTGGTTCTCCACTCCAACGTTGCGCCCAATGTTCGGATAATTGAGATGAAGCATACATTTTGAGTTGACTGATGAAATCCATGTCTTCTTTAGGATTGGATTCAATAATTTTATCGTCACTTAAATTTTTGATAAAAACGATCATTTCTTCGGGTGTCTTTGGTGGTAAATCAACTTTGGTAAATTCCTGGTCCAAATAATTACCCATAATCTCAAACTGTTTTAAGACAAGTGGTCGTATGATGTTTGACTTTCGAATGACTGTTTCGAAAATACACCGCTCCAAATATTGCAACTGTATTAGGTCCACGCGATTCAACAGTACTCTGCACCCGTCCTGAGTTTTTGACTCTATTACTAGCACATTTTCTCCACCATACACCATACTAGACAGCGAAATAATTTCGGTTTCCAGAAATAAATTTCGCTTATATTTTTGCGGTTGATCCAAAATAAATGACAATATATTTCCCATCAGAGAGAATATACGTCTTAAAAAATCGGCAGGCATATTTACATACCGCGATGGTGTGATTATTTGGACTACGATATTGAATTCGTCTGTAGGATCAAGTCCTACATTCAAAAACTTACGGCCGGTGAAGTCAAGTGTAAAATTATTGCAGTCGATGAGGTCCGCAGGTGGTGTTGGTGGAACATAGGTAAAATTCTTCTTTTTGTATAGGGCATCGTTGTTGGTGAAAGAATCAGCCATGTTTAAAATTATTTTTAAACACTATTAGATAAACTGTTTTAAAAAAAATTTTAGAGAGCAAGAAAAATATACGTGTACACTGGTTTAACGCAGTAGACGGACTAAATACAAGTGCCAGTTGTTTCAGCATAGTATAATAACCGTGTGAATTGTCCCTTCTTCGATATGGCAGATACTTGTATTATTATTAGAGGTGGCTATTAAGACATCCTGGCTATGACAATAAGTAGGCTATTAGGGTTAATGTATTTTTCATTAATTGGTATCTTCTATTCGATATACTATAGGTCATTTATTGATTGTTCGGCGAGCGTGCGAACGGATTTACTAATGACAATACGCGCAGCTGCAATCTATTATTAAGGTGGCTATTAAGACATCCTGGCAATGACAATAATTAGGCTATTAGGGTTAATGTATTTTTCATTAATTGGTATCTTCTATTCGATATACTATAGGTCATTTATTGATTGTTCGGCGAGCGTGCGAACGGATTTACTAATGACAATACGCGCAGCTGCAATCTATTATTAAATGTTTCTTTTGCAGTTTTATGTACCCGTTAAATATGGCAAGTTCTTAATATAAAGTATATGTGTCGGGGTGGCGCAGTGGTACGGTGATCGCTTGCCGAAACCGACGGACTCGGGTTCGAAACCCGGTCCGGAAAAAAATTTTTGGCTTATTTTCGGCTGGTGGCGGCGTAACATGTGATAAAATACGATAACGAAAATAATATGATAACAGTGATAAAATATGATAACATTGATAAAATATGATAACAGTGATAACAATAATATAACTAACGCTCGACGCGGGCGGTGTGATGAGTGATGATGATGAGGGGTGAGGGATGAGTGATCGGGCGGTTGTGGGTGCGAGTGCGAGTGCGGGCGGTATGATGAGTGATGAGGATGCGGTTGTGGGTTGTGGATGTGGGATGTGGAATGTGGATGTGGGATGTGGTGTCAGGATCGGCATATATATTCTACTGAAATGATTCCTTATTCTAAAAAGAATAAAGGTTATAAATATATTTTAACTATCATAGATTGCTACACGAAATACTGTTTCGCTGTACCTTTAAAGTCAAAAACGGCTAAAGAAGTTTCAAATGCAATGTCAAAAATACTACTCAAGCGCTCGCCAAAACTATTGCAGGTCGATAACGGAAAAGAATTTTACAATGTAACATTCGATGCGCTGATGAAGAAACACAATATACATAAATATTCCACGTATAGTACAACAAAGGCTTGTATCATTGAGCGTCTAAACAGATCAATTAACCCTTAGCTACACGCGCCATTTTTTTTTCAATAATTGCACGCGCGGTGTATTTTATACACCAATTTGTTTTACGCAGAAATCAATGTCGTATTGCATATATATTTGACTTTATTTACTAATAAAAGAACAAAAGTACTACTTAATATTGTTTTAAATTTAATCATAAAAAAAAAATTTAATAAAAAAAAATTTTGTTATTACTATATTATAATTGATAAAAGTAAAAATAACTTATTGTCAAATAATTTTTACAAACTTAAATTAAATCTTACTCACTATCCTGACTTATTATACATCTTTCACATCTGACAACAGCTTTTACGTGCTCTTTACATTTAAACTTCTGACATGAAGAACATTTTATTGTTGTCACCCTATTTTTGGCTCTTCCACACAAATAACACCGACTTCGTATTTTTGTCGGAGGTTCTTGAACGTCCACTTCTTTTGTTTCATATTTTGATAAAAAATGTTTTATGTCAGTAGGGAGATTTGCCATCTGTGATCTTTCACTCAAGTGGTTATTCATCAAATTCATTGAAAGTGATTTTAGAAATGACCTCCTATTCTTATGTTTTTTTTCTATTTGTGTATTGTTATATAGAATATTTGCATTTATACCTGCAATGTTGAGAAGTTGAAAAAATATTGATAATGGCCATCTGCGTGTTCTCCTAGAAACTGAATAATTCCCACACATTTGGTCGACAGTGTCCACGCCTCCTTTTGTGGAATTGTAAAAGTGTATAACTTCAGGTTTTTTTGTCTCACTATTTACTGACGTATCATTATGCATAGTTGATAATAGAATTACAGCTTTATTTTTTTTAGGAGTATATGATGTTATCATTATTTCTTTTTGAAATCCAAAAAATGAAGAATTAACTGCTTTATTTTTATGTGGTTGAAAGTCTACTGGAATCTCCTTTTTATTTTTTCTCAATGTTCCTACTATAGTTGTTTGCTTTTTTAGTAATTCAGTAGCCAAGGGATAACTAGTATACCAATTATCACATGTTAGGTTACGATTTGATCCCGTTACATTGTCAAGTAATCTCATGACAATATCAAATGGCTTGGAAGACATATTGTAAGGCCCGTCTGGTTGCGTCCCACAATAAATTTCTAAATTCCCCGTATAAAATGATTTTGCATCAACCAGTGCAAATATTTTCAAGCCATATTTTGCAGGTTTACTTGGTATATACTGAATAAAACTACAACGACCTCTAAATGGGACTAACATTTCGTCAATGGTCAAATATTCACTAAGGCAGTAACTTGTTTTACAATTATATACAAATTGATCAAGCATTGACCTCACAGCAGTTAGTTTGTCCTCAGATCTTCTATAATTTCTAGTAGTTCTATCGTCGAATCTCATTGAATTCAAAATAAAAAGAAAACGGTTACAGCTCATACAAGCCCGAAAAACTTCAATTCCAGTACCATCTGTAGCCCAAAGTTCAAGAAAGTTGGTGTGATTCCCTTTTTTTATTCCTGACAAAAACAACAAACCAAAAAATGCCATCATTTCATTTTTTGTTATAAATTTGGCATCTCTATCTCTTTTATAGTTTTTTTGAACTGTCGAAATATACATATTGGTGTAATGAATAATTTCATCAACCATTTTGTCTGAAAATATTATGTGGAAAGCCCCTACTTCATTTTGAATTTCTTCAGTTGTAAATTTTGAACCAGGTGTTATATTTATTATATTTTTTTTTTTAGTTTTAGCGAATTTACTTGTCAATGGTGTCTTAGACCATTTTGTTGCTTTATCTTTACCAATAAAATATTCGAGCTCAATATTATCGTCATCACTATCGGAATCCTCAAATGAACTGTATTCCAAGCACGAGTTACTGTCATGATCACTATTATTTACTATTCTTACTTCATTGTCGTCTTCATCACCTCCCACTTCTTCTTCCGATGATTCCATATCTAATATGTCATTCACATCATTTGGCGTAAGCTTTGACCTAGTATAATAATAATAATATGATTAAATAATATACTGATTATATAATAATTAAATATTAGAAAAATAATACGGAATTATCAGTCAGTATAAGACGTAAAAATTACTTACATTATTACTCGCGTGGTGTATTTCGTTCACCGATACAAAAATATTTTATAAGGAGCTTGTTTGTGCGGCTACAAACATCAAATGACGACTGAAATGGATTAATAACTATTACATATTAGATAAGAAAAGGTTAGATTAGGAGAATAACTGAAAACAAATAAAAACTAAAATAGAACAAGATGAACAAAAATATTGGTGTACAAAGTACACCAGCGCGTGTAGTTAAGGGTTAAGGAAAAAATGTATAGAGAATTCACTGCGCGAGGATCACATGAATGGGTTTCTATTCTACAATCTCTGATTAACGAATATAATAATTCAAAACATAGAACAATAGGTATGACTCCTATACAAGCTGATGCAAATCCTTCTTCAGTGAAATTAAAGCAACGTCGAATTAATAATGTAAAAATTAAATTGAACATCGGTGATTGTATTCGGATAAGCACGTATAAATCAGTATTTTCAAAGGGATATCTGCCGAGCTGGTCCACAGAAATATTTAAAATAACCAAAATAAATAAAACATCTCCCACTGCTTATCAACTAGAAGATTATACAGGAAGCCCGATTTTAGGTTGTTTCTACTCTGAGGAAATTCAAAAAACTAGTTTCCCAAACGATTATTTAGTCGAAAAAATTATTCGTAGGAAGGGGAAGAAAATGTTTGTAAAATGGTTAGGGTTCGATAATACACACATAAGTTGGATAGATACGAGCGACATCAGAAAATAGTGTCAGTCGAACACTAGACATGAAAGTGTTTGGAAGTTCACAGGCTGGTGAAACAAAAAAATTTGTGACAAATCTCGAACAAACCGTAAAATCATATTGTATAAAACTAAGTAAGTTAGAACATTTACTCGAGGAAAATCATAAATCCATTCAAACACAGGAAGAGCAGACTGAAACACTTCCATTAACGTGTGATGATATACAAGAGCGCCTTATAAAAATCGAAGCAATGTTACAAAATATCAGAGAAAATACAGACAATTTGAAAAAAAATTCCTAAAGTACTATCATCATCATCATCATCCAAGCAATAATGTCTACTGGTATCATTGATTTTCATTGCATTCTTGGGAGGGACAATAAATACATGATAAAAGAAATGTCTGTAGTAGATGTAGAAACATGGGCTACCCAACATTGGATTTTTAAAAATTCAAAACCAATACAGGATAACAAGAGTCGTAAGACTAACAAGTGGTTGGAACGTAATTATCATAAACTATCTCTGGAATATGGCGATGTTGAGTATGAAGAACTAGGCAGAGTGCTGAATTCGTTAAAGTTTAGCTTCATATACGTTAAAGCCGATCAGAAAAAACAACTTCTTTTAGAGTATATTCCTCACATCGGAATCATCAATATTGAAGACATGGGATGCCCTCCACTAGACCAAATATGTGATGAAGAAACTTTACCATGTTGTATTTTTCATATGAATTTCAATCCTAAACAATGTTCATTTTATAAAGTATTTAGCCTAAGAAAATGGTTTGTAAAAAATATGTAAAAATAAACATTATATTTATTTTTTTATATCAGTGAGTTATTTCTTTATACTACCCTATCCTAACTATTTGCAATAATAATAAATATAATATCCATAGAGATACTTTACAAAAAAAAAAAAAAAAATAGTATCTACATGGTATTTTACAGAATAAAAAAAAAAATATCTACAGTGTCAGTGATATTTTACAGTATAAAAACAATTCATTATGGATACAAAAAAAATTATCTGTTTAGCTCGGCTTCTGCAAGTTGCATTAAATCGGCTTCTGCTTCCTCTAGTGTTCTGGTTTCCCTATACAATTTAATAATATTAAAAGTGTGATAAATTAAAATATATAATTATTTTTTAACTCACTCTATGGAGTAGTGTCCGTGAGCCAAAGTATGTATTTTATCCTCGAGTATAACCCTCTTGTCATCGAAACTATTATAAGTTACTTTGTTTGACTTAATGGTCTTCAAATGATGTTTGAATGAACGGATGGAGACATTCTCTCTCTTAGTTTTCAATGTTGCATCTCCAAACAGACAACGGTAATGATCGTTAAAGTTCATGTGGTTTTTCACTACATGGCCACGGATTCCTTTTGCCCTGATCTTCTCTTTCCCATTGATCTTATATGTATAAGACTTTGCACGGAGAGCACAAAAATGTGTCATTACCTCTGAGTTGGTTTCATCGGAAAAGAGTCCTGGTATCTTCTTTCGTTCGGCAATGTAGCAAGGGTGATCTGATGGCAAGTCTGATGTATCCATTCGATCAAGTAAATTGGAATTATTCTTAAGGTCTTTGTTGAAATATACAATTAATATGTAGTATATGTAGTCAGCCTTGACACGTGTGTACAATATAGTAACTAGTTATGTACGAGCATAAGACTCACTCTCTCACGGATGTAACATGACCTCGGTCGTGCATATATATAAGGCCTTTGATGTATGTAATATTCACTTGCACAGACGCTGTCATACCGAGTGTACGCGGTGTGTGTGTATAGTCACAGGTTAATTGTCCAGTTGTACGTTATTATATATTATACTTATACATAATCATATTGTCGTGTTATTACTTATTATATTAATGCTAACATCATTAGTCCGTCAAGCTTCACTTTCAACAGGTTATGGGCCCAGTCAATAACCAAGACAAACAGTCTAGTGGATTCGTGATCGAAGTATTTTTATATTTGTATTAACGCAGAAAACTACAACCAGTCGGAGATATCCTGGATTTCGGAAAACGGCGGAACAGTGTACATAGGTAAAGTTTTGTTATAAATTGTTATACAGGAAAGTATACGGGAATCCATCGGTCATGGAAGACACGGTGAAGATAACAAAATTATGTGCGGAAAACTGGTCGTTATGGAAGTTCCAGATGAAGGTCATTTTAAATGCCTTGGAAGTAGGTGAGATAGTTTCAGGTGAATGGACGAAACCAGGTCTACCTATAAAAAAGTCGGCAGGAGAGACCGACGAGGAAGCCAAAGCACGTTGGCAAAGGCATACTAGCGCTTGGCAAAAAGCGGACGGTAAATGTCAGAAAATAATAGTTACCTCAGTGGACGATGGTCCATTGTAATATTTGATTAACTGTGAGACTGCATTGGAAATGTGGGAGAAACTGCTGAGTATTTACGAGCAGAAGTCTGAGGCAAGTTTACATTTGCTTCAACAACAATTTTTCAGTTATTCAAAGGAGTCGACAGATGACATGTCGACGCATATTTCTAAATTGGTCAATTTAGGAAGGAAACTGAAAGTAGCGGGTGAACCAGTTACGGATAACATGGTTATGACAAAAATACTAATGACACTACCAAAAGAATATAATCATTTTTACAGTGCTTGGGATTCAGTCCCGACGGGAAGTAAAAATATAAATAATTTGACTAGTCGATTGTTGATTGAAGAATCACGGGTTATCCAGATCAAAGGTGAAGTTGGTGAACAAGAGAAATCGAGTGCATTTCCGGCCAAATTTCAAAACAGATCTGATGGAAGAAACGGCAGTCGTAATTATGGAAAAGGTAAAAATCAATTTACGAATAAAAGTAATATTAAGTGTTATTACTGTGGTAAACTAGGTCATTATAAAAAAGACTGTAGAAATTTTCTACAAAGTGTACACGGTGGTAAAACCGGTACTATAGGTGCGAACTTGAACGCATTCGTAAGCGAGTCAAGTATAAATAATATTGCAACAGATGCGTGGGTACTAGACTCGGGCGCTTCGGATCATATGAGCGCAAATCGAGAGTGGTTTTCAAGTTATGAACCACTGGACAACACGCAACAAATCACGATAGGTGATGGGACGAATCTGTATGCAGCAGGTAGAGGTAATATTAACATATTATCATACGTAAACGGTAATTGGAATAAAAATTACATGGCAAACGTGTTGCACGTGCCAGGACTAAAATTTAATTTATTTTCGTGCGGAGCCGCGATGGATAAAGGTTTAGTATTGACGTCAGATAGTAAAACGTGTATGTTAACTAAACAGGGGAAACCCGTATGCTCAGGTAAGAGATGCGGAAGGTTGTTTGAGTTAAACATCAAGGTCGAAGTACCGACAAACGGGTACGCGACGGTAGCTGTCGAAAACAGGTTGTCTGTTTGGCACGAGCGCATGGCACATCAGAATTTACAGTACGTAAAAAGTTGTTTGGCGAAACACGAGATAGTATGTTCGGCCAAGGACGACGAATTCATGTGCAGCAGTTGTATAATAGGTAAACAAAGTCGTAAATCATTTAGTAAAAGTAATACGGAGTATCACAATGTCGGTGATTTAATTCATGCAGACCTATGTGGACCAATGGAGGTAAGCTCTATAGGCGGTTCAAAATATTTTTTGTTATTCAAAGACGACTACTCGCATTATAGAACGGTATATTTTATTAAAAATAAATATGATGTTAAAATTATTTTTGAGACGTTCATAAAAAGTGTTGAAACAGAAACAGGTTCTAAGGTCAAAATATTACGAACGGATAATGGATTAGAATTCGTAAATAAAGAAATTACGGGTATTTTACAAAAACACGGGATTCGACATCAGTTAACAGTTCCCTACACACCACAGCAAAATGGAAAAGTGGAACGGGAAAATCGTACAATAGTAGAGTCAGCGAGGACAATGATTTGTGCGAAAAATTTGGATGTATCACTTTGGGCGGAGGCGGTAAACACGGCAGTTTACACGCTTAATCGAACAGGAACCAGTTCAGTTAAAAATAACTCACCATACGAGTTATATTACAAGGTAATGCCAGACATTAAACACTTACGAGTTTTTGGTACTGTCGTATATACACACATACCAAAACAAAAACGTAAAAAGTGGGACCCTAAAAGTGAAAAAGGAATATTTGTTGGCTATTCGGATAACACGAAAGGTTATCGTGTGTATTATTCGAAAACAAATAGAATTTCAATGTCTAGAGATATTATATTCGAAAACGAAGGTAATAAATTGGAAAATATAATTGCAGACAAATTAGAATTCACAGATACTCAGACTCAAGTCGAGGGCGATCCGGTCAAGGTCGAATTGACGACGGTCGACAACAGGAGTGGCATGGTGCTACGTGATCGGAATACATTAAAAGCGCCGATCAGGTATAATGTGTCGTCGTTCGTCGCCAATCTCGTTGAACCACTAAATCGTGATGAAGCGATAGCTGGCCCACAGAAAAACGAGTGGGAGCACGCTATGAGTGATGAAATTAAATCACTACACGAAAACAACACTTGGTCACTAGTTAATTTGCCTCAGGGCAAGGTTGCGTTACGTAACGCATGGGTGTTCAAAACCAAATATAAAAGTGACGGTATTATCGATAAATTTAAGGCCAGATTGGTCATTAAAGGTTGTTCACAGAAATATGGTATAGATTACCATGAAACATTTTCGCCAGTGGTCAAATACGAATCAATTAGGGCGATATTCGCAGTAGCAGCTGTGGAAAAATTAATACTACGACAATTCGACATCAAGACAGCATTTCTGTACGGAGAACTACAGGAAGAAATTTACATGGTACAACCACCAGGATACGAAGATGGATCGAATAAAGTATGTAAGCTTCAGCGTAGTTTATATGGCTTAAAACAAAGTCCAAGATGTTGGAATATACGCTTTAAGAACTTTTTGAATGCATTTGGTTTACAATGTACCGAAGCGGATGCATGTGTATTCAAAGCTGATAACAGCCAAATTATTCTTGCAATATTTGTTGACGATGGTTTAATCGCGGCAGATAATGAAGAGATAATAGAGAAACTTTTAACGAACTTGGAGAAAGAGTTTGAGGTTAAAAAAGGAAACTTAGATTATTTCCTAGGTATGCAGGTAAATATAATGAAAAATGGTTCATTATTTGTGCATCAGACAAATTATGCATGTAGCATAATTAATAAATTTAATATGCTGGACGCCAAGGAACTTTCAATACCAATAGACAAATCACATACACTTGAACAAAAAGAAGATACGGAAATATTGAATGAAGATATTCCTTATAGGCAGGCAGTAGGTAGCTTACTGTTCTTATCACAGGTAACAAGACCAGATATAGCATATGCAGTAAACTTTGCTAGTCGTTACTTAGCAAAACCAACTAAAGCTCATTGGAACTTGGTAAAACGGATTATACGATATATCAAGCGAACATTTAATTATGGCTTGTACTTTAATAACAAAACAAAATTGTCATTAGAAATATTTAGCGATGCAGATTACGCAGGTGACATTCAGACACGACGTTCAACGTCAGGATTTCTATTCAGGTACGGGTCAAGCATAATTTCATGGACATCGCAGAGACAACATTGTGTGTCGTTATCATCGACAGAGGCTGAATATATTTCGGCCAGTGAAGCTGTCAAAGGGATCTTGTGGATTACACGGTTGATAACAAGCTTATCAACAACAGGTGACAAACAACCAGTTTTATTTATAGATAATCAGAGTGCTATACGTTTAGTTAAGAATCCGGAGTTTCATAAGAGGACAAAACATATAACACTTCATACGGGAGAAATACGAAGAGGGACAATTCCAACTACAGTACATTGGAACAGAGGACCAGATTGCGGACATTCTAACCAAGCCTTTGGTTAAGGAACGATTCGAGAAGTTGCGGTCAGCCATAGGAGTGACTACAATTAAAGAGATTATTAATTGAGGGAGGGTGTTGAAATATACAATTAATATGTAGTATATGTAGTCAGCCTTGACACGTGTGTACAATATAGTAACTAGTTATGTACGAGCATAAGACTCACTCTCTCACGGATGTAACATGACCTCGGTCGTGCATATATATAGGGCCTTTGATGTATGTAATATTCACTTGCACAGACGCTGTCATACCGAGTGTACGCGGTGTGTGTGTATAGTCACAGGTTAATTGTCCAGTTGTACGTTATTATATATTATACTTATACATAATCATATTGTCGTGTTATTACTTATTATATTAATGCTAACATCATTAGTTCGTCAAGCTTCACTTTCAATAGTCTTTATAAAAATCTTCGGTCTGGACATAGTATACCAACGAGTCTAGAAAACAATATAATTTAATATATGAAAATTAGTATAGTTTGAAAACATTTACCTGTATCGGTATACATGAGCTCAATTTTATCTCCATAATGGGCTTGCATAACGTTGTAGTGATAATCATACATGACGGTCTTAGAAATTTCCAACACTGCAAAACCTGTTGAAAAAAAATATATTAAAATTCAGCTACTATAAGAAGTATATTATATTCACCTATATATATTGGCTTGCAAAAATCAATGATTTTATTTTCCAACGAAATGGCATTGATAGTTTCATCGTATGTAGTACAGTGTTTAAACGTACACTTATTTATAAGTTTTTGCAAACGTTTTTCACTACAAACAAGCTCCATTTTAATTCTACGTCTTAAATTTTCCATAGTTTTCTCTTTAAAGTTGTATTAAATGTTAGTAATATAATTAAAAACATAATAAGGGGATAAATATACCATAGACAGCGTTGTTTAAAAGTTTAAAAAAGTCCTTTTCGAAGTCGTTTCTTGCTTTTTTCCGCATCTCGGTGTTTAATTCTATGTATTTTTTAAGCCAGTCTGACTGATTAAACTGCACAACTCTGTGAACCTGCAATAAAACAGAATATGTAATAAATAAAATAAATATGCTACTTTTTCCACAACGAGTCCGTTGGCTATGGCCTGCTGTAGGTTTCGATAATGAACCACATAGTTTTTCTTTGATTCTAAAGTCACCATAAGTTTTTTAACTTTTGAACCCGATAGAATACTATTTTTCGGTAGGAATGGTAGGTCATTATGCTTGTCATGAAGTTCTTTTGGATATGATATATCAACCTCATACATCCGTCCGATTGGTGAACTATCGTTTAAATCATTTAGCTCATCTAGTTTTGGTTTAACCCACTTAAAACCTCCGTATGGCATGTAATGTGACATTGCGAACCCGTACAAGTTGTTACCTGGAATTTAAATAATATATTAAATTAAATATTACATTTTACTCACAATCCTGATAAACAAGCCATGATCTCAATTGTGTTGGATCATAATCCGGTGTCTTTTCATTATTCGCCTCTGCATATCTCATGCTCGCTTGAGTTAAACCGCCACGAATTCCTATAATAAAATCAAGTATTATTTCACATAATATATTTCACATAATATAACTTTACCTTTTTTAAACATTAACAACATATCATAATCTGTCAACAATTCCAGCTTCATTGAAGTGTATTTCAACATACAGTCAAAACTAAAACCTGGAGCTGTAAAGTAAAATGATGGGTCCAGATGGTATGTGCTTAAACAGAGGTCTCGGAAATTTTCAAACACATCAGCCAACAGTAGTACATCAATTTTTAAATAAAGATCGGAGTATTCCCCTAGTGTTTTACAGTTGAAATGATTCCAAACCGTCTTCGCATGATCATAATGTTTATCTTTTATATGTGATTCGTACAGTGAACTGTAAAAATCTTCTTTCTGAGGCAAAACAGTTTCTTCCAACTTGTCCCAACTATCTGTATACTCATAAGGGTAGACTCCCTTACGGGTAACAAGTGGTAAATCTTGAGATGAAAAATATTTTTCTGTCTCTCTAAACTTTTCAAATCCGGGTGTAATTAAATTTTTTGAAAGTTTTGATAAGCTTGCGGACATAAATCTTAATGTGTCTATAAATCTTATTGTGAAAGTGTTGCTAATATATTTTGAAAACGTTATAAACTTTTCCTCACTGTTTGGTATCACCGAAATTGAATGTGCGTCATAACCAAGACGAGTGACAATAAAATGTGAATCAAAATTCGTTAAATTATGAAAAAATACCGGTACAAAGCTAGGTGTTTTTAGTTTAAGATTACACGTATTACATAGTGACTGTCTAAATTTCCCTGATAAATGGCAGTGATCTGCCACTTTATGATTTTCTAGGGAAAACTTGACCTTACATAAATTACAATTATTACATAATGCATGTGTTCTCCGTTGTTCGTCTGTGTAAATTATAGGAATGTTTGTTTTGAGTAACTCTTCAATTTTTTTGGCTATTTCCACAATACTATCCACAAAATGTCCGGCTACGTCCTTATTATTTTCATTTCCACGGTAAATTACAGGAGATGTTGGAATTTCAAATTTTTCGAGCAGTTCTAATGGTATGTCTTCATTTGCTTTAACCACAAGTCCATAGCTCATGGGCTCGTGTTGTTGAAAAGCTGCTGTTTTTTCTCCAATTTTCTCATCAGTTTTCTTGAGAATTGCTTCGAAATCTGCATAAATTACTATAGGATGACGTTGCGTTTTATTCCATGCAGTAAACTCGAGCATTGTACCAGGTTCAGGCATCTGAGCTAGTATAGGTTTATGTTCTCCACATATTAATTTAAGTTGCTCTAGCCCGGCCTCACCGTTTAATTTATATTTGTATTGTTGTTTATTGAATGTTGCAAAGCATCGTTTGCAGAAAATTGATTGTCCATCATGTTTGGTTTTTTGTGACCTGATGAGTCGTGAAAAATTAGATATGTAGCTATAATGACTCTTATCCTCGTCTGATGTTATAAGTAGATCAAAATGGTCCGGTTTTTCTTCATCTACTACTTTAAGAGGAAAAACTTTATATTCCGGAAATTTTGGCGGTTGAAATTGTTTGTCGATACCGTAAACATTGACAGACACGTTTGGATTATTTTTTTCAAAAATTTTAACTTTATGTAGTGGTGTTGGGAATGTTAAACCAGAAAAATTATATTTTTTTTCGTGTTTTAAATAATTATCGCCAACACGGCATTTATTTTCTCCTGTAACATGTTTCGCTAGAATTGCCCACTTGAAGCATTGCATATCTAAGTTTTGAGGGTTGATCACAGCTTTTTTTTTTCTATTGCGTCTGGCAGTTGTATATATGATGAACCGCCCATAGGTGTATATTTATATATACCCAGCATTAACCCGTCAATACATTGTAATGTGAAACCACTACCCTTGCTTGCATACTCGTCTTGCTCTTTCATTAATTTAGTAAATGCCTCTTCAACAATTTCCTGTACTCCAGTATCACAGAAAACCGTCTTAGCCGAAGTTTTAAAAGCACGGTTTTCCGACGAATATTCAACATTTGGTATATTATATGTCGCTTCAAGCTTTAAATTAAATTTGATCGGATTTTTACTTGCAATTGATTTTGGTAAATTAACTAGTTCGGATTTGATCGAATCGAGATAAATATAGAAAATAGGTACATACCATGAACATTTTTCAAATGTTTATTGAGGTTGGTCTTGTAACTGAACGTAATGCCGCACCTAATACACGGTATACGAATACCCTCGTGCGTTTTTTCGTGTCTTGTCAGATTACGTTTCGCTGTAAATTCCGAAGCACATTTGCTGCATTTGAACAATTTCGAATGTGTTTTTCGGTGAGCGATCAGATTTGACTCGTATACGAATCCCAAAGAACATTGCTCGCATTTAAACATTTTAAAATAAACGGATAAGAAAAAATTAATACGTTATATAATAATTACGTGCGTAGTATTAGCGCAGAGCGAACGAGATGTAGGTTAATATAATAGAGCACTATAACACCAACTGCGGACAGTAATGAATAGTGACTATTCATTCATTCAAAAATCCCTACCGCCGCCGCCGCCACCACTGATCCCCGTCCCGTGACAAAATACAGGGTCGTCGGATTGTCGTTTATATCGGGTGTACTAATATCCGTATGGTATAGTGTTCAAACCATCTGTTAAAAAAAACTATGAAATCGGGCTCAAACGTATAACGGAAGACTGTATAGTTACCTTTTCTAGATGAGATATACTATTCGCATGCAGGGAAATATATTTACAATTAAATATTCCAATTCTCTAATATACCATACCCGTAAGTCCAATCCCTTAACATCATTAATCTATCTAAACTTAAATTACCTAATTCTACATTTAAATTATATACACTATTATTATTATAACTATGAATACGAGTACTATGATTATTATATACAGTATCACTTAAGGCTAAATCTAAATATTCTAAATTATTAATAATATATATGCTAGCCCCCATTTTTTTAGTACCAGTAGATTATTTTGTGTTAAAGTCACTGTGATAACTGATAACGCACCGGAGGGCTCGCGCGCGCGTTCGCGGCTCTTGGTATGGTATAGTGGCGGGGGAAATTATACCTCGCGTACGTAAGCGAACGTCGTAAACGCCAGTTAAATGAGATAGAATATACCTTCTCAAACATATGCGAGTAGGCGGCCCAGTGGTACGGTGGTCGCTTTTCATGCAAGGGAACCGGGATCGAATCCCGGTCTGACGGATAGATTTTTAAATTATTTTCCACGCGCAGTGATCATAGGTGGTGGGGTGGCGGGGGTACATCGTTAACGTGTGTGATATATGGTGTGGCGGTGGCAATGTATGGGGATGAGCAGACGGTATAGTGGGATGAGCAGTCGGTGTATTGGGATGAGCAGTCGGTGTATTGGGATGAGCAGACAGGTATAGTGGGATGAGCAGACGGGTATAGTGGGATGAGCGGACGGTGTAGTGGGATGAGCAGACGGGTATAGGAATTTGCCAGCAGGATGAGGTGTCAGAACTGTCTTTCTCTACCTACTAATACGCCTTTAAGTTTTCCGTCTATAGGAAAGTGACATTATTTCGTAATATCAAGTTTGTGACTTCAAATAGAACATTCAAGAAGATTTTTTTATTTCTTTATTCTATTATCATTGATTACCGTGTTTCTTTGTTTCAACAATTATATTATATTATACCGTTATGTTTTATAATTGGCTTATAACCGATTATTGTTATATATTAATTAATAATTTATAACCAGGGCTAGGATTTATATGCAACAGCATGTTTTTTTTGCGACTTCTGATTATTGATTTTGTCAGTAATGTCCACGAATTACCTCATGATGAGATAAATGGTGGTATTTTTATTTTGCATGTTTTTGCATATTTCGGATGAAATGCATATTATTGCATAGGTATATCGAATAAAATGAATATTATTGCATATTTCGATTATAAAAACGCGAAAAATGCATGTTTTATTGTAAATTTCATAAAACTTGGTTTTTTTGTCAAACAAACATTTTATTTTTATAAATACAATCTTATGGTGCAATAAGTATGCGATAAAAGATTGAATAGTTTGACATTCATTTTCGAAAATTTGAAAAAATATGTGGTCGTAGCATGTAACACACGTAGTGAATGTGAATTATAAATTTTATTTCTAAATAATTTTTTTTTCTCAATTATATTATATTAAGACAAACAGCCAATCACTGATGCATTTCAACAAATAAATATTTTTTTGTAACTATATTTTTGTGTTTATCAAATTTAAATGCATATTTTTGCATATTTTGGTAAATAAAATGCATATTTTACCATTTTTTATTGCATACAAATCCTAGCCCTGTTTATAACCATTTAATGTTTAGATGAGCTGATTAGAGTGGTACAGCGGTACCCGTCAAAATGTTGTCCACTACTCCACCACCTAACCTAAACTTTAAATACCTACAGCTAATGAAGTAGGTACTTATCCACAATTGGATATTTATAGATAAAAATACTCCAAATAATATTTTTCTTCGGAATATAAAATGAATAGAGTAATTCTACAAAGTAAAAACTCAATAAATTATAGTCAATATTACATAGTTAATATAATGTAATATGATCGAACGCGGATAGTAGATTTAGGTAGCCTGAGTTACGTAATTTCGTGTCCATCGTAATTTAATTATATAGATAATAACAATTAAATTTAATCTCCACAATGGTTAGAAAATGCATTATTGAGTTAAATATTGTCGATATTAACAGGGAATTATCGAAACGTGGTATAATATAACCAAGGCCGATAAACTCCTAACATTAGAAGAGTATATTAGGGCTAAGGAAAATTTGAATCCTAGATTAGTATGGAAGAAGAGCTCAAGTCGACCGAACGGGTGGAGCAAACAAGTTTCTCTTGCCGTGGAAATCCCTAACGACCGTCCACCAAGCGATATATCCGGAGGAAATCAGATTTGAACTGATGAAAATCAAAATCGTCCATTCAAAACTCAAGGCGTGAGTTTTGAAAGCCGATGGGTGAAACTTACGGAACAGATTGACTGGGGAAAACAAGAGATATCGGAGTGTCTCCGGAGTTTAAGGTAACCGGACCGGAGTGTCCGGTGAAATGTCCGGAGTGTGAGGTGAAGTGTCCGGCAGAAGTCGCGAGGAAGCGTTACGAAGTAGTTTTTCCGGTGTAAAACGCGTGCATTTCCCGGATAGCCTGCTCATTCCTCAAAAATCAAAATGAGTTGAATATGGCCCTTGCGTCCATACCAAAGTTTGCGGGTATGAAGGAGGAAGACCCAGTGCGGTTTTTGCTCCAGGCCAAGGCAATACTTGAAGAAACTGGTATCCACGAGGCTAGATGGGTGACCGTTTTGACCCCTCAGCTGAAGGCCCTGGCAGGAATATGGTGGGGAACCACGAGAGCGTTGGACTTTCCAAGGCAAGAGTTCAGGTCCGAACTATTGGAGAAGTTCAACGAGGGTGAGTTGCAGTCGAGCTTGCAAGCAGGATTATTGTTGAGCACTGCTCAGACCAAGACCGAAACACTGGGGGAGTACGTCTTACACAATTACCAGTTGTATCGAAGGTTAAACCTTGGCCCGACAGAAGAAGCAGTTGTAATGACAGTGATTGGACTCATACGTGATGAATTTAGAATTCATGCACGTATATAGCGACTGAAATCGTTCAGCGAATTAAGAGCGCTTGGCCATGTTCTGGATGGAAGCAAGGCAGTAATATCGGATAGGGCGGGAGTGAGCACCAGCCTACCATCAAAGTTAAATTGGTCAGATAAACGAAAAGCTGAGAGTGCTGAGAAATCCCAAGTGTCGAATCCGAAACAACGACTATCTTCGAGAGCAGGATGCAGAGTATGTGGTAGTCATGTCCACTGAAAATATGCATGTCCAAAAAGATGGTCGGAGTCGGGAAACGCCAAAACGACCAGCCAGGAAGTAACCGGCGAAAAATCATGAGTCGTCCTAAGAGAGGTAATCAACGGAGTTCAACGTGTTCAGTGAGTAAATTTCCTTTACATTAACCACAAATTACAAGAACTGACCCGATGAAATGGAACTTCGGAGAGTTAAGGACCAGAGACTCGGGGAAGGGCCAGAACAAATCGGGCCAAAAGAGTTCCGAACCGGTGAAATCCGGTAAGAACGGAATTCTTCCGGAGAAAAACTTTGATCACCCATAGATAACCTCAAGAGTAATTAGTTTTCCAGTGAACACCGTCGAGCCTCCGGAGAAACACATTAGAAATCGTCGAAATCACCCGAGAAAATCCATTGAAAATGACGTTCCGGTAAAGGAACCATAGTTCGTGACAATGGATCGGGTAAATGGTTCAGTGATGGAAACGGGTTCCGACCAGCTGGACAACAGGTCGGGAAAATTATTAAGGATCGAATGTGTTCCGAACAAAAGTGAAAATCTCACCGAGGTGAGTGATCTTTCCAATAAAAATGCCATGGACAGCATTTCAAGTGATGCAGAACAAGATGAGTTAAAACTGGAGTTGTTAATTTGTCCGGTTATATCCGAAGATTTTTCCGAGGAGTTTATTCTTTATCCACGGGAAAAGTGCAAGAGAATAAACTCAGATACGGACTCAAAGTTTGAGTTGAGAGAACGCTTTTTGGAACTACGGACCGGAGTCTTAGAGTCTCCAGCCATGGCAATGGTGTCAACGGGGAAACCTAAAGTAACGGATGTTCCGTTACCGGCCATAAAACTAGAGTTTGCACTCGGGGCAGTAGTAGCGCTACAGGACTCCCAAATGGCGATTACATACGTCAAACCGTTGGTGGCTCTGAGTGGCGGACGGTCGGGCCCGTTAAATTGCGGAGTTTTCCGAATTTCAGTCCCGAATTATGGACCTGGAGGTAACCTTCAGGGCAGTAGTGTTAGACGATCTCATTGGAGATGTCCTTCTGGGCCATGACTTAGTCGTTTAGCAACAAGTCGCATGGGACTACAGTGGTATCATAATCCACCTGGGGAAAGAAAGACGTGTTTCCGTGAGTTGGAGAAATCCAGTAACTCCGGTCAACGCAGAAGTGGACTAAACAACCGCAGGTTTTCCCGAATTAGAGTACGGTGCTTGCGGCAAAGAAGTCGTATGCCAATATCCGGAGGCTTTCTCCTGAGAGGTAGGCAGAACTCGTTTGATAGAGCACCAGATCCGTCTCAAGGATAAAAATCCGGTGGCTCTAAACGCTTACGGGTACTCCGAGAGAAAAACCAGGTGATCGCCGAAATGGTGCGAGACAAGGAGGAACGGAGTTTTGTTGAACCTAGCATATCTCCATGAGCTTCACCGGTGGTACTCGTGAAGAAAAAGTATGGCTTGATTTTGAGTTGACTATCGCTGTCTGTATATGCACCTCACCCGATACCGGACCTTCATGATATGGTCTGAGGAATGGGTGGGGCGAAGATTTACAGCACCGTGGATTTGAAATCGGGATATTCTCCGCTGAGTCTCTCACCCGACACGCCATTTCACTGCGTTTAGAATCCAAAGAGAATTATTCCAGTTCAGAGTAATGCCTTTTGGACTTATAAACGCCCCCGCCACATTCTGTAAGCGAAGTCTTCCGTGGGTTAGTTGGTAAATTTGTGTTTGTTTATTTGGATGATATTGTTTTATATTCTGAGAGTGCCGATCAACATCTAAACCACTTGCAAAGAGTCTTGGGGTGACTCCAATCTTACGGTCTGACGTGCCAAATGAAAATATGTACATTTGAGGTGACACAGATCAAATTCCTAGGTCACGTCGTGGACGGTGAAGGAATAGACCGGGAACCGGAAAAACTGACGGAAATTCAGGAATTACCGGTTCCAAAGAAGACAAAGACGTGTTACGGGTGTTAGGCGTTTGTGGTTTTTACAGTCAGTTCGTGCCACACTACGCCGAGATCACAGCACCACTCACGAGTCTGTTGGCCAAAGGGACCAAATGGCGTTGGTCAGAAATTGAGTAAGAGGCGTTCCGGAAGTTGAAGGAGTCTTTGGTGTCCGCCCCACGGCTCTGCCCTAATATTCCGGGTAAGCCATTCAATCTACAGACCGACGCAAGTGAATTCTTAGTTAGTGCCGTGATATTCCAGAGGGGGGAGAGTGGTGATAGGAAAATCATTTCCTTCGCCAGCTAAAACCTCAATCCAGCACAGGGAAGATACTCGACAGTCGAAGGTGAATGTCTAGCCATAGTTTGGGTGGTTGACCGGTTCAGGCCATATCTTGAATCTGGTAAGTTGACGTTATTCACAGATAACGTTTCACTCCGATGTTACAGCAATCTCGCTGTACGAACAGTAAACTGACGCGATGGGCGCCACAACTCAGTGCTTTCGATTTTGAAATTCGGAACGTGCTTCGAGTAGAAGCAGCCGACTCGCTATACCGTTCTCCGGTGGGACCGAATACAGTGGACGGAGAATCGTGGGAGAATAATATCAATAATAACCCAGTGATTCGGCCCGGAGTGTCCTGAGAAACTTCGGGAGTCTTCAGTGATCTGTCCGGCTTGTCTGGATTATCCGGCGTGGGTGTCTCCCAGTTTGGAGCGATCCACCCGAAGAGGGATGATGGAAACGTTACATTGCAAGTTTTCTGAGAGTGGCAACAAAACGACCCGAACATACGGGAGATAGTTGCTTAACTCTCTGGAGACGGGGCAAGGTTCGGTCGTCTGCGGATGTTGTACATCATCCTGGACAAGGTGTTGAACCGCCACCCTCGATCCATCGCGCATGGAGAAGAGTTTTTGGTTGTCCCGGTAGACAAGGCCCAGATTCTGCTAAAAGGTTTCACGACCACGAAGTATCGAATCACCCAGTGTGGAAAGAAACGTACCGAAGTATAAAGATTCGTTTCTTTTTTGCTGGTATGCTCGAAACATTGCGTAATTACGTGCGGGTGTGCGACGTCTGTGCGAGTGTAAAACTACTGAAACATACCAGAAGATCGGATATGCACCCGAGTCCCTCGTCGACCTTGTGAGGTGCTGAGAAACGAACTTATGTTTCCATACCCAAGTACGCAGCCTTGTAAGACAACGATTTTTGTAGTTACTGACAGTTACAGTAGCTGGGTAGAGTCGTACTCCTTAGAAAAGGCGACGACCAAATCAATTGTGGAAACATTCGAACGGGAGTTGTTGCCACAGTTCGGATACCCGAGGACATTATTGTCAGATAATGGCCCGCAGTTCGTGTCCAAGGCAATGGGAGACGCACTAAAGAGGTGGGGAGTGGAAGGATAGACGACTCCAATATACCACAGACTTGCCAACCCGGTAGAAAGGCGAAATCAAGGGTTGAAGAGAGTGTTTCGAACCTTACTCGTTGATAAGCCTCATCATCTGTGGGATGTCTACCTGCCACACGTGTTGTTCTCCGTAAGAAACAGAGAAAACCGAAACACCGGACAGTCACCGGCCATATTGATAATTGGCCGGGAGATCAAGGCCCCCGGAGATTGGCAGCTCGAGCTGGCCGAAAGATCTCCGGACTCATTAAAAAATGATCCGGAGTTGTCCGGATCTGTGCGGAACCCTCCGGTAGAAATCGAAGATTCTCAGGTGGAACCGGATGATGCTCTTGTGGTAGAGGGGGGTTATCCGGTGGTTTCCGGCCACAAATCCCCAGTACCCATTTACTTAGCACTGAAAACCCAGACTTTGCTGCGTATTTGAACGATATATTTTTTGCTGATATATTTTATCATTTAAACTGCTTAAATGAAAGTATTCAAGGAAAAGAAGAAAATGTCCTGACCTCAAGTGATAAATTTAAAGGGTTCTTTAAGATGGACCGGTCAAACAGAGAAAAGCGAAACGCCGGACAGTCACCGGCCAAAATGATAATTGGCCGAGAGATCAAGGCCCTTGGAGATTGGCAGCTCGAGCTGGCCGAAGGATGCCCGTACTCATTAAAAAATGATCCGGAGTTGTCCGGATCAGTGCGGAACCCTCCGGTAGAAATCAAAGATTCTCAGGTGGAACCGGATGATGCTAATGTGGTAGAGGGGGGTTATCCGGTTGTTTCCGGCCACAAAGCCCCCAGTACCCCATTTAGAAGAATCAATCTGTCAGTAGGGGATTGGGTATACTACAAAGCGCATTCGCAGTCAAGTGACTTGTGAGTTCAACACATTGAATAATACACAGCGAGGACTTAATGGTGAAAGCTATTCCTGCAGAATTGAAAAGTATTTTGAACCTAGTTTTAAACATGGTAAATTTCATTAAATAAATTGCTCTGAAGACAATAGTTCTCAAAGAAATGTGTCATGAAGTGGGATCTAAACATGATACTCTGGTTCTTCATACAGAGCTACGCTGGTTGTCGAAAGGTATACTCCTGCAGACATTTTATGAGGTTTAAAACGAGCTGTCAAAACTTTTTAGTACTGAAAACCCAGACTTTGCTGCGTATTTTAACGACACAGAGTGTTGTGCCAAAGTAGCTTACTTGGCTGATATATTTTATCATTTAAAGTGCTTAAATGAAAGTATTTAGGAAAAGAAGAAAATATCCTGACCTCAAGTGATAAATTGAAAGGGTTCTTAAAGAAACTACAAGTTTTGAAACGACATGTAGAAAATAAAAGTTTAAAGATTTTTCCTTTAATTATTGATATAGATCCTCAGGGGGATCTATCCTCAACTAGTTTTAAATCACCTAAAAGGTCTTGAGGACAGCATGGAACAGTATTTCCCCCTATCTCAGTTGGCAAGTATGATTGTGTGCGCAATCTTTACTCTACTTCGGCAGAATCAACAGATGATCTATCTCTTGAGAAAGAAAAACAGATGGCAGAAATTCAGGAGGATAGAACACTACGACTGAAATATAATGAATAACTACTAAGTAGATTTTGGATGTATTGAAAGACTAGATTTAAAAAACTAAATTCACCCCCCTAGAAAACTGTAGAACTCAATAAATTTATAATAAATAGTTTTTATAATAAGTAATTGTTATAACTTACTACACGGTATAGCCGGTAAGTTTAATTAATATTTAAATTGGCCCCATGACCATGAAGTTAGCCCCCCCACTTTGACGGGATTCACTTCAAACCAACGCCAATATTTAGCAAATTAATTGCAAATAATTGCAAATTGGTTTTTAGAATTTGCAAATCAAAATTGGAATTTTGGCGAATTTTTTTGGAAATTTGGTCAGCCCCCACACTTTGTCCGATCCGTTCCAAACAAATTCCAATATTTAGCAAATTAATTACAAATAATTGCAAATCGGTTTTTAGAATTTGCAAATCAAAATTGTATTTTTCGTGCTTTACTTTTGCAAATAATTTTTTTTTTCCATAATTGTCTTTTATATTCCATCATATTTTTTTTTATTCTACTTAGTTTTTAATACACATAGATTAAAATAGAAATATAGAATAAGATTTTTTATCAAGTATAGATTTTTTTATAAATATTAATTTATTATTTTATGAAATACTAGCTGATCCCGTGCACTTCTTTGCCCATTAAAAATACTGTGGTATCACCCGTATTGGATAATACGCGGTAAACCAACTTTATACCTTACCCTCGTACGCTCTAGGCTAATGACTGTCTCTAGAATATATTCAGATTAGCACTGTTAACCTTTGAGGTACGATGGTAGCGTTTTGTCAGTTCTTCGTTCGTTTCCTAAATTGGAATGACTATTAGGACGCCACAACCAGAGCACTGTTCAGTTTGTAATAAACCTCATTGACTATAGGTGTGTGGGTCTGAGCACTGTTCCAATATTAAAGGTAAGAACGAAGAAGACTTTGAAATAAAACTCAACTCGGGTTTTTAGGTCGGAAACACTTTTATTATATTAAAACAAACATAAATTAAACACTTAGCAAATCCGGATTGCCTAGCCCGTACTACGATCGACGTTTCACACGTACGACCACAGTACCTACGTCCTCGCCGATTCACTCAGCGACAACGGGACTCTCCTCGTGCCTGCGCGTGCGGCGGTGTTATATAGTAATCTTATCGCTGTCTCAGCACATATGCTTCACTGACCTATGTCAATAGTTTACAATTTAAAATGTTCCCACCTCTATTACATATATGAAATAATATTTTGACGACTGTCTACAATATACGACAATACCAACGCTATAAAACTAATAATATGTTTTTTTGTATAATATAACGGTTACCATAACAACAATTTGAAACCAATTATTATTATTATTATAGCTTTGAAACCCACGGAAACCATATACCATGTATAAACAAAAATTTCCATCTAAAATCTCAAAATCCCTGTTTGAGCACGTCCCGGTGTTGGTCCTCTCCCTTTTTAAATTAGCCTATCTTCTGCCCAGATTTCTAATCTATCTATTATATGAAAATATTTGATCCCGTGCACTACGTTGCCCATTAAAATTGACAACTCTATATGAATAATATGTTATACATATCACCATGGCAACCATTTATATACAAATCGGTTTTTAGAATTTGCAAATTAAAATAGCCCCGCCAATTCATCCGTTCGACTCCAAACCGGTGTCAATATTTTGCAAACTAAGTACTAAGTACTAAGTTTTTAAAAATATTTGCAACTATTTGCAGCCCCAAAAAATAAATTTTAACTAATTTAACTACATTTTTACTGTTTTTATAATATTTTTTGTATTACATTATCATGTTTAAATGTTGACAACTTTTAATATTTTTTCAACAAAAAATAACAATTATTAATTATAATTCAAATTGTATTATTCTTATGCATAAGTCCATAGCGTCAGAACTTAGTTATGCCGTCGGGACAACGGCTCAACGCGACAACGCCATACGAAAAAAACTAAAATTACAGGTAGGTCGGAATATTATAAATTATAATACTTAAGTACCACATAACGTATTATGTAATGTTCGACCGAATGTCTCCACGAAAAGTCGTTATTCATAAAATATTTATCAGTTATACCTATAATAATATGTTAAATAATATTAATTATTGATTTAAAATATATCATATTCTGATATTCATTACAGCGACTCAATGACGAGATATACCTACATACGATACTCACTATGCTTCAGAGCAATTTCCACGGTTCTTAACTTATCATTTTAGAAGTAATGACAGTGTTTCAATAACCAGTTTAAAAAATATAGCCATGTGTTTTTTTTTACAATATAAACGAATACAACTATTAAAAAAAATTATTATTTAAGATAGTGACTATATGGTAATTTCTTATCGCGTTGCCTTGTCACTCACGTGCTGTATTCTTTTGGGTTTTTCTATTTTGTACGTATTAGCTCGGGTGTCGTCGATTTGCGTTTACACAATAATATTATGTGGAGGACTTAACCCAATGAAAACAATATTATTTAGTTAAAATTACAGTGACTCTGTTCTCTTTTGAAGTCCAGTGCAGTCGCATGTTCCTATATTGTATTTAATTGCTAGTATATTTTACGATAGCTTGTGCATTGTTGTTATTTTATTTGAAATTATTGCATCTTGTTAAAAATAGTAAGTATAGAAATATTTAAAGTTATTAAGAATAGTATGTACCTTTTATTAAAATAATATAATCAATGTATGATACAGCCATACAAGATTTTCTTTTAAAACTAGCGTTTTCAAATTTTTGGGATTTTAATTTTTATATGATTTAAAGAAGTTGTTATACTTAGTTTGTTTATTATTTTTTATTTATTTTTTAAATATTCGTTTAGAGTTATTTTACAATCGGTACCTAGTACAATATATTTTTAAACGTTTGTACTTGTGAATAGGTAAGTATTAAATGTTAGCTTAATAGTAACAGTTCGTTATACAAAAAAAAATACAAACAAATTGTATGGTTTGATAAAAATATCAGCTATACTAAAAAACGGACCTAAAAGACTTATTTTTTCTAAGGACTAGGATCTTGTTATAATAATATATTTGCCTAGGTATAAAGAGTTATTTTACTATACTGTAAACGTTTTTTTTAGAGGTATAGACCGAATTAAACGGATCGGATAAAGTAGGGGGGCTGCATGAAGTTAGCCCCCCCAAATCATTTTTTTAGTTTGCGAGCGTGCACTAAATTTGCAAATTCTTAGAACCAATTTACAATTAATTTGCTTAATATTGGAGTTTGTTTGGAACGGATCGGACAAAGTGGGGGGGCTGACCAAATTTGCAATTAAATTCGCCAAAATTCCAATTTTGATTTGCAAATTCTAAAAACCAATTTGCAATTAATTTGCTAAATATTGGCGTTTGTTTGGAACGGATCGGACAAAGTGGGGGGGCTGACCAAATTTGCAAAAAAATTCTCCAAAATTCCAATTTTTATTTGCAAATTCTAAAAACCCATTTGCAATTATTTGCAATTAATTTGCTAAATATTGGAGTTTGTTTGGAACGGATCGGACAAAGTGGGGGGGGGCTGCATGAAGTTAGCCAGCCCAAATCATTTTTTTAGTTTGCGAGCGTGCACTAAATTTGCAAATTCTAAAAACCAATTTGAAATTATTTGCAATTAATTTGCTAAATATTGGCGTTGGTTTGAAGTGAATCCGTCAAAGTGGGGGGGCTAACTTCATGGTCATGGGATTTTGTTTGTCGTATTCATTTCCATGCATAACATGTTCTTCTTTCGATATAATTTAAAAACTGCTATAATTTATAGTGTAAGTTGTAAATTAATAGAGCATCTACTCCACTTGTGTTGGATCATTATAGGCTATAGCAGGGATTGGCAACTGGCGGACCGCGGTCCGGATCCGAACCTCGGAAGGCAAAACTCTGTACAATGTAAACACATTTAAAGTAATAGTATTATAATTAATAGAGAATACTTATTTAATTAAATGTATCAAACTCAGATTATAGTTATATCGTAATTCATTGCAAATATTTCATCGGGCAGGTAATAATCGGTTTTATTACGATGTTATCGGCCGACGGCCGAGTCGAGACAATACCAAATATTATTGTGATTATTTTCTAAGAACTCCGAAGAACTGACGGCGTAAAATTATATTTATTGCCTATCGTTGCTATCCATTGAAATTGTTGTATTATTTGGCTGTCCCCAGTATTTTCTAAATAACAATTTAGATAGCGATTTAGTACTTGTCCATTCGCAGGTGGATACACTGAGTGTGTGTTTCGTTTTATATTATTCGTTCAATATATATTGAGTAGAAAACACAAAATTGACAGCGAAAATAGGAAGTTTATGAACGAGTGGACTGGACTATATTGTTGTGTTGCCTGAAAGGGTTGGAGCCATTCCAGTCTGTTTAATTTGCAATTCAACTGTCGCTATTATTAAAAGTGGAAATTTAAAACGGCATTAGGAAACTACTCATAAAGATTTTCACACAAAATTTCCTAAAGGCAGTGAAGTGCGTAAAAATAAGCTCCATGCATATATTATGTTATCTTACAAAAAAAATTGTACGACTAAACTTATACGGTGTATGAGTGAACATGAGAAATCAACTGAAGCAGCGTTGCGTGCGTGCTGGGTTCTTAATAAGCACCAAAAACTGTTTTCCGATTCTGAAATAGTAAAAGTGTATGTTGGAAGTGGCCACTGAACTTTTTCAAGAAAATAAAAAAAACGTTACCTCTTTTTAAAATAATATACCTTTGTAGCAAGGAGTAACAAAAGAAGGACAGAATGTTGGACAAAAAAAGCTGATTTGAACTTTCACATAAGTCATTGTGCTACTGCATTGCGCTTGATGAATCTTGTTACTTAGTAGATTCTGAACAAATGTCAATTTTGTAAAAATTCATTCACTTTCCCACAATATTTGAATGCAAAAATTATTCTGAAATAGTAAACATCGAAACATTTTTATGTTTTTTGTCAGATCTTATGAAGGATAAGATTCAAAGACTTTTCTGAAATAGGAAAACTGTCACAATTCTTAAAAACTCTTTACGACGTTCTTCCAGTCGGAGAATGGACTGATTTAGCTGAAAAATTATTTAATGTTTCAAAGTCAAAACTTCAAATGGAAATAATAGACCTACAGGAAGATTTTTCCTTGAAGCCGTACAGTAGTGTGTCAATTGAAGAATTTTGGACTAAGGATGCCATTGGCAAGTATTCAAACTGTAATCAACTGGCAGTCATTTTGGCTACTATGTTTGGTTCGACATACAATTGTGAGGCATCATTTTCAAAAATTTATTTTTTGAAAAACAAATATTGGACAAAATTAACATTCTCTCACCTTGAGGACACATTCCGCATAAGCTGTTCTTCACGAGTTCCCGATTTCAAAAACCTGGCTAAGGAAAAGATTGCAATTTTTCGTATTAAATAGTTTACTGTATTAGATATATTTTTTTTATTTTCATACTCCTAATATTGTAATTTTTTATATAAATTAATTGCAATAACGAAATAAATATTTTTATTTTTATATTGCTATTTTTAAAATATAAAGATTTGAAAAATATTTTTTCACTGGACATCATTGATTTACTATTTTCATCTTTAGGACTCCAATAGAAATTACTTGCTGACCACTGGGGTATAGCGATGATCATGCAACTATGGACATTTAATGTAGAATACAGTAAAGTAAAATTAATGATGGATTGTTTTCAATCCTAGCCATATGCTATAATTGGCATTTTTGATATTTAATATAGTTCTAGATAATTTTGGAATGGTGAAACTTTTACATAATTTTGTAAAAACTACGATATTTTTTACATATATTAGCGGAATTTCTATATTTATACATATAATATATTTACTACCGAGTTTGAATTGTAGTAAAATAATTGTTGTATTATCACTTTATCAGGATTATGAAATTTGTTTACGTTGAGTTCCGAAGACTAAAATTATATTACCTTTCATAAAGATACTTACATGAAACGTTGTTCATAGTATTTATTTGGTTGGTATGATTAAACAAATAAACTCTACAAAATAAGAGAACAATACGAACAGCGTATACATATTTGAACCAGTTTCAAAATTCGTAAGATTTGAGTCGGTAAAAACAGATTTTTTTTTTTAAGAAACCAAAAATATTGATTTCAATTGTCAATGTACATTTTGTAAATAAAAATATATGTATAATACATATGATACAAAACATGAAGTATAATCTATAGTAAATAATAAGAGCTTATGCATTTTTGTTTGTACAGTATGTTATCCAGGGAATTTAAGAATTAAACTCGTACAATGTAAATATTACATGGTATAATATCTAATATAATAAGTATATAATATACATCATACAACTCTATACTTATAACTCAAAATTTGGAATTAATAACTTCTTGTTATATAAAAGGCGAGCTTAGGTAATTATAATATAAATTAAAATGAAAGTAAGTATAAATATATTTGTGTTTAATTTAAATTTAATAGATTAACTGTTGTATTATTTCAAACATGAATGTACTCTATAAATGCCAAAGTCAAAATATGATAGTATCATTGTATGCATTCAGTGATTAATTGGGTTTTTTTTGATGAATAATAGTATAGGTCGCTTCTTCAATCGCTTTTTTAAACAATTCAGAATTATTTTCTATCACAATAACATAAATGTGACATAGATCCTTTTTCATAATATAAGCATTTGAAATTATCCATTTGTTGTTGTGAGGATGGTATATTTCAAATGTATTTGAATTGGACGTATTCCTAATTTTTCCTCCAAATACATAAATATTAATATTCATTGCTACCGCACCTATAAACACACAATAATAATATTATTAATTACCAAGTTTTAAATTTTACCAGAAAACGATCTGGAGAAATTTAGTTCGGCTAAGGATACCCATTCTTCAGTTAGCATAGAGTAGCACCATACACTTTTGTAACAATTTTCCAAACGTTAACCACCAATAATATAAATATTTCCATTTAATGTGCAAACCGCCGAACCTGTATTAAACTCAGGTATTAGATTAATATATTTCCACTTGCGATTAAGAGAGTCATAATATCCAGCTTCATCATTCATTCCAATCTAAATTAAAAGTGAAACATCCTTTATTAATTTGAAACATTAAAATGGCCAGAGATCAAAATTAAAATACTAAAAATAATGTAAGCAGGTAACGCTGTGCTCTACATTTAGTGTCTAGAGAGCCCATAATATTTATTGATATTATTGTGATTATTGTAATTTATTTTATTACTATCACTTCAGCTTTCAGTCATAGTGAAGAAACCAAAGTTATAAATGATAATCAACATACAGGACAATTATACATGCTGTGTAGGTTTATGTCTTTATTTTTTTTTTCGTACAAAAAGTTATTCTTCTAAAATATGTTTTTTTTTTCTGAGTGAAATACACTTTTTTCTAGTAGTAAAAATTTTGTTCATCAGCTTTGAGCTTCTTTCTGGTGAATATTTGGATATACTAAACTATACTTCACACATGTTAAGTACATGAAATGGCAGCAGATGATTTAATGTTGTTTGCTTGAAACTTTGGAACAATTCCTGATTGCTTCTCTGAATAGCAGTCAACCGCCTACAATTGTACAGCAAGCAGTGCAGTGAAGCAATATGTTGTAGCTGCACTACTGGTCTTGCACTTAACATGCGTGGAGCATAGTTGGTATTTTTGGGAAATAAAAATAAAACATCCTCCGTAAATTTTAAAATTATCAAAAAAAAAAAGAACCAAATATTTTAACTTGTGAAAATTGTATTATTATAAAAACAAGTTAAAACAAGTTAACGGTTTGGTTACTATAAGGTTAATAATTCATCTTTGCTCAGTGTTGTTTTTCATTATATACAATTCTAATTATATCCATTACAGTACCTTATTGCACAGCATAGAATTACCTACTAGAATTCCTTATTTAAACTAATGATACCAACAAAATTAAGATGCTAAGACAGCAGATATTTTAACAATATTAAAGAATAATACTTTCTGTTCTATTAGAAGCTTTTTTTTTAAATTCTAATTTTTAAAACAGTTATTAGTATTTTAATAACTTTAAATTCATTTTTTTGATTTTTTTTTAGTTATAAATAACTGTATTAGATTTAAAAATATTAAAAAAGCTTTTAACAAAACACAGATAATGTTGTTCTTTATTATTTTTTATAATTTATTTTTCTCAACAATGTTATAATAGTAAATACAATTTGGAGAAGTTTAAACGAAACAACGAAGAAAATAATTATACTTGTGTGTTTTCCTAACTATGACTGTTATAGTCACCCAAGCAGTTGTTTTTTTGTTGTGAAAAACAGTTTTGTAAGAAATTTATGTGTGTGGCATATAACTAACATTTTTATAATGGTCTATGCATTTTAATTGTAACTGATTGCCCCCCCCCCCCCCATCAGCAGTAAATAAGCTACCATCATTGAGTAAAATAACTGTACACAAATTTCTAGATGGTAATAAGCAACATAGAAAGGTTTTACTCGGACAATTTTTACATATGTAATTCTGCCATTGATCTAAAGCAGTGTCATACCACTCTAGAGTTGATTCAAATGGATAATGACTTATCACTAGTATGTCCTAACAAAATGAGAGAAAATGAATGTATAGTAAAATCTAAAATGATTGTTTGTAATTTTGAAGGTAATTTGTCTATTTTTTTCAAAACTTTTAGCATATAAACAGTAGGCACTACTAACTTGTCTAAATGGACTTCGATGCTAAATTATTATTACATTATTTTCTGTAATATATATTTCTGATGTGTAAAAATATTTAACAAGTGTAATCAACATTTCAAAGTTTACATCAGTTATATTTATTTCTATTTTATCTTGGAACCGTTCTTTGAAATAACTATCAAACATTCTATCGAAATAGTCACTATTTGAAGCTAAGACATTTCTGTGGGCATTTATTTTTTGGTTGTTCACTACCAGTGATACGTACAATGTACATTCCTCTCTGAAATGTATTATTGCTTATTTTTAATTATACCGTGTGTAACAGAAAGAACTGACCAAAAAAAAAAAAATTGATGCTACTTAAATGTATGACAAAAATTGTTGAAATTATATGATTAGTAAATAGTTTTAAGAATATACCCATGTTATAAAATTTCCAAAAATAATATTTTTAAAAAAGCTATTGCGTTCCAAATTTATTTTATCAAAAAAATATTGATATTTAAAAAAATTCTAAAAAATAAACTACTAGACTTAGATAAATGTTTTTACCATCCAAATCGTTCTTATAATCAGATTCACAAGTTTGCTATTTTGAATTTAATCAAAAAAATTTAAGTCAAATTTAAAATTTTTTATTTTTAGTATAAAAAAATAAAAATAATTTTTTTCCTCTTACACGTGTAGAACAAGTGGCTATAAATTATATATAAAAAAAAAAAATTAAAAATAATGATCATAACAAAAGTTATTCCAAAAGTCAGTTCTATCTGTTACACCCTGTATTAACAATTTCACAATTTGTTTACTAATAAATAGTAATATAGTAAACTGTATACATACAGTTGCATCTCATTTGGGTAACATTCATTTTTTCCTTTGTATTTTAAACCTTTAGATGTTAAAGCAATTTCTGTATCATCATCTGGATATCTGAAAATCATTATAAACAAAATGGTTACATTCTTGTACTTTTTCACACACTTCACATATAACTAATTTGTTTTTTTAAACATTGAGAAGAAGTAAGTGTAATGTTTTTAATTAACAAAATAAATCAGTCCAAAAACGAAATTAAAAAAAATATTCTTTGATTTCATAACAGATTAATTGAGATACTTTGGCACTATATGTTTTTTATTTATAACCCAAACGCAACAAAGCAAATTAATGTTTGGCAGTCAGAAGAATTTATCATTTGTTTAATATTACATTGAATTGATCTATTGTCTATTATAAAACATAGTTAAGAACATAGTCTGTGTCTTACATTAGTTTTTGTTTACAGTAGATACATGAGCATTTTTAACCTGTAATAACATACTTACTCATATCTTGTATAAAAAACTACATTCAAACAGTTATTATGTTCAACTTGATGTTTGATACTACAATAGTAGAACCTTGATTATCCGTACTAATTGAGACCGCACCTAGTTCGGAAACGTGAAAGTTCAGATGCTAAACTATTGTTATTACTGGGAAAACATTATTATTTAAATTTGTGTGAATGAAATATTGATTGAAGAACATTGAAAGGTAAATATATATATATATAGGTAAGGTATTTTATAAATAGCAATTTAATCGTAATTAGGTATTATGATTAGATCAAAACCTAACGTTAATAAAAATACCTATTTGTATTTAATGGGGTTATCTCCTGGTATGATGTCTCCATCGAAATATCCATCCTATCGCTGTTATTAGCCAATGAGTTTCGTCCAAAATGTTCAACTACAGTTGAAAATTACATCAATTTCGTTTCTAATGAATATCTTTGATGGAAATTATACCATTAGATATTGTTTTGGGTTCAAAATTCGAAACCACGATAATTTATAATATACAAAATATATACAAACAAGCGATAACAAGACTACACGAGTGTGGTGGAGCATCAGGTACTTCTCCCGAAATGTCAGGATAAAAAAAACCAGCAAATCCTAACCAATGGTACGAACATAGAATCCAAAATTTCCTACAAATTATACGAATGAGTATTTCAATTTTCCATTTCATAGGTTATGTTATTTGGTTTAATCCAAACAGAGTCCGTCAATCAGAGTTATTTGTCCGGATAATGAGATTCTACTGTATATTCATTGATATTGAGGCCAAACTTTTGACTTGTATCACAATTATTAACATTAATCATTGAGAAGGCCACTAGAAACTAATAATTAATAAATATTGGCCCAAGTTTACCAGTCGTTGCATGGAATTTAGCTTCATACCAACATGAAATAACTTTGACTATATAGCCATGATGGTTATTAGAGTTACAATGTATTTACAAAATATACGTAAACTCATATCCTGTAGGAAACAGAATTATAAATATCTTTAGCAAAATATAATTTATATACATGTTTTAATATAACAAATTAAAGTATTTTTACTAACTGTTTCATCAGTAATAATAACTAATAATAATCGATAATAATTTTAAAACAATTAATTTTGTTTTTTTTTTTTATTATTTAAAATAATTGTAGGTACATGTAATGTTTCTGCAGTAGACTAATAGTTTTAATCCAACCGTTTTGCTAATATCTCACTTGTTGGAATCTAATTTACTGAATATCAATTTAAAATGGATGTAGATTAAGTAAATTTGAACATAACTATAAAAAAACTGTCTTTATATTTTTTTAAATTTTTCGATTACCTATTTAATAGAAACCTTGTTTTACATTTTCAATCCTTAGCTACAAAATTTGATCATTTAATACATTTTTAACTACAAAATCATTTTTAAATTTTCATTTAATACATTTTGTCAAAATATAACCTTTATATGGTTTTCAAAAATAATTTATTTTTAATATTTATTAATTGATATTTGAACTATACATCAGGAACCTTGAATTTTCACGTTTTTTTAACAAGAACACAACATTGTATTGACATTTATAGAAATAAAAACCTTAACAAATTTAAAATTAAAAATGTCCATTAACTGCTCAAAAGAGTAAAAATATTTTGAAAATGTAATCAAGTTTAGGATTTTATAAATTAAACATATGGTATAAATTTCAAATATCTACAGTCATTCGTTTTTGAAAAATAATTTTTTAATTTTTAATTTGATAAATGCTGTCAAAACTTGAACTTTAAATGTTTATAAAAAAATTGTTCATTTTTTATTTTTAATATTTTTCAATTGCTATTGCAACAATATAAAATCAGGATCCTTGTATTACATTTTCAAGCTTTTTGACACAACAAAGGAAGAGTTGGTAAGTTAAATCATTTTTTTCAACATAACATTGTCAATCATTTCATATAATCATAGAATTTTATACAAATGTCTTAAAGCTGCAATTGGGCGGCCTTTGTGAGAAACGTGTGAGGTCTAAAATTTAGATTTTATTGATCAAATATATTTTCCTTTTTTAGAATTACTCAATATGTATGATATTCAGTTATATTAGTTTATCATAAGCATAGAAGAGTATGCATTTTTAACATACATTTTAACTTGAATGGTTTTTTTCTTTGAAAACTTATTTGTTGTTGAAAATTGGCAATTTACCAAGTTTTTGATAGAATTAATACTAACATATTAAACACATATAATAACCCAGAGTAGTAAGATCGGACAATGGCACGCATTTTACGGCAAAAGTAATTTCACAATTATTAGTAGCTTTAGGAATTGAAAAGAAGGAGGGAATTGCTTATAGACCAACAAGTCAGGGACAAGTAGAAAGACAAAATCAGGTGATAATAGATATGATAGCACCATACATTGCAGAAAGTGAAAAGTGGACTGATGTATTACCTATCGTATTGCATGCATATAACACGGCTATACACCACTCAACGGGATATACTCCATTTTATTTAGTACACGGCTATGAGCCTAGTTCAATTTTAGATATCGCAATTATTCCATCAAATTTAAATCGTTCCACCATTATAGAGCTACAGAAATTAAATTCAATCTGTGAAAAATTACCTGACATTCTACAAAAAGCGTTTGATAAACAAAAAATTTAAGCTGGCAGAGGGAAAAGGGAACAAGATTTTTATGTGGGAGAAAAAGTTTTAGTAAAGATTAATGTGAGACAAAAAAAAATTTCGGATAGATATGAAGGTCAACACACAATATTAAAGAAAATTAATCCAGTTACTTATTTAATCGAAATAGATAAAAATAGGATAAAAACAAGTTGAGAAAAAACATATTTAACAAATAAAAAAATATAGAGATCGATCGCAAATAAAAAACGTATACTATTATAGTTAGAAATAATAATTAATTCTGCAGTTAAATCGGCATTTGATATATGCTTTACAAGAGAAATTGCCTTCTTGTTTAGTTTACAAGGAAAAACAAAGAAGCCATTTGTAAAACTTGGAATTTACAAAGTATTACATGGTAATTAATTTAAATTTATATTATAAGACACTTATTCAATATAAATTTGATTTTAATTTTACTTATTGTACACCTCAAAGCGTACGGTTTTTGTTGTAGTTTTTAAAATAAAATGATTTTATTAATGTTTATTATTTATAAGTAAATTATATGGATCAGCTAGATGAGCATAAATGTGTTGCACCATTTAACTTTTTTTTATCCATATCATATAATATATACAATATACATAATACATCAATAATCTATACGATAATTATATAGTTGTGGTTTTGTAATATTACAATCAATATTCAACTAAATAAATTATGATTTTATAGAAACATTATCTGGAAGAATCCATAATTCTGATGAAGAAAAGATATTTAAAAATATTATTTCCAACATATTGAAACATAGTGGAAATCATTATAAAAACAAATTATGAGAGATCGAGTATTTATTCATAAATTATTACCATCTTTAGATTTGTAAAATGTTATGTATAATTCAATGGTACTTGGAATTCAAATTTAAAAGGCAGATAGAAATATGACATAAATAGTCCAAATGTGTAATTTATTAGATATTATATTGTAGAACAAAAGATTTCTTATTGTTAACAAAATTGTATTGACCAATGAAATGTATTGTTTTATGAAATATGAATAAACGGAAAATTAGCAGTAACAAATTTAATGCGATGATCTTTAAAAGTCCCATTATATCAAAAAAATTTTATTCCCAAGCACAATAAGAATTATTGTTTTAACGTTACAATTTGTTAACATTAATACCTCCTAGTATACAACTATACATTTTTAATTAGTTATTTTTGGACACGAAGAAGACTCCCGGGTTTTAATGCCTATGTGAATGTACCAAATCTCTAAAAAATACAGATTGATAGATAATGATTTTAGACCATTATTATTATCATTACGAGAATATATAATATATTAGATATACCGTATAAGTAAGACCAACATATTATTATTATAAAAAATATTTGCCAGTATCTATCAGTTGTGCATTGGAACAAAAAATTTAGTGAACGTGAATTTTAAAGTTTACAAACCACATTTGCGTACAAACCGCATATCCAAGGGTTTCAAAAGAAATAAATTAAACGAATAGGTGACAAACAACGATTGAAAAGACGAAACAAATCGAGAAAGACGAAAAAAGCAATAATAACGACCGACGCTGTCGTTGATTGCGATATCGCGTACAAATCGCACATCGGAGGCTTTTAAAACAAACAAAGTATGCTAAAATGGGGATGAGAAAATGTCGAAAATGCAAAAAACTACATAAAAAGAGTAACATTTTTCGAAATGATTTTTATTTTCGAATAATTTCAAAACCAAACGACCGCTGGGGCGTCCAAGCTACGCGATTGGACGCCCTAAGGAATCGACGGGAACTGGCCCGAGTGGACTGTGTAGACGGAGCGGTGTTTGATTTTGTACGTCAAGGGTTCACTATAGCTGGCGTTTTCCGTCGACTATACCCTGTGTGCAATTGCGGTACATCGACTTCTCTGAGATATTTAGTTTAGATCTCAAATTATTAGACATCATATTCTGATATCCATGTATCATTACATGGATAATACTTTAATTAGGTCGCCATACAAACTTCCATAAATAGGCCCATTCTAATTGACTATGTGAAGTTGTAACATTAACTACTAGGTATGCGATGTTTTAACAACCATATAAAATTAAGTATACACAATAGAATAATTATTCACCTAATAAGCATCGAGTGTTTTTTTCTAAAGACACAAGGTATATAAATATCTTTATTATGGAAATTCTAATTTATTTCTTAAGAATATAATTTTTTCAAGTGTTAAATACATTCTTTAAATATTAAAATATAATTTTTCTATGGGGAATCAAAGAAATACATATTTATATAGTAGAAACAATATAAATATAAAGTTAACATTTACATACCTATTTTAAACCTGACATTTTGCTTAATATAGTTTTATCATGTGTTTTTAGGTAGCAACTCAAGAAAAGAATGTGTTCCTATGGGTGTTTATAAAAAGGCAACTTTTATAGGTAATCAAAGCTTTTTTACCAAACTCCACCCAAAGTGGAGATGCAAAATTAGTAGATTCGGCCATGTTGAATCCATGGTTAAAACCCGAATGATATCCAAAGGGGAATGTTAAAGGCAACTTTTATAGGTAATCAAAGCTTTTTTACCAAACTCCACCCAACGTGGAGATGCAACATTAGTGGATTCGGATAAATAATAGTATGAACACGTGATGAGGGAAGTGATCAAGTGATGAAACACTTCAAAAGGATTGGTCTATAAATCAATTAGTTTAGTAGATCACTGCTTTTTGTTTCTGAGTGGTGAGTTGTCCGGAAAAGTATGTGATGATAACTGTTAGGCTAAAAGGTAAGATAATGGCGAGGATAATGGTGTGGGATTCTGGAGTGTAACATATTATAATTGATTATATTATAGTTGGTTCAATGATTCTATTTTTGAGGCATTGTGTACATTAATTTATGATTTACCAGGGGACTCGAGGCTAAAATAAGTTATAAATATAAAATGCATGACAACATTTTAAGATTGATGCATTTCAACTAAGATATTTGAAAATAAAATTAAAATTCAAGTAGGTATTTTAATTATATTAAATTTTGATTTCAAAAGTTTTAAACAAGGTTATAGATAAGTAATTGATAATAGATAATTTAATTATTACCTTCTATACCACAAGTAGAACATATATTACACCAAGGGTCGGCCACCCATGGCCCTCATTATAAATAGTATATCCTGGAAACTGCGGATTAAAACATTATTTAAATGTAGATACCTACCTTGACAAATTAATTAACCCAATAAGCTCTACATATTATGTATTATTTGAATAGTTGTAAACCATTATCAACATAACATACCTAATAACTAACCAGTTATAGATATTCTATTATTATTAATGTTGATAAAAATATGGGTAGTTCAATATAATTTATAACTACATAGACACCTAAGATAGTTTACTAACCCAAATGCTCATGTTAAATCAACTTAGTATGTTAAATAATTTAGGTTGAATTACAGTTTAAGTTCTTAAAAAAAAAAAAAACTATTGGCGATTGAAAGTGATACGCTGTAACAGGCATTTTGTGTATCATTTATATGTTATTTTGCCCAAATCCTAAATAATAAACAGCGTCGAGCGTCGTCAAGGGATGTTTTCGGTTTTTATTTGTCTGAGATGACACGGTGAGAGAGTGATCACGCCATGTGTAGGTATATGAAAAAAAAAACGTCTAAGTGTGAGTCAGAACTTGTGCACAAAGCGTTCCGTACAATCATCTATAACCATGTTGGCAACAATTATATATTCTAAGATTTTAAGTATTTGTTGTTATAGTGGCAACATAAATACATAATCTGTGAAAATTTCAACTTTCTAACTTGTATGGTTCATGAGATACAGCCTGGTGACAGACGAAAGGACGGACAGCGGAGCCTTAGTAATAGGGTCCTGTTTTACCGTGCGGAACCATAAAAACTACCTATACATACTTGTACAAATTGCTTTTCCGTCAGTCTTATAATCGATGATGCTTCAGTATTGGTAGCGAGTGCAGTGTTATCGGGTGACCATATTATGTGCACCAATTATTGAACTATAGGTATTTCGTTTGGCAGCTGTCGGGGACACAGTCGGCAGTCGTGTTTACGACGAGTCTAAGAAACGGTCATCGGAGAACTACCCAGAAGTTCTGTGACCGACTGACCGTGTACTACACGTCACAGATTATAGCGGCTCGAACCTGAAAATATATTAAACGCAACGAAATCACATACGAAACCAGCGCTACCGAGCGAGATGCAAACAGCGTAGAATAACGTAAAAACATAACATTATAGTGTTATTCGATATTATTAAGAAAGTAATAAAAATGTTAAATGAGTAGGAGGTAATCAAGGCTTATAATGGATATCGCATTTTTGTGTTATCATAAACCTTGCTCGGCGATAGCGAAACGTGGTAGGTTTATCACGGACTAGATACACTGGGCTGGACACGATATGAATATTGTTGTTACGAAATGTAGTACAACAGGCGGTGTTCGGGGGGATATTTGCCTTTTAGCATTACACATTATATTGACCTATATTATACTAATGGACAGCGCCTCCCTCCCCACCCAGCCATCACTGAGTTGCGTCAATATATAGTGAGTGAGAAAGAACATATTGTTGGAATCTTGGTGGAATCATATAAGGGCTAGGGGTACAATGAAAGTGTAAGCTCAAGCTTATTTGAACTCAATTTGGACACTGAGCTCTAGCTCAATCATGATTCACGTGTACAATTCACAATCGTAGAGAGTTCAGCTGAACTCAAGGTATATAGATAATTATCTAGATTATCTATAATATCTATATTGTATCTGTTGGTAATGATATCATATTGTGATAACAATCTATGATAACTGATAGTGGTTGCTGTCATGCTGACTTTACGCTGAGCCGAGTTCAACTGTGAACTATAGCTTAAACTATTATTGTACCCCAGAGCCCTAAGAAAAAGAGAGACAAAACATAATGGGGGAAATCATAGACGTGTTACCTAATACTGTATATCCTACCTGTGAACCTCTCTCACCAAGCTTTGTCCATTAGTTTATAGGTCTATGATTACTTTTTACAATTAAAATATCCCCCAGAACTCGGTCTGTTGTACTACATTTCGTGGTCAACCCCCCACACACTTCAGCCATGTCGTGTCCAGTAAAGTGTAATATGTGTATGTGTATATCCGTGTGAAGAAGCATCTTATTTTATATGTTTATGTGAAAAAGACATATTAAATCATAGAGATCTCATAGTGTTTTTGAAGAAAATAAAGGGCCAACAGCCAGTCTTCACAGTCTTGGCGAGCGGGGCAATACGTACAATATAATTAATTTTCTCTCAAACATTCATGACAAAATATAATACTATTATTTAAATGTAGGTAGTTGGTATGTTGGCAACACGGTAACAGCAACAATACGAGACGTAGTCCGGTTAGCAGCCTCCTGCCTTTCCCAACCATAGTCGTGGTTCGCCTCATTTCATTGGCCAACGGAATTTGCCGTACAACACACAGCGGCGAGCATGTGTTGCTCGAAGACTGGGTGAGGAGTCGTGGTCGGCAAGCACGATTCGCATCAACAACCCGGTGCAGCCGACGTGCTTATCTATTTTGTCGTGATACGCATTTCGGCATTGTGTCTCGTCGTTTTCTGTCGGAAACTCGGATGTTTGACGTTCAATCCGAAATTATCGCAAGTGGCAAAGACGACCACGGTCTTCCGAGTTCTGTACTTCTGTGTCGGTTAGTCGTCGCTAGTCCGTTCGTAGATGGTTTAAGTTTTCGTTGTTACCGCGATATATCCATCGTTACCTAATCGTTCGTTCTTAACCAATCTACCAAACCACCGACCCTACTATCAAGTATTGCTTTTGACCGGTGAGTGAGTCTGTCGGACAGATTGAAAGGAAACAGAAAACATTTAATGTATGGCGCGTAAATTGTAATTATCTACATTGATACTTATACCTCCACCGAATTGTAAGTTTTCAATTGATGTGTTTGATGTTTGTTAAGATCTGATAGATACCGGTATAGTTACCTACGGCTTTACTTAAAAATCCTTATGCTGGGCATTAACGAGTTAATAAGTTAGAGTTAAGTTACTTTTAACTAAGTTAATTAACGAGTTACTTTTTTTTTAGAAGTAACTTCTAACATAACGTGTTACATTTTCCCCATGCTATTCAGTAACTTAACGATGTAATTCATTTTATTGGCACGTTAACACGTAGACTGCGTATGTCTTTTTGCAGTTATCACCCAGTGCGTATGATAAAAGTAAAAACAAAAGAAATTAAAAAAAAAATATAAAGAAACTGCTCATAACGACGTATGTATACATATTTAAAAACATGCGTTTAATCCACTCTAAATAATAATAAAATAACATTCAGCCACGCGTAGAGAATTTTAAACCATTTATTTTAAATGTATATTAGACGCCATATGGCGTCAAACGCGTTGCTGAATGATACTTATGACGCCAATTGGCGTCAGTACGCAGTGAACGTGTTAAGTTAATTTTTTCCCAAACCACATATTTAAAATAAATTCAATTTTGTAAAACTATTTAAATAAAAAAAAAAACCCGAAATATTAAATATATTTTAGTAAATAATAATTTATAATAATAGTAAGTTATTATATTGCATATTCACATAAAATATTATATTACTATATTATAGACGGAAATGTTATAGGGGTAACTGCGTCATTAATAAAAGAAAAATAAAACAATTTACTCAGTACCTACCCCTACACTACATATTATAACGCTATACCTAATCATTATTAATATTATTACTTATTATATTTGTATTTCTTAATAGAATTACAGCAATAACTTGGCCCCTCGTTGTAAATAATAGTATAATACCCGTAGTAGCTTGGCAGTTCTTCGTATTTACGTATTTCTAAATTCTTACTATTAATTTCATAATATTTAGTATTATATTATATTCTAATAACTTATAATGAATTTGGTTATTATAATATTTAGTATAGTTGTGGACCATTTACGTTAACAAATACATAACAATAATTTAATTATTTTATTGGATTCCATCATTGAGTGAAGTATAATATACAAATATAAGTACCTACAGTAACCGAGAGTAACTTATTTTATTACAAACGTTTGCTTAAAAATTGTAAGACATTTATTGATTTATTGAATTATTATGTTATTTGTTGCCTTTAAAAAAGGTAGGTAGGTATAATTATTAATTTTATTTAAAAAAAAAAAAAAGTAACTTATTTTTAACCAAGTTAAGTTTCTTTTATTTTCTAATTAACTTGGAACTTTTAAAAATAAAAATTTAAAATTTAAAGTTAACTTTTAACTTTAAACTTAACTTACATTTTTCTATATTAACTTAACTTAACGAGTTAAAAAAATAGTTAACTTGCTCAGCCTTGATAAAAATACAAATAGAATTTGGTTACTTATAAAAATGAATAAATGTCTGTCCGCCCATCCGTCTGTCTGTCCTTTATGCATTCTTAAAAGGCTGGACCTATTTTGATAAAATTTTTTGTTTGCGTTGAGTGGTTCCCAGGATGATTTAGATTCTCCATTTGACCCGGTAAGTACCACCCGGTGAGGTGCTTAAACAAGGATTTTGAGATTTACAATGGAATTTTTGTTTATAAATGGTTGTGATTGGTTATAGGAGAAATAATTAGTAGAAATTAGTAGAAATTAAATTTTATTAGTTGCCATTGGTTATCGAGCAGATCAGATAAAAGCTCGCATCAAATCAAATTTTCGCACATTGCCCGCCAAGGTGGGTGAGTTGCACTTTTTCCGATATTCGATATAGTGAGTTACATCCAAAAGGAGTTGAACAATCATAGTTTTTTTAAGGGTTGTCATTTTTACAGGCAATGAATTGCGCAGGATCAACTAGTTAACTATAAAGTAAAATAATCTTAATGAAAGCTATCATAGTATAACAGTTAAGGCGCCATGTGCTAATGTAATTTTGTACAGAAGAATACTCTCTACGAGAATAATAATCCAATTCTGTAGAATCAACCAAATTTGATAATTTTTCTATTAAACTAATATAGGGTAATAATCTAATGGCTGCATCAAACTCCATTTTTCAATATTTTTAACCTCAAACTTTACAATACGCCTTCAAAATGAATACAATTTTAAGTGTTTTTATAAATTATATTATACCGTTATTTGAAATAAAATAAAAAATTGGAGTTTGATGTGGTACCTATGTAGGAAGTTTTCTTATTGCATATAAAAAAAATACTTATCAAAATCCAACTATTCCACAATTCTTAAGAATAATTATTCTCGTGAACTCATATTTTTCAAGTATTATAATTAAGGTGGCAACTAAAACATAAAATTTTATGGAATTGAATAAAACTGGTACCAGGCCCCTTAGGACGTTACAGTGACATTTGTTATCTCCGTCTTACAAGTACTTAATATACCAAATTTTACGCTCAGCAGAACATTTATCTCCCGTTAGATTAAAAATTAGAGCAAATAGGCCTCTTATAAAATTTAAAGGTATAATTATTATAATTATTCTTGTCGGCCTACAACCAAAGTTATGAAACCGGAACTATCCAAGACTCAAGAAAATAATAAGCAAGTTGAGTCTAATTTGAAAATAGCAATATGTTCATTACTCGGTTCATTACATTATTTATAAAGACAAGTTCAGATGCATAATATATGCATGAAACGCGATGAAACGTATGTAAAGTTGAATTAGTTAATTTTAGCTTAAACAATAATTTTAGGCGGTAACATTATATTACATTAATATACAGTAGTAAAGTACTAAAAAGTAAATACATAGAAATCTAAAAAAAAAAAAAAAAAAACAAATGTATTTATTAGTATTTAGTTTAGTTCATAATTGTTGTTTATTATTTTCAAAATGTGTTAGATAGCTTAGTATACTGAATAGTATTCTCCAAGTTATGGTGGTTGTTCATTATTTGTAGGCTTTTAGGTACATCCTTGATATTTAAAATATGTATTTGTATTAAATTAATTTATTAGTATTTATGAAGGTTGCCAACATATGCACATAAATACAAATTTTTTTCAATCTTCTACTGATATAAAATATGCGACACTAAATTTGCTGGTTTTCACCAATTGATAATAAATATAGGCATGCACCTAGGTATATAATTAAGAAATGATTTCTTAAGGGGTTTTTTTTAAGAAAATTAAATAAAACAATAGTAATATTAGCAGAACACATTTATCTCCCGTTAGTTTAAAAATTAGAGTGAATAGGCCTCTTATAAAATTTAAAGGTATAATTATTATCTAGACAATCACATAGGCTTTTTATTATAATTTAATTTTAAAATGAGTTATGGGTCTTTTAAAATTGTAAACTGTTTGTACATCTTAAAATACTCATAACTCACTTTAAAATTAAAATATAATAAAAAGCCTATGTCATTGTCTAGATAATAATCTTACCTTTAAATTTTATAAGAGGTCAGTTTGCTCTAACTTTTAAACTAACGGAGAAAACGTATTCTGCTCAGGGTAAAATTCACCATGTTACTCACTTGTAAGACGGAGAAAACAAATGTCACTGTAACATATTACCCTTATAATATGCTCAACATATGCCAACATATGCACATTAATACAAATTTTTTTCAATCTTCTACTGATTTGAAAATATGCCACACTAAATTTGCTGGTTTTCACCAATTGATAATAAATATAGTCATGCGGCTAGGTATATAATTAAGAAATGTTTTATTAATAGGTTTTTTTAAGAAAATTAAATAAAACAATAGTAATATTAGTACCTATTATTAGTATCTACCATCAGATATTCAAAACACAACAATATATTAATTTCAATCATTAAAACATTTTGGATTGAAAATGTAGTTATTATAATATAAAATATATAATTTATATAAATTCAAATTTAGTTGTACTTATAACATATTTATGTTAATAGTTATTTATTTATAATTTTAGATAAGATGTGTTCTGATAAAGAAACATGTAGAATCATGGTTTTCAGACCAACTTGGACAGAATTTAAAAATTTCAGTAGCTATATTGAGCTGATGGAGAAGAAAGGTGCTCACAGGGCTGGATTGGCGAAAGTATTATATTATAAAATTGTTGCACTTTATATCGATTTCAGATTTTATTGTTACAATTCTACTTTATTTTTCTTCTAAATATGTAATATTAATCTTTTAGGTTATCCCACCACCTGAATGGAGAGCTAGAAGAAATCGTTATGATGAAGATGATATTATGAGTTTGAAAATTCCAGCTCCAATCAGTCAAGTACTACGTTCAAGTACTTAGTTTTTAATAAAAACAAGTCCATTAATTATTATTTTGATTTAGGTTGCACGAGGCGATCGAGGACTTTATCAACTACTTAATGTAGAAAAGAAACCTATGACAGTGTCCGATTATAAAATAATAGCAGAATCAGATGAATTTAAGACACCTGACCACTTTGATTATGACGATCTTGAAAATAAATTTTGGAGGAATATAAAGTACAAACCCCCATTGTATGGTGCAGATGTATCTGGATCTATTACGGATAAAGATGTTGGTGTAAGTTTTAAATTTATACATTTATAAATTATAATTTATTTGATTTCAAATGTATATGTAAATGAAGTGAACATTGTTTTAAATTAAATTAAGGTTTGGAATATTAACAAATTGGGTACAATATTAGATTATGTACATGAAGATTATAGTGTTAGAATTGAAGGTGTCAATACAGCTTATTTATATTTTGGTATGTGGAAATCCTCATTTGCTTGGCACACTGAAGACATGGACTTGTATAGTATAAACTATATACATGAAGGATATCCAAAGACATGGTAAGATTATTCTTACATTTTATTATTATACTTTGTCATTATCTATTAAATATTTTATTTTACTTAAGGTATACAATACCTCCAGAACATGGTCGCCAATTTGAAAGATTGGCTAATCGCTTTTTTTCAACTGAAGCTTCAAAGTGCCCTGCTTTTCTCAGACATAAAACAACTATTATATCTCCTAATATTTTGAAACAATATTCTATACCATTTAATAAAGTAAATAATTTAAGAATTACTAATTTTAAACTTGATTATCAGTAACTAATTATGATTTTTTCATGATCAATATTATTGTTTGTTATAGATCACACAAGAACGAGGTGAGTTTATGATAACATTCCCCTTTGGATATCATTCGGGTTTTAACCATGGATTCAATATGGCGGAATCCACTAATTTTGCATCTCCACGTTGGGTGGAGTATGGTAAAAAAGCTTCTCTGTGCCATTGCAGTGAAGATTCAGTGAAGATTTGTATGGATACATTTGTTAAACGTATACAACCCGAAAAGTATGAATTATGGCTTCAAAAAAATAATATTGGTGATCATCCAAAAGATACTTCTGGTATTTTAGAAGCTCCTTTAACTAGTAAATCTAATATAATATGTAACAAGAAGTAAGTTAGTTTTAATTATCCAAAAATAAAAGTTTTTTAAATATGGTTTTTTATGCTACAGCAATACAGGTATTCCAAAACATAATATTAAATCTGGTAGAAAACGTCGTCATGTAACACTTCAATCAGATTCTGAATTGCCTAATGATACAACATATGCAAAAAAAGCTATAGATGTACCTACATCAACAAGTGTACAAAAGTTAGATAAAAAAGAATATGAAGATAAGCAACTTAATGACAAACAGAGAGAAATAATGGAAAATATATTGCTGAAAGCTGATGAAATGGGTTGGTAACGTTTACATTGATCTTGTTGCTTCAATGATTATTTTTAATTACATTTTTATTTTTAGATGTCACTGAAATATCATATAATAATGGAAAATCTAGACTTTTGAATAAAAATCATTCAGTCTTGAAAGATAAAAAATTTAAAAGTGGTACTGATTATTCTGATGGTCCAGATAAAAGAAGTGTCAATGAAAGAAAATCTGCAAAACTAGAAACAAAAATAGATTTGGAATCCACATGGAATTTTTTTCAACCAACTCTTGAACCTATGCAGATTAAGGAAGAAAAACATGAAATTGATGGTATGTTTCAGTTAATTTATTTTCTACTTATATTATAACAATCATTAAATATTAAATTTCAATTTTTTAATGTAAGTTAATATCAATATTTAAAAATATAGTAGAATATGCTTATAACAATCTTAAAGGTACTCATTGAATTAGATTGTTTAATCCTAGCTTTGTTATACCCGGATGACAAAAACATACTGCACGTGAGACATAAAACCAACCAAGTACAAGTCTAGGAATCGTAGTATTCGGAATATTGTTGTATACAACATCGTAATAAGTGGTTCTACAGTACAATATGATATTATGTATGGTACTAGTAATATTGGTTACAATAAAAATACTAATTATGATAGTATTATTTTAATTTTGTTTATAAATAATTTAATTTTATGTTCATTATATGTTTTTATTGTTCTTATATGATCATTTTCTTCGCAGGTATACAAAATGTAAGGGACATGGTTAACAACAATTGCTCATTTGAAGTTGAGCGACTGTATAATATTTATAGAAGTATGGTTGATCCACATTGTTCTATATGTATGATGCTAAATCGTAAAAAGGTAATAGAAAATACATTTTTCCAGTAAATCACTTGTACCTTACTTATAAAAATGTAGACTCTTCATTATGATCAAAATATGATTGTTGCATACACCAATATACATTTTAAGAATATAATTTATTTTTAAAAAGCTATATTGAAAAATCATAATACTTTTTTTAATGTTTGAATAGTTAACTTTCAACTTGGATTGGCAATACATAGCAAAATCGTCCGTATTACCCACCTTGAAGAAACCCACCAGAGCATTATTTAAACATGCACTTTCTGGCAGTGACAAGGTTTTTAAAGAAAAACTCATTAGATGTGAAAAATGTTATTTGACCGTTCATAAAGTGTGTTATGGCATAACTGTTGACACAAGTATTCATTGGTTGTGTGATCGATGCATGACAAATCCTAGGCTTGCTGTAAGTATATTATAAATTAATAAATTATGTATAGTTGTTCAAGTCTCAACATAAAAAATAATTCTCAAGTCAAATTAATACTTTGACTCAAAATTTTATTATTTTTGTTATAAAATTTAAGTTTTTTTTCTGTCATTCATTGTTATAGTTTCATAGATTAATCAGTATACATAAAAAATATTTGATTTACCAATTTCAAAAGTTTGTAATAAAATATTAATAAGTATGAAATGTATGTACCTATAGGCTTGTTTATACTGTCCATTGAAAGGCGGTGCTCTAAAAGAATTTAAAATCAATGGATGGTCACATGTTGAATGTCATCTTTTTATGCAAGGCAGTAGTCCATTAACTACCAATACTTTTTCAACAGACTTTATAACTAACAAAAAGGTGGGTTCATTCTTAAGTTGTATTTTCTTATACCTAAATTATGCAACATTTTAAATGTATGAAATATTTTTCAGTGTGTAATATGCAATTTAACATCTGGTAATTGTGTTCGTTGCTCTGCAAGCCGTTGCTCTGCATGGTTCCATATTTCTTGTGGATTATTTGCTGGATATGATTATCAAATTAACCAAAAGAGCAAGCATATTACTTTAATCCATTGTAATAATCATTCATATGTTCCAGATAAAGTAAGTTATTCTTCATATTGCTTAATATGTTAATTATTTATGGTGAATGTTTGTATTTTTAGAACCGGCTTGTTCACATAAATCAAAAAGTATGGGCAAGGCACTTGCAACGTAAAAGGATCTCTGAATGTCAAATCGTAAAAATTGATAAAACTCCTCTAGGTATTGTGAAATTCAGTGATGGTACAATATCAGACTGTGTTACACTAAAAGAAATTAAGGTATTCTTGTTTGTTATACTTTTTGTATATTATTAGATAAAGCCCCTTATGTTAAATCACAAATTTACAATGGTACCTAAAAAATAAAAAATGTTGTTATCAAAATACAACATAATATGATTTTCCAAACATTTATACTCTTTTGAGAATAAGAACCCACCACGCTTCTACGAGCAAAACCGATCTTGCTACGTAAATTTGGTACGTTCTTATTCTCAAAAGAGTACAGGTTGAATTTTAAAATCATTTAATCTATCAACTTAAACCTGAAACTAACTGAATAACAGTATTTTTTTAGACATAATATACATATTCATGTTTTTGATTTATTTAATTATTGGTATTGATTATATATTTCTTATGTTATTCAATTATTTGGAAATATTTCAGAATCATAACAAAAAATTTTTTTTTACCACTGATATAAATAATAGAAATCACTAATTGTACTAACAAATATGTTATTTAGTTGATAGTTAAATTGATTTTGTATTGTTTGGTTAAGATTGAACTAAAACAAAAAATAATAAAATGCTCTAATATATATATTTATACTAAATTAATCGACCTGATTCTTAGTAACTTAATTCTTTAAAAATGTGATTTATGACTGTCTTTTTTTAATGTTTGTCCTTTTTTATTAACTTCAATTAATAAAATTAGAACACTTGAAGTAAATAATATACTCCTTACAACATAATTTACATCCTTCAATATTCATAAATAATTTTTTTTTATCCTGATTATTTTTTTTAGAACTATGCAAATAATTTTCCACCCATTAACAAAGAAATACATTTAAAATCTGGCGACAAAGGCTTATTTCTGGGGTTAAATTATCAGCCCATATATTCAGTAAGTGTAATTTGTCATACGTATTGCATTTAATTTGAATAACTTGAAATGAATGTTATTTTACATATTAGGTTGAATATAACGATGGTTCATCTGATTGCCTAATCCCTGATGATCTATGCAGTTTGGATGAACAATTTAGTAGCAGTCTAAAACGCAAGCTAATACACCATCTGGGATAACTAAATGTCAAAAAAAAAAAAAAAATAATTGATGTTTTATAAGTATGTTACATACTTAATTAAATATTTCATTTTAAAGATCTTTAAGAATATAATATGTATATTTTTTAATCAATTTGTAATTCATAATTAATTTTATATATTGTACGCATAATGATACTAAACCATATATTATACATTATAATATGATGATTAGGATTCAGATGTTATAAGAGCTGCTTATTATTCTATATGCTCTTGGTGTATAGACGACCAAGCTAAAAAGCTCAGCTATACAATTGCAAGTTTACAAATGTAAAATTTAAAATGCATATTTTGTAAATTAGCAAAAGTGCATATTTCTTTTAATTTTGTACGCATATAATGCAAATTTAATATTTTCTGAAAAAATATTTGATCTATTTCTCTCTCAAACTGTGTAATATAAATAATATTGAATATAAATCTCAATATTATTTAATGTAGGTATTTATTGTTATCGTCGCAGTTGAATATTAATTTAACGACAATATGTTGATTTTGAATTTTGAGTAATTTTGAATTTTTATAAATATTTATTAAATTTTCTTGCATATTTTACACTATTTTTGTGCATAATTACATGCATATTTATATTTTTTTTTCATTTTTTGCTCCTATTAATTCCGAATCCTAATGATTATACTTTTGTTTTTACTCCTCTATTATAATTGTATGATATATTAATTTATATTTTATAATATAATTGAAATTGAAACACATACGATATTGCATTTCCCAAAACCATTATTATATTTTAACAGATTTTTATGACTGTCAATTTGCATAATACAGTTTAACATTTTGGACTACTAGAAACCATGTAAATGAGTTTTTTCTTCAATGTCATTTAGAATGTATTCATCTAAAAGTGGTTCACCTAAGCCTTAATTGTCTTCTGCTCGAAACAATTATTTTCAAAAATAATTGTTTCTTAGTAAACAACCGCCTTCTTTTTTTAAGTGCAGCTGCTTTCCTTTCTCTGAAAAAATGTATATCCAATATCACTTATATATTACAAAATATTATTATAAAATTTAACTAGTATTTCGATGGTTAGAAGGTAGAAGGGCGTAAACGCCAATTTCCTAATTGTTCTGGATAGCCAAAAAACAGGTATTTTACCACTGATATAAATGATACAAATCTCTAATTGTACTAACAAATATGTTATTTAGTTGATGGTTAAATTGATTTTGTATTGTTTGGTTAAGATTGAACTAAAACAAAAAATAATAAAATGCTAATATACTTATACTAAATTAATCGACCTGTTTCTTAGTAACTTAATTCTTTAAAAATATTTCCCACCCCACTCATCTGACACTGTTTGTACACCTGGTGGCTGCCAACGTCTAACGGAAAATGGCAATGATGGCGGGGTGGTTTCCAACCAACACTCATCACGTAGGCTTACATGGCTTACATGCGTATAGGTAATAAACCTAATACTTATTGTATACAATATTATAGGTATTTAATATATAACAATGAATAGGTATTTACATATTGATAACTGATAAATAATTAAAACAAGTTTTACGTAATATATAAATAATAAAATTATATTATGTGACGGTCTATGATTTTTATTACCTACTATTGTAATTCCTATACCTATGTAGGTAGGTATTAGGTACTTAACACAATATAAACTATTTTTAGGTACCTACTTTATTAATATTCATTATGATTTTAACGAGACAAGCGTTATATGTCTGAATAAATTTGATGTACACTCAAATCTGATATGTTAATAATTAATTAGGTACCTAAGACTGAAACGTTTCAAAATTATGTATTTCATAACATAATATTCATAGGTAGGTCTACTATATGTATTTAATTATTTAGAAAATTCAATTTAACCAATACTCCAAGCACTTGAACTTCAGACTTAAGTAAGTAGATTAATTTTAATGATGATTACAAAGAAAATATAATGCTGCAAATTTTAATCTGATATTTAAACATTATTGAGATATAGGTAATAAATTATATGTTGATTTAATTGAAAGAGACAAGCATATACCTGAAGAGTAGAGCTAACTTGGCATAAACAAAATTTTTGTCGATAATATATTTAAATTATTATCAAATTATTTTTAGGTGATGATGGATCATGGCCGTAGTAAAGGGTTTGGTTTTGTATGTTTTTCATCTCCAGAAGAATCTACTAAAGCAGTAACAGATATGAATGGTCGTATTGTTGGTACTAAACCATTATATGTTGCATTAGCTCAACGCAAAGAAGATCGTTAAGCCCATTTAGCCTCCCAATATTTACATCACAATACTAATACGAGAATACAATCCATTGGCCCAGTAGGTCGATAATAGTTTTTTTTTTTTTTAAATAGTTCAATATGTAGAATTCTAGATGAGTAATTAAATAATTCCAAATATATTTTAACATGCCATATTTGAATTATAACTTTCTCAACCTGATGCATCAAGTGGTTACTTCGTACCTATTATTTCTCAGCCCCAGCGTTTCTATGAACCTACCCAAATAACTCAAATTCGCCCACAACCAAGATGGCCTTCCCAACCCCAAGTTAGGGCTAGAAGCCTGCGTGCTGCTGTTGCTGGTACTTTTTGCATATAATTAATATAATCTTGCATCAAGAGTTGATTATCTTTTTTTCCACACTCTTTCATGGTGTTTGGTCATTATTTGCATATAACGCATAGTGATGGAACGTTTACATATTATCTGAATCAAAATATATTTCTTTACATTTGTTATTATTATTTATTAAATATATTTTAGGTTATCCAAATACGGCCCGACAGTATTGAAACATTGGAGCTCGAGCTCCAGTATCAGCTGGTCAACTAGCTACAATGGCTAGAAATGTCATGGTGGATATAAATCCTAGACAAATTAGCACAGCTCAACAACAAATGCCAGGTGCTGTTGCTGCTGGAAGTGTAATTGTTCCAAGCACACGTAGTACAGTCTTTGGGTACAAATATACAGCTAATATGCGTAATCCTCCTGGTCAAGCTCAAGGCATGGGACAACCACAACATGGTCAACCTCCTGCAGCAGTACAAGCAGCTGTTCATGTACATGGACAAGAACCACTAACTGCAACAATGTTGGCCACCGCTAAGCTGGAAGATCAAAAACAGATGTTGGGAGAGAGGCTTTTCCCTCTCATTCAGGTAAAATTTTAATTTATACGTGCAGTAATTTATTTACTGACTTACATTAAATTATTCAATATTATATTGTAGTGTATGTATCCGGAATCGACTGATAAGATCATTGGTATGTTGTTGGAGATGGACAATTCAGATTTGCTTCACATGTTGGAACATCAAGAATCTTTGAAGACCAAAGTAAAAGAGGCTGTTTCTGTGGTACAGGCTTACCAAGCACATCAAACCCAAGTGAAGAAACAATAGTTTTTCCCATCATGAAGTTTTCTACATTATTACATTTTATACAAATATTTGTTTAAAAATCTCTTTTTCATTAATATCTCATTTCTTTATACAGTGGGAAAATTAAAAAAGCTTTGTATGAGTAAAAAAAATGTAATTAAAAAAAACCATCAATAAAATGAAAAAATTGAAATAATGTAAAAAAAAAATTAAATAACAAATTGAACCAAACTGAAAATAGTGCCGTTTCAATTTCAGTAGTAATATCACAACACTTTAATGCAAATTTTGTTTTTGACAAATTATCAAAAAAAAAAAAAAATTACAACTACTAAAATTATCTTGGATATTTGTCCTCTATATGGCCTTATTCAACAACTTATATATTTTTTTTTTACAAAAACAATAATTCTTATTGTGCTTGGCAATACATTTTTTTTAGAATAATGGGACTTTTAAAGATCATCGCATTAAATTTGTTACTGCTAATTTTCCGTTTATTCATATTTCATAAAACAATACATTTCATTGGTCAATACAATTTTTGTTAACAATAAGAAATCTTTTGTTCTACAATATAATATCTAATAAATTACACATTTGGACTATTTATGTCATATTTCTATCTGTCTTTTAAATTTGTATTCCAAGTACCATTGAATTATACATAACATTTTACAAATCTAAAGATGGTAATAATTTATGAATAAATACTCGATCTCTCATAATTTGTTTTTATAATGACTTCCACTATGTTTCAATATGTTGGAAATAATATTTTAAAATATCTTTTCTTCATCAGAATTATGGATTCTTCCAGATAATGTTTCTATAAAATCATAATTTTTTTAGTCAATTAATATATTAATATCATATAGGTACAATTGAATATTGATTGTTCTTATTGAAGAATTATGTATATTGTATATATTATGTGATATGGATAAAAAATAGTTAAATGGTGCATCACATTTATGCTCATCTAGCTGATCCATATAATTTACTTATAAATAATAAACATTAATAAAATCATTTTATTTTAAAAACTACAACAAAAACCGTCCGCTTTGAGGTGTACAATAAGTAAAATTAAAATCAAATTTATATTGAATAAGTGTCTTATAATATAAATTTAAATTTTTACCATGTAATACAAATGGCTTCTTTGTTTTTCCTTGTAAACTAAACAAGCAGGCAATTTCTCTTGTAAAGCATATATCATATGCCGATTTAAATGCAGAATTAAAACTTGGTAAATTGCCAATTTTCAACAACAAATAAGTTTTCTAAGAAAAAAACCATTCAAGTTAAAATTTATGTTAAAAACGCATACTCTTTTATGCTTATGATAAACTAATATAACCAAATATCATACATATTGAGTAATTTTCTAAAAAAGGAAAAATTATTTGATCAATAAAATTACTATTATATTTTATCTGGTATGAAATGTAAAAAGACCACATATTTATAGTAATGAATATTGTGAATAATGGGATGCAAAACTATATCTAAATAATTCTATATTGTAGTCTATATTTAATTGTGATGATTGTGATTTTATTATTTTACTTTATTTTATATTATGTCTAAGAGCCATAAACATAATTATTAATATTTTTCAATATTCAAATTTACTGTTCTCGTACTATTTCAAGTAGGAATGTCTCAGTGGACAAGGTCGAGCTCAACTCCAAATGATACGCTTTCATAGTTGTGCAGACAAACAGACTAGATATGTATGCTAGTGTGAGAGCACTTCGTCGGCCTCGAGAACCCTTTAGTGATATTAGACCGGCATAGTCAACTCCAGTACTTGTAAATGGTTTGAGTTGTTGCACACGATACGATGGCAGGCTTGCCATTTTTGGTTGTACATTTCTAGGTCTTGTGCGGAAACATGGGATACACTGTCGTAATCGTGACCGAATTGACTTTCGAGCTGACAAGATCCAATATTCTCGTTGCAATGATACTTGCAGTGCATGTGCGAATGGATGTTTCAGTCTTACATGATGATGGTCAATAAGCAATTTAGTAAGACGATTTCGAGCGATCAACAAAAGTGATTGCATATGAGCATATGGTATGTCAGCATTAGTCAGTCGACCGCCCACTCTGATAAAACCAAAGGCGTCAACAAATGGGTCTAAATGACGCAAGGGTTTTGAACAAGGGGAGCCCTGGTTTAGTCGAGATAGATCATCAGGAAAAGTGCATTTTTGTACATATTTTATGAGTGCTAGGAGTGACCACGGGAGTTCATCCGCTTTGACACTCGTCGTCCTTGCATCTGTCATATAACGAAAACGGAACCTGAGACAATAGGAAACGATCCGAAGAATTTTGTCTAAAGAAGAAAATCGCTCAATTAAATTCATGAAACACGAGTCAACAATGAAGAGTAATACAATTGGCTTTCTTTCTTCAAGATGAGTCGAGTTGTTGTTGCTGTTCATTCGAGGGATAGGTGTTGTTGGCCATTTATCAGGTGACTCCTTAAGAAATGAGAGGCGTGTCCACCACAAGGGATGGTCAACAAGTTCTAAAATGAACAGACAACGAGACGCACAGTCGACTGGATTATCCTGCGTGAGCCTGGACCCAGGGTCCTTAACATTAAATAGCCACGTGAGTGGCTGATGACCTGTGTAAATCTTGAACTGTCTACCCAGTAGATATGGCCTAAAGTGTTTGACTGACCATACAATGCTTAGCAGTTCATTTTCCGTGGTACTGTAGTTTTGCTCCGCCTTGTTTAGCGTACGTGATGCATATGCAATAGGTAGATCTTTCCCTACTTCCCGGCCTTGAGAAATGACACTCCCAATTGCATACTGACTCGCATCGGTGGTCAGATTAAATGGTACCTCGAAGTTGGGATATTGGGGTATCGGAACTTGAATGAGTTTCCGGATGAGTGTCTCAAATGCTGCTTGGCACTCTGCAGTCCACTCGAAAGGTTGCCCCTTTTTTAATAGGGTTGTTAACGGTTTGGCTATTTGGCTATATTGCTCAATAAATCTTCTATAATACCCCAAGAGTCCTAGAAATTGCTTTATCTCAGTTGGGGTCCTTGGTACCCGATGATCTTGAACACAACTGATTTTCGCTGGATCCGGTTTTACACCAGTGTCCGTTATCAGATGCCCAAGGTAAACTACTTCACGTCTGAGGAACTGACATTTGCATGGCTAAAGTTGGAGGCTGAATTTCCGAAGACGCTGAAATACTTCTTCCAATCTGCTCTCATGTTCCGTAAGATCTGCTGCATAGATGATTATGTCGTCTAGGTACACAAACGCTTTGATGCCGTTGAGGCCTGTTAATGCAGCGTTCATCAGACGTTGGAACGTACTAGGTGCTCCGCTTAATGCAAAGGGCATTCGGATGAACTCGAAGTGGCCCTTGCCCGTTGAAAATCCGGTCTTCTCACGATCGGGACTTGATGGTACCCGCTGGCGAGGTCCAACGTAGTGTTATATCTGGAGCGTCCTAGCTGATCTAAGATCTCGTCAATTCGATTAATTGGAAACGCATCTCCGATGGTTAGCTGGTTGAGCCAACGAAAGTCTACGCAAACTCTGAATTGTGGATTTCCACTAGCATCGGGTTTCTTTGGGGCCACCACTAAAAGTGCGTTCCATGGAGATTCTGAAGGCTGGATGATTCCGTCTTCTTCCAATTTTTCCATCTGCTCTACTATAACTTTTCTATAGGCGCAGGGAAGTCTATACGATCTGATATTCACTGGAGCTGCTCTCGATTGCGTCTTGATGTCATGTTGGATTGCTGTAGTGAATGGGAGAGCATCTCCTTCGAGGTGGAATAAGTCCTGATATTTCTTGCATACTCCTCATAGACTGGCCCGCTCCTCATGGTTAAGATGATCTGTTTGGATAACCTGTGAGAGCTTCTTCATCCGATTTTCCTTATTTGACTGCTCCGCTGATTCAGAACAGAGGTGTACTCTTGCCCCTTCAAAGAGGTCATATTGCACTTTGGCTAGCTGAGGTCGGAGGAATTCGATAGAATTCCCTGAGGGATTCACAACGGGAACCAATATCTGGCCATCGCGTACGGAGTTAACGACATTCCCTAATAATAATACTCTCTCCTCCCCGATGGTCTGTGCATGAAATATTAGAGTTATGTCATCTTCCTTGTCTGTCATGATGGGCACCAGCGTTTCCGATCGTGGTTGGATGATTAGGGTTTTCGGCAAATCTGGAGGTTCTGGAGACTCTGGATTTTCTGTATGTTCTGTTGATAAAGTAGAGGTTCTGAAGTTTATGTTAATACCATTTTATCTGAAGAACGGTGGGCCCAAGATTCATGATTCCACTTTCGGAAAATTGTCATGGACCACCTGAAACTTCACAATTGCTTCCTTCGTACCAAGTTGGACCCTTAAATCGACTGACCCTGGACGGGCCGATAGCATATAATAATAGTATGCGCACCCCGGACACCTAATTGTTGACCACTAACACCTAGGACAGGTCTTAAATATACGAGGACTAGCTGGGTGTGTAGTGGTGTAATAGCTCAAACAGCAGTGGTCGGGATTGCCGGGCAAATACTGTCGAGCTACGTAATGCGTGTAGTGTATTTATGTGTATTGTTTGTGTGTTATGTGTGTATATATGTGGGTGTGTGTACAATAATTAAACTAAGATAAAAAAATGGTAACACGATTGCTGGTAACTAACTAGTTGCTGTATAATACAAAATCTAAATAATAATGGTACAAAAATATAAAAAATCACAGCAACACAGTAGGTATAAAAATATAATATCAAAGCCCTTATGGCTATAACAGTAGGTAGATAATATTGTGGCCCTTATGGCTCAACAGAAAAACGGTATATATAAATGCCGGCCCTTATGGCCAAACAAATAACAATTTAATAAAATAATAAAAATAAAGGTTTAATTCACTGCAGCTATTAGAGCTACGTGAAAATATAAAAAGATTGGCCCTTCTGGCTCAACAGAATAGAAATAGTATAAAAATAATAATAATGTTCGGCCCTTCTGACCAAACACAATATAAATATAAGAATGTTATGCGCCCTTCTAGCACATCAGAATATAATAATAATTGCAACAAAAAAAATATAATAAATAACAAAATAACTCACAGTGGTTTGTGGAGCGCAGACTGGCCAGCTGGTCCTATGCTACAATAATATAAAATACATGCACGACAATGATATAATTAACAACAATATGATATATGCTGCCTTTATGGCTTACAATGGTGGAAATAATATATACACGATACAAAAAAGGATTATATATAAAAATAATTTATTATTTTACTTAGAGCACTGGTTACTAGTTGTTATAAAAATTGACAATAATAATTTGTAGGTAGAAACGGTCGGTACAACGTACGGGCAGAGACAGACATTTACGGCGGCCGTGCTAAGTAAATATCCGCGTAGACGGAGCGGCGGCACGATATCATTTAATCTACATATTATATAACTCACAAGACATTTAAATAGGTACATACAAAAATAAATATTATGACAACAGGTGATAGTGTGTGTGTGCCCGAGTAGCATTTTCAGTGCAGACAGCGTGTAAAATACATTAACTCGTTGGTTCAAAGCACGGTACAAAACTGGTTCACAGCACCGTGTTTTTCGAAAAATGAATACCGATTTTTTACATGGGTTTAACCGTGCCATGTAAGTGCTAAGGTTTAGTTTAAAAACCGTTTTACTGTTCAAACTGGGCATAAATGAAACGATGGTTTTACAGTGCTGTTGTTGGTTACATAACCGTACATTTATTCTATTTTTAACCGTGCGGTTTGGGTTTATTTGTTGGTTAAATAACCGTGTTTTTGTTAATTTGTTTACCATGTGATTTGTGTACATTTGTTGGTTAAATAACTGTTTTATGGTTCAAGTTTTTACTGTGCGATCTGTGTTCATATTTTATTGAAATAAACGACAGTATTTTTTTTTTTTATAAAGATCAAAAGATATAGTTCTGTATATTAAAAACACGATTAATTCATAATATATTTTTAAAAACTTGATTTTATTTAAATATTATCCAAAAGTGAAAAGTTATAATAGTAACTTAGTAAATAACATTGAACTTAAATATAAATTTAGTATAAACTTGTAACAAAATAAAAATTGTAATAAGTATTTATACTTCTGTATTTAATAATACATATATAATATTATAATTAATAAAAGAATATTGAAAATAAAATTGTAATACCTGTTTTTCTATTTAGACATAACTAACAATAGTTAACGTTGTACCTATATTATAATATTGTTTATACAAAAGTGAAAAGTTATAAGTAACTTAGGTAGTAAATAACATTGAACTTAAATATAAATTTAGTATAAACTTGTAACAAAATAAAAATTGTAATAAGTGTATAATATAATACACTTCTGTATTTAATAATACCTATATAATTATAATTAATAAAGGAACATTGAAAATAAAATTGTAATAACTGTTTTTCTATTAAGACATAACTAACAAGTTAACATTGTACCTATATTATAATATTGTTTATATACAATATAGTGTAGAAAATAAAAAAAAAATTAATTAAATCAAGGATTTATTGCTTTTGGAGCATGTCGTAGATAATTGTCTAAGACAGACATAAACTTCTGTTCATCAGCTGGATTGACTCTTAACCCAGACAATGATTCTAAAAATTAAATTTATAGTAATAATACTTTTAAATAAATCCATTTGAATAGTATAATAAATCCTTACCATAAATCACTGAGAATAATTGTAAATCCACAAATCTTTTTTTAGTTTTGCCTTTTAAGCTGTACATAGACAACAAAGAGTAGTCAAAACAACAATTTAAAGCCTCTCTCACTGCAGAACTTATTGACAACGCTCCTACTTTTTGATGCAAAAAAATTTTCTGAAAAATAAGGAATAATGACATATAATCAATTTTTCAACGCTGAGATATATTTAACTCACTAAGTCTTCCTTGAGAACTATGCCATCCTCATTTTCTACTGATAATAGAGACTCGGCTATTTCTAACTGTTCAACAGTCTTAACTGGTAACAAATCAATGAATGCTGTTGGTATCATTGGTACTGGAAGAGCTAAAGCTCTTGTTCTAGTATCTGCTTTTAATATTGCTTGTAGTTTGGTATCCATACTTGTCAAACTTTTGCACAGCTTAGCATTAGAATTAGATAATAGAACCATTTGCAACATTATCTTTTTTAATGTGGATTTGTAATGCTTGTCATTTTTTTCAATAATGGTAATCAAATTTTTATAATTGTCAGTATGAGAGTTTTCTGAAAACAAATATTTAAAAACCTTTAGGTATTATTTTCCTCAAAAATCATATTTCACAGTTTAAAATATACAATCATAAGTAATTTAAAATTAAATGAAACAGTTATAAACAAAATAGTTGGCAAGTTTATCACTTCAATATGCAAAAGCAAATAGACTACTTAATAATATGTAGGTATTAGGTACTTTATAAAAATTTTTTTTTATGGGTCTAAAAAAAAGATGTTTCACATTTATTTTAGTAAACCAGTATAAAATTCTATAATTTACTTTTAATATAGTAAAATTATTTACCTTTAGTTTGAGAAGTACTTAAAATATCATCTCCATTTACATCCAAATCGTTTAACATAGAACCATCATCGTTATCATTATCTATCATTTCAAAATCACCTTCTACAGCTTCTTTTATAAAATTATTCAACTCGAGATGATCATCATTTACATAAACCAGGGTGTTTGGATTGTTTTCATTAGAATGTGCAGTATTGGCAATACCTATTTAAACATAAATTATTTAATATATTAGGTAGGTATAATTATAAACGTAATTATCTTGGTATAAATTAACAGTCAGTTAATTATGTTGTTTATGTCTGTAACATACTTGAAATGTTGTGTGTATCTATTGGACTATTGATATTTTTAATAATATCTTCAACAACATCAGCACATGAACTAATGTTAGCAATATCATTTGATTTTGTAATAATATCACCAGAGATATAATCAAAATTATCATTTGTTTCCAAAACTAAACACATAGCAATAATAAAATTAATAAATTAAAAGACAAATTAAAAAAACAAAATAGGAAATCAAGTAGAATTTTACTCGGATCATGTGAAGCTTTTGGTGGCATTGGTAAAGATAATTGTGAGTTTTCCATATTTATTAATTTATTGCAGCCTGACTGTGGAAACGTTTTAAGTGGCAATGAACGTTTTCTTCTATTTTCAAATTCTTCTTCATCTGTTTCAGAATCTACTTCCGACCAGGTTTTTGCGACTCTTCTAGCTTTAAATTCTTTTTCTATACAAAATAATTATACTATATAATATACTCTTATTTTATAATATTTGGGATCACTTACCAAACGGCCCAGCAACTTTTATTATTTTGTGATTTTTTCCATCATGTTTATTTATATTTGATTGTTGTTTAATTAGTTTTTCAATTTGGGAAGGCGTAAAATATTTTTGTAAGTTATCATTTTGTACATAAGGAAACCAACATTTTTCATCATTGATGATCCATGACTGTGGTACATGCTGTACCTCGTTTGTACTAGTAAATATTACCACAAACCAAGATGAAGCCCTGTATACAAATAGATATACATATGTAGGAACAGTATATATACATTACAAAACACATAAAGTTGCGTTAAACTATAGATTCAGTATATAAATATAATATAAGTAATAACACTGTAAAATATCATCAAAAAATTTAAACTGTATGTATAAAATACATAAAATACTATATTTTATAGTAAGTTAAATTATTTACCTATAAGTCTAAAACTATATAGATATAAGATTATACATAATAATATATGTAAGAATTATTATTCTATCAATAATAAAAAATAAATTACCTAATAATTGTTTTTTTTATAATTTAGTTTAAGTTACTTAAATAATATTGATTAATGGCATTGCAAAATACTACTTCAATATAATTTTACTGCAAATGTAATAATGGCAAAATTATTGCGGATGAACTATTAGGAAGAGGTAAATTCATAAGTTTCTCTTTTATTTCAGTCAGTTTCCATGATTGAAGGTGACCAAGATTGGAAACTTTATGGATGTTGAGCAAAGATGAAGAACATGGTGTTGTAAAAAATTCTTCTTTTTTTTCGTACTTTCGTCCAACAACTAAAATACTGCTGTCAAATTTTGAAGTCATAAAATTCTCTATTTTTACAATATCCTTGTTTATCATTTGAACACAATTGTCACCTTCATTTAGTTTTAAAATAAATAAATCTGTTTTCCAACCACTGTACTGTGGGTCACAACTATCATGAGTCATTGGTCTTATTTTTAGTTTGCAACGAGCATTAAATGGTCCAATGTTTTCCAAAAGTTCTGGTGTTTTATTTGTTTTATTTAGCTGTAACTGCTTTTCTTCAACATATCGGCGTACAAGCTGCTGCAATGGTTTTGCACCAGATTTTATTTTTTTTTTTAAAGGTTGCATAAAGTTTTCATATGGAAATGCTGAAAAATTGTTTATAGATCCAAATATTTTTGTATCGTCTGCCAGATGAAGAATAATATGAATATTATGAGACATATATGATTTTCCATAAATTCGACCAAATGATATTACAAAATGTTGTATTAGTAATTTAGCATAATCTCTAAATTCATCAGATATATTATGCAAAGACAATATTCGTAATGCAACACAAAGTTCTAAAAAATGTTCATAAATTTCTTTGCTAATAATACCATTAAATAGAACCATACCACTGTACAAAAGGACTTGTCGTAATTCTGAAGCTTTCCAGCGACTAGCATCCCGAAGAGGGTGTTTTCGATTGTTTTCATTAGGTGCTCTTTGAAAATCATGTGGTATATATTGGCCTAAGTTGTTTAACCTTTCATCTAATGCTGATATAATACCACTTGGAAGAGTTGTTGTATGACGTTTAACACCTGTCCAAAACACTAGAAGTTTCTTCATTATACCAATACAGACACAATGCATGTAGTCAAAAGGTATTGAAAAAACAATATCAAATTTTGGGATTTTAGTTATTATTGTTTGGCCAATGTGAAATTCTAAGTCAGAATAAGATAGAAAATCTTGGTGTGATCTGAGATTTGAACCTATCTGAGGAAAGCAAATGCGGTTATTTTCATATACACCTTTAATATAACATCTTAAACAAGATTTTTTTCCTGTATGTCCTTTGATATTTAATATATATGATTTTGCAGGTGTATCGCATATTATAGATTTTAATTCAACATAAACATGCATATTATTATTATATACAAGACCATTATTAATAAGGTCACACAACTCATTAACAAAATCATGTAAAAATTCATTACAGCTTTTTGGTTTACATTGGCCATAGTAAACACCAATGATAAAAATGTTTGGCTTCTTATTACAAATGTTTGAAAAAAATCCTAGAATTGGCCACATTTGGCTTGGTGGATTTTTTTGTATTGGCAATCCATCTATTCCTACATTTAAGAATAAAGTTGATGGTAGAACATGATTCGTTGTAATCAAATGTTGTATTTCTTCTTTAATCCCAAAATGGTAATAAATTCCATTTTCTATATTTTTTACTGGAGTTGTTATAGGGGTTTTTAGTAACGTTCGAGAATCTTTGGGTAAATTACTAAATTGAGGAAAAGCTGATAAGCTCACTAGCAGATCATTTAAAGCTGTATGAGTTATATTGTGGCGCACAGCCCACAAAGCAATTATTTTGTCAAGTTCCTCATTACAGTTTATTTCCCTGGCATCATCTTCTTCATCACTAGAAGTGCTTAGATCATTAAAATCTTCATCAGTATTTTTATCAGGCTGAAATTCTTCATTTAGGCATTTATTTACAGTTGGAACATAATTAAAAGTTTGTACAGATGGGTATGTAGAAGCAGGAATTAATGGTGGGTCTTCATTTTCACTACTTGATGAACATAATTCATTAATTTGTTGCATAGCTTTTTTACGATGACGATACCGAGTAGATTTAGACCTATCATAAAATTACAGTAAGATTAGCGAGAGCAGTCTAACAAATTAATGTGAGCATATATTGTATAGACAAGAAATAGACTCAATGTATTTTAAATACATAGGTACTTACTGAAAGATTAACTATATTATGCTGACAATTTGGTAAGGTACACCTATACCTACACATAGGCAACTTAAGTATCTTATCTTATAATATCTATACTGATTACCATACTGTAGAAGTTGTCAGGTAAAAAGGTATATTATACACTATACAAATGGTTATAAGCTTAATATTATCCATGGAATATTAATTCACAAAGTTAGAATCTTATCATAAAAGTATAACTATATAAAAAGTGGTTCGAAAAAATCGAATTTTAACACTATAATTTCCATAAAATAATAATATTATATTATGTATAAAGGTACTTACATTTTACCAAAAATAATATGGATGACGATGATTGATGAATTATGATAGTATTGAAAATTCGTTTAATCGCTTTAATCGTTTAATCGTTTAATCGCTGCCGATAAAAACAAATGAAACAAATTTACAATTATAAGGCAAGACGCTGTTGTTGGTTCTTTACACGCACGACGTGGTAACTGCAGCTAACTAAACTGTATAGCGCACGAAAACCGGTCGAAACTCGCGCATGTCAGAGAGCGCTGCCCCAGCGTATTCCGCCTATTCACGGCGGCGTCGTCGGCGGCGGCAAATCCGACCGACGATCGGCGACCAATCACAGAGCGAATAGACCCGACCAGAGGGAACAGACGTCGCTCCGCGATCCATTTGGATGCGCCAGCGCGGTGCGCTCTTATTTAGTACAGAGTTATATATACTTGTATATTATACTTTCAGCTGTTAAGAAGTCTGGACCTCCGAAAAACACGGAAATGATAACCTGCGCATTAACATAATGTTAGAGCTCTGTTTACCCGTATTACGAAAACGTATGACTGGGTATGCTGCGGGGGGTCGGCATGTTTACCATTTCTATTTTACGAATGCCCTCCTTTCTGGTGTCTGTGTTCAAGACGATTTTTTAAAATAATGCCCACATAAAACATCCATTCAGTAATACAAATACTTGCCATGTATAATCATTTTCAAATACCTATACTTTATTATTTGGTAATTAAACACTATTGTTAATAAAATCGTTAATTAATTTAATTATTTTACTACTGGTAAGAAACTGCACCGAAACATTTTGACTGAACTGTTCAGTGTCTGAAACACCGACCATGAACCATCATATAATTTTGAGTTTAAATCTGCACCGAAACATTTTGACTGAACAGTTTAGTGTCTGAAACACCGACCATGAACCATCATATAATTTTGAGTTTAAAAACTGCACCGAAGCATTTTGACTGAACAGTTCAGTGTCTGAAACACCGACCATGAACCATTATATAATGTTGAGTTTAAAAACTGCACCGAAACATTTTGACTGAACAGTTCAGTGTCTGAAACACCGACCATGAACCATCATATAATTTTGAGTTTAAATACTACACCGAAACATTTTGACTGAACCCTGATGGTTCAATAGCACAGTTCACATACCCAGTATAAACCGTATAAAATTGACAGTAATGAGAAACCGACACTGAACGTAAAAAATGCTACTCGGGTGTGTGTGTGTGACCGGCTATCCTCGCTGCCCGACAATGATATTATAATTTAAATGATGCGTATATACTATTATTTAATTATGTTGCGGCGGCAACATTCTCCCCCACGTTGAAAATTTATTTTTCAACTAACTCTTCGTTTGCATCTATATTTATGTCTTTGTCTGTTGGGAGTCTGCATAGTTTTACCGTTGGCCTTTTCATTTCTGTTCCTGAACCAATTCGTACTGTAACCACTCGGATTTCTCCATCTATTCCTGGATGGACCTTAATGACTCTACCGAGTTTCCATTTGGTAGGTGGGACATGATCTTCCTTTATTATAACAATATCATCAATCTTCAGTGGTCCATTTTTTGTTATCCATTTTCCTCGAACTTGCATTTGTGGTAAATATTCTGCATGCCATCTTTTCCAAAATGCTTGACTTAAGTGTTGTACGTATTTCCACCTGCGCATGCCTCCTGGATTTTCTTGTGTCAGGTCTACTTCAGGCATTAACGTAATGGGCCTTCCAATTAGGAAGTGAGCTGGTGTCAGTGCTTCTAGCTCTGAAGGATCATGACTCATTGGTGTGATCGGTCGCGAGTTTAAACATGCCTCGACCTGGCACAGTAAGGTATTAAGCTCGTCTATGGTGAGCTTGGTTTCACCAAGCATACGAGTTAAGTGGTGTTTAGCACTTTTGACCGCGCTTTCCCATAAGCCGCCAAAATGTGGAGCAGAGGGCGGGTTGAAATGCCATTCAACACCTTCCTTGGCTAATACAGGTATACTTTGTTGAATTCGAATGTTGAGCTCCTTCTGGGCGCCCACGAAGTTAGTCCCATTGTCACTATATATTTTCACACAACGTCCCCTCCGTGCCATGAAACGCCTAAGTGCTGCTACAAAGGCACTACTGGATAGATCCTCTACTACCTCTAAATGAATAGCTCTAGTTGAAAAACAGACAAATAGTGATATCCAGGCTTTTGTTCCGACAATTCGACGTACTCCACTTCGGACAATTAATGGCCCTGCAAAGTCAACACCTGTTACAGCGAACGGTGGTGAGACATTGACTCTTTGCTGTGGCAGTTGACCCATTAGCGGCTGTGCAAATTGTGGCCTTGCTCTAGCACATCTTACACACTTTGATATAACTGATCGTGCTGTAATCCGTCCCTTAATTGGCCAGTATACACGTCTGATGTCAGCCAGCAGTGACTGTGGCCCACAATGTAGAAGTTCCCGATGCTTATTCTCAAAAATTAGCTTTGATACTCTATGACCATGAGGCAAAACTATTGGGTGCTTTTGGCGCTCGGGGATTTGGGCGTGTCCTAATCGTCCACCAACTAAGATCATGCCGTCTTCTAAATACGGCGAGAGTCCCTTTAGCTTGCTATTTCTTCCTACATCATTACCCTTTTTCAGTTCCAACATCTCTCTTGCAAACACCTCTTTCTGTACTTGCTTTAGCACTGTTATCTCTGCTGATTTCAGCTCAGATACGGTTAGATATTTGGGCACATCCAAGTTCTTTTTCGCCTTTAGATATCTTAGGAACCTCAAAATCCATGCCACTGCACATAGCAAATCCCGCCAATTGGAATAGTGCTGGAAAAGGTTGCCTAGTGGATTCACTGCCAACAATGCTAGCTTAATCTTACGCTGCTCCGGCAGGTCCTGATTCTGGTTTGTAATGATTGATTTCTTAAATTCATCTGACTCTGACGCTAACCAATGTGGTCCCTGCCACCATAGGTTCATGTTCTGAAGATTATTCGGCGTTGTTCCTCGAGAGAGAATATCAGCTGGATTTTCGGTTGTTACGACATGCCTCCATTGCTCTGGCTGCGTAGTTTCTAGAATCTCTTCTACCCGGTTGGCCACGAATGTTTTTAATCTACAAGTTTGTGAATTTAGCCATCCGAGTACTACCATAGAATCAGTCCATAAGTAGAATTTTTTAACATCTATATCTAAGGCCTCGGACACTTTTATCGATAACTGAGTGAGTGTTAATGCTCCTCCAAGCTCAAGCCTTGGTATTGTGGAGCCCTTTAATGGCGCGACGCGTGTCCTCGCACAAAGTAATCGGGAGTGCCAGTAGCCCGTATAATCCTTACTTCGTACGTAGATTGCAGATCCATAGGCCTCTTCTGACGCGTCGCAAAACCCATGGATTTCCACTTCCACAGATTGGTACGGTATACACTTTCTTGGAATAGGTAGATAACTAAGATCATTAAACTCTTGGTAAAATGTATACCATCTATTTGACAATTCCTCTGGTAGCTGTTGGTCCCATTCTATTTTCAACTGCCAAAGCTGTTGCAAGAATATCTTTCCTCTTACCAGTACAGGCGCCAGGAACCCTAAAGGGTCAAAGATTCTATTTAGATCAGATAGTAGCGTTCTTTTTGTCGACTTAGGCATAAATGCTTTCTGCTCTACTATGAATTGAAATGCGTCCAACGCTGGCTTCCAGCTAAGCCCCAATGATTTGATTATTTCATCTTCACCAATCTGTAGTGCAAATAACGGGTCATCGCTTGAATTTCCAATGCGTTCTAAGACTTCAGTTGAATTTGAACACCATTTGCGCAAGGGAAAGTGTGCTGATTCTAGAATTGAGTCGATTTGCTTCTGTAACTGGCAGCACTCATCAACTGTGCTGGCACCGGTCATTAAATCATCCATATAGAAATCATGGCGTATGATTTTTGACGCTTCTGGGTGTTTCTGTTTTGCTTCTTCGGACAGTGAGACAAGACAATTAGTTGCCATAAATGAAGCTGAAGTTGTGCCATAGGTTACGGTTGAAAGTCGATACAGTTCTAATGCTTTATCTGGCTGCGATCTCCAAACTATCCTTTGCCAGTCTTGGTCTTCTTCAGCTACCCTTATTTGTCTGAACATCTTCTCCACGTCTGCTGTTACGGCAACCTGATGTTTACGGAATCGCATCAGTATTGTAACTAAATCATCCTGAACAGTTGGACCACACAAAAGTACATCGTTTAAGGATAAGTTTGAAGTACTTTTTGCCGACGCATCGAATACGACCCGTAACTTAGTTGTGAGACTCGATAACTTCATCACTGGATGATGTGGTAGATAGAATGCGGCACTTGGCTGGTTCTCTTCCTTGCTCACTATTTTCATATGTCCCATTTTTAAATACTCTTCCATAAATTGAGTGTATTGAAGCCGCAGTTCTGGTTCACGCTGGAGTCTCCGTTCAACGCTGAGAAATCTAGCTGTCGCCATTTCTAAGGTTCTTCCGACGGTACGTGCATCTGGCTTCAATGGCAGTCGCAGAACGAATCTTCCTGTCTCATCTCGCCTTGAAGTTTCTTCGAAATGTTTGAGAGCCTTCTGTTCTTCAATACATTTCTTATTTGGTTTTGATGCAACTCCATACACTTCAGATTCATTATTGCTTAGTATCCTGAGGTTGTCCTCACAGGCTTCACCAATTGAACATGTAGCCAAAAGTGAGATAGTGCCCACCTCTCCTGTAACAAGCCAGCCAAACTTCGAGTCTTGTAAGAAAACAGCTCCGTTTTGCGACCTGATCCTTGCTGCCTCAATTAAATCATAAAATATACCGCCACCAATGAGCAAGTCAACACTTCCTGTTGAATCAAACGACGGATCGGCCAGTTGTGGTACTAGTTCTGCTGGAATCTCCAATCCACCTTTCGGTTTTGAACAACTTGGTAAGGCATCTATCACTATCGGTAGTATGTGACAAACCAAGTCAACTTCAAATTGCTTTACTCGAGATTTCACCTTGACTGATATACTTGAGACAGACTGTGTTCGATTTGCTCCAATGCCGCTGATAGGGAGTATCGATCTATTGCGTGGAAGTTGCAATAAATTAGCAAAACTTTTAGATACAAAGTTCATCTGTGATCCATTGTCTAATATGACACGACATTTTTTGAATTCACCGTACTGATCTTCTGCCAGAACAGACGCAGTAGAAAGAAACACATGACCCTTTCCTCCTTGTGCGGGACATGCTACATTATGACTTGATCCTGGGTTTGATGTGGCAGCAATGTTGCTTCTAGCTTGATCTGAGTCACTGATTTGACCAACTGGATTTGGCTTCTCGTAATGAAGAAGTGTGTTGTGCTTCTGCTTGCACCTTTGACACGTATAAGTTGATCTGCAGCTTTCAGCAGAGTGAAACGGACCTAAACAGTTGAAGCATAGCTGAGATGCTCTTGCCATACCCAGGCGTTCCGTTACTGGGAGAGCTTTGAACTGCTCACACGCAAACAACCTATGACTTTCAGAGCAACATGGACACGGACGGACTGGTCTATTATTAGTAGAAATTAACACCTTCTTCGTAGGCTGATGTGTTTTAGAGAACATCGTCTTGGCATTGTTAATATTGTTAAGCTTAGTAGGAATTGTGGTTTGACATACAGTCTCCGAGCTTTCCATTGCTACGCATCGACTGGCCAAAAATGCTTCAAGATCATTATATGCTGGTAACTCAGTATTTCTCAAATGAAGTTGCCAACTATGTCCGGTAGATTTGTCTAACCTACTTGTTATTATTGTGATTAGCCATGCATCCCAGTGATCCACAGGTTGCCCGAGTGTCCTCAGAGCCGCAACATGTGTGGAAACGTTCGAGTGCAACCTTTGTAATGCGTTAGCTGACGCCTCTTCAACAGCAGGCATCTCTAAAATCGACCGGATATGTGATTGAATCACCAGACTCTTATTATCGTACCTTTGCTTAAGCTTTGCCAATACGACCTCATAATTTCCGTCACTTATTGGGATAGACCGGACTAAATCTAACGCTTGCTCCGTCAAACATGAACGTAAATAATACAATTTCTGTGCAGGAGTAAAACAATCATCGTCGTGAACCGCTGCACGATATACATCATAGAACGATGACCAACCTTGTATATCCCCATTAAACTTAGGTAAAGGTATAGGTGCTAGCTGCATGCGCTGTCTTGTGGAGGTGTTCCCAAATGAGTTGTTTTGCCCAGTCGTATTATGCAGTTTCTCTGCGTTGGCTAATTCCTGAATTTTAGCTCTTAGCTCATAATAACTAGTCTCAAATTTATCTCTCTCAGCTTCTGCAGCCTCCGCTTCATCAACAGCCAGCAATTCAATCTCACTCTGTATAGTATCAAATTTTCGATTAATGAGTGGGAGTTCCTCTTGCCTAAAATCCAACAACGCAATTGACTGCTCAGATGGATCATAACTGTCAACGAATTTAGCTATCCGTGTTAATGACGCCTTTACTACACCCCTCTTTCTCTTTAAGTCTGCAAGAACCTTCTGCTCATTTGAGTCGAGCACCATATTGTTTGAGAAAAAAGAAGAAAATAATAATAACAACCAGCGCAAGAAAAAATAAATTCGATACTAAATAATAATTTTGCCCTTACGCCTAATAAATGATATAATGATAAACCTTTATATGTTTTCAATATTTATAATATATAAACTATAAATGCATAAATATAATTATTGCCACTAACAAGACAATCCAAACGCAATAACACAAAAACAACTAAATAATAAATAAAAATCACGTCGAGGTCACCAAAATGGACGGGCCGATAGCATATAATAATAGTATGCGCACCCCGGACACCTAATTGTTGACCACTAACACCTAGGACAGGTCTTAAATATACGAGGACTAGCTGGGTGTGTAGTGGTGTAATAGCTCAAACAGCAGTGGTCGGGATTGCCGGGCAAATACTGTCGAGCTACGTAATGCGTGTAGTGTATTTATGTGTATTGTTTGTGTGTTATGTGTGTATATATGTGGGTGTGTGTACAATAATTAAACTAAGATAAAAAAATGGTAACACGATTGCTGGTAACTAACTAGTTGCTGTATGCGCACCCCGGACACCTAATTGTTGACCACTAACACCTAGGACAGGTCTTAAATATACGAGGACTAGCTGGGTGTGTAGTGGTGTAATAGCTCAAACAGCAGTGGTCGGGATTGCCGGGCAAATACTGTCGAGCTACGTAATGCGTGTAGTGTATTTATGTGTATTGTTTGTGTGTTATGTGTGTATATATGTGGGTGTGTGTACAATAATTAAACTAAGATAAAAAAATGGTAACACGATTGCTGGTAACTAACTAGTTGCTGTATAATACAAAATCTAAATAATAATGGTACAAAAATATAAAAAATCACAGCAACACAGTAGGTATAAAAATATAATATCAAAGCCCTTATGGCTATAACAGTAGGTAGATAATATTGTGGCCCTTATGGCTCAACAGAAAAACGGTATATATAAATGCCGGCCCTTATGGCCAAACAAATATCAATTTAATAAAATAATAAAAATAAAGGTTTAATTCACTGCAGCTATTAGAGCTACGTGAAAATATAAAAAGATTGGCCCTTCTGGCTCAACAGAATAGAAATAGTTTAAAAATAATAATAATGTTCGGCCCTTCTGACCAAACACAATATAAATATAAGAATGTTATGCGCCCTTCTAGCACATCAGAATATAATAATAATTGCAACAAAAAAAATATAATAAATAACAAAATAACTCACAGTGGTTTGTGGAGCGCAGACTGGCCAGCTGGTCCTATGCTACAATAATATAAAATACATGCACGACAATGATATAATTAACAACAATATGATATATGCTGCCTTTATGGCTTACAATGGTGGAAATAATATATACACGATACAAAAAAGGATTATATATAAAAATAATTTATTATTTTACTTAGAGCACTGGTTACTAGTTGTTATAAAAATTGACAATAATAATTTGTAGGTAGAAACGGTCGGTACAACGTACGGGCAGAGACAGACATTTACGGCGGCCGTGCTAAGTAAATATCCGCGTAGACGGAGCGGCGGCACGATATCATTTAATCTACATATTATATAACTCACAAGACATTTAAATAGGTACATACAAAAATAAATATTATGACAACAGGTGATAGTGTGTGTGTGTGTGTGTGACCGGCTATCCTCGCTGCCCGACAATGATATTATAATTTAAATGATGCGTATATACTATTATTTAATTATGTTGCGGCGGCAACAGACCCTATGGTGTACACTGATTGAGAATTAATACCCTTTAGCTCATATATTATGTTCTCATCCACCAATATATCCTTCCTTAGTTCTGATAGTTTGATTATATTTACTTCACTCCCGGTATCTACTATTAATCTTACATTTTTTTGAATACACTGTACAATTTTGAGACACGTGGAATTATTTACAAGTCTTGCTGAGAAGTGGAAGGTCGCTGCAGACTCAATACAGCGCTCTGAATTTGCTGAACCGATCGTGCGCTGCTCGGATTCGGTTCCACTCCGTTTCCCGCATTTTGTTGTTCTGTTGAAGCTTATTTTCTACCCTGTTGCCTTTTACTATTTACATATTGCATTTTTCAGCATACTTCTAATTCATGTCCTTCCTTTTTACAATATCTGCAAACTAATACTGATTTTGTGGGAGTTTTCAAGTTATTTTGCTGCCCATTCTGCTGACTGGCTTTGAATCTCTCCTGCTTCCATGACGACGCTCTGCATTCCCTGGCAAAATGGTTAGTTCGCCCACACTTAAAATATCCCTTACTAATGTTGCTGTTTTTGCTACTATACTGTAAATTCTTTAATGCGAAAAATCTTAGTCTTTTCCTTAGCCAGCTTTTTGAAATCGGGAACTCGTGAAGAACAGCTTATGCGGAATGTGTCCTCAAGGTGAGAGTCTGTTAATTTTGTCCAATATTCGTTTTTCAAAAAATAAATTTTTGAAAATGATGCCTCACAATTAAATGTCGAACCAAACATCGTAGCCAAGTTGATTGCCAGTTGATTACAGTTTGAATACTTGTCAATGGCATCCTTAGACCAAAATTCTTCAATTGACACACTACTGTACTGCTTCAAGGAAAAATCTCCCTCTAGGTCTATTATTTCCATTTGAAGTTTTGACTTTGAAACATTAAATAATTTTTCATCTAAATCAGTCCATTCTCCAACTGGAAGAACGTCGTAAGGAGTTTTTAAGAATTGTGACAGTTTTCCTATTTCAGAAAAGTCTTTTAATCTTATCCTTCATAAGATCTGACAAAAAACATAAAAATGTTTCTATGTTGACAATTTCAGAATAATTTTTGTATTCAAATATTGTGGGAAAGTGAATGAATTTTTACAAAATTGACATTTTTTCAGAATCAACTAAGTCACAAGATTCATCAAGCGCAATACAGTAGCACAGTAACTTATGTTAAAGTTCAAATAAGCTTTTTTGTCCAACATTTCTATCCTTCTTTTGTTGCTCCTTGCTACAAAGGTATATATTGAAAAGAGGTAACATTTTTTTATTTCCTTGAAAAAGTGCAGTGGAAACTTCCAACATACACTTTTACTATTTTGGAATCGGAAAATGGTTTATGGTGCTAATTAAGAACCAAGCACGCACGCAACGCTGCTTCAGTTAATTTCTCATGTTCACTCATACACCGTATAAGTGTAGTCATACTATTTTCGTTAGATAACATATATGCACGGAGCTTATTTTTACGCACTTCAATGCCTTTAGGAAATTTTGTATGAAAATCTTTCTGAGTAGTTTCATAATGCCGTTTTAAATTTCCACTTTTAATTATAGCGACAGTTGAATTGCAAATTAAACAGACTGGAATGGCTCCAATCCTTTCAGTCAATTCAAAACCATATAGTCCAGTTCACTCGTTCATAAACTGCCTATTTTCGCTGTCAATTTTGTGTTTTCTACTCAACATATATTGAACGAATAATATAAAACGAAACACACACTCAGTGTATCCACCTGCGAATGTACAAGTACTAAATCGCTATCTAAATTGTTATTTAGAAAATACTGGGGACAGCCAAATAATACAACAATTTCAATGGATAGCAACGATAAGCAATAAATATAATTTTACGCCGTCAGTTCTTCGGAGTTCTTAGAAAATAATCAAAATAATATTTGGTATTGTCTCGACTCGGCCGTCGGCCGATAACATCGTAATAAAACCGATTATTACCTGCCCGATGAAATATTTGCAATGAATTACGATATAACTATAATCTGAGTTCGATAAATTTAATTAAATAAGTATTCTCTATTAATTATAATACTATTACTTTAAATGTGTTTACATTGTACAGAGTTTTGCCTTCCGAGGTTCGGATCCGGGCCGCGGTCCGCCAGTTGCCAATCCCTGCTATAGCCTATAATAATCCAACACAAGTGGAGTAGATGCTCTATTAATTTACAACTTACACTATAAATTATAGCAGTTTTTATATTCTAAGAAGAACATGTTATGCGTGGAAATGAATACGACAGACAAAATCCCCCCAATTTAAATATTAATTAAACTTACCGGCTATACCGTGTAGTAAGTGATAACAATTACTTATTATAAAAACTATTTATTATACATTTATTGAGTTATACAGTTTTCTAGGGGGGTGAATCTAGTTTTTAAATCAATAATTACCCTATGCATATTTTTCGATAGTTTGGGCAAACTTAAGTCAAATTTACTGACATCATTTTTTTTTTAAAGCGACTACATTTCAAATCAGATAACGTAACAAAGTATTTATTCATGAACTCACCTTCAATGTTTAATTTTTACTGTTGTTAATATTATGAAGTACAATTTCTTATTATCTTTATACAGCAACATAATAATATTTAAAGAACTAAATTATTTAAAGTAAACAAACAAATATCTATATTATAAAGTGAATACATTTTAAATTAGTAGTTAGAAACTTGAGCTTGTCGTTTCGTACACAAAATATCAATACGTGCTCGAATTGAAGACAAACAGACACACATTTCTTGATCAACGGAAATAAACCTCTCCCGTTTTTTGTTTTTTTATGTTTGTAAGTGCCGAAAGCTTAACCCACACATATAGGTGTGTTTTGGCACCGTCGGGCTACTACGTAAACCGGCGTTCAGCCCAGCGAATCGGATGACGAAAGTGTAGGGAGGTAAGGTAACACCGTTAAACCCTAATATATATTATAGACCACATTTAGGTGGCTATCTTTGAACACAGTATATTATGGTGAGTTTGAGTATAATAATTAGGTAATAACAATAAAAAACAATGGGCTGACGGGGACGTCTCCCCGTATCAGCGTACAACAACAATAATGAAAACAGACTGGCTCGCACTAGAGCGTGATAATATAGGTAACGCTAGTAGGTACAATAATACACAACGACAGTAAAATTATGCACGATACCGAACGACGACAGTAGTTGAGCGGAGGTGGGTGGCGTCCTTGACCGACGGTGCACTCGCGCCGATGGTGGCTGCACGTGCGGCGGCCAGTAGACCGGTCTCTCGGGAGCCGGGGGCGCGTTCTATTAATGACAAGTCCGGCGGCGCTTGGCACTCGCGAGTCCAGCGGCGGCAGCGTTATATTTACGTAAACGACGCACGGCAGTGGTTTTGAGCGCCCCCTTAAGGCTAAGCTCGAACGCACAGCACCTTTACACAGCGTGTACTCATAAAGAACGGACGAGCGGATACGAGGACAAACCCGTGGCCAACGACAAAACGCTACACGCCAGGCAAGATATTGTCATCCGCTCGCTCCGCGAAGTACTGAGTTACTGAGAACACCGGACCAGTTGCACGGGCGCGCAGCTTTCGTTCAACGACGCTTATCGGCGTTCGTACTTTGAACGCCAACGGCTCGCTCACCCGGTGCGGCTGATTAGGCTGGGTCTACAAGTAACAGCGCTGAGTTTCGAACAAGGTGGTTGAAAAGTGTAACAAAATGTTGATTGCTTCATCTTCTATTACAGGATATTCTGTCTTTGCATACATCCAAAATCTACTTAATGGTAGTTCATTATATTTCAGTCGTAGTGTTCTATCCTCCTGAGTTTCTGCCATCTGTTCTTCTTTCTCAAGAGATAGATCATCTGTTGATTCTGCCGAAGTAGAGTAAAGATTGCGCACACAATCATACTTGCCAACTGAGATAGGGGGAAATACTGGTCCATGCTGTCCTCAAGACCTTTTAGGTGATTTAAAACTAGTTGAGTGGTTATGTCCCCCTGAGGATCTATATCAATAATTAAAGGAAACATCTTTAAACTTTTATTTTCTACATGCCGTTTCAAAACTTGTAGTATCTTTAAGAACCCTTTAAATTTATCACTTGAGGTCAGGACATTTTCTTCTTTTCCTTGAATACTTTCATTTAAGCAGTTTAAATGATAAAATATATCAGCAAAAAATATATCGTTCAAATACGCAGCAAAATCTGGGTTTTCAGTGCTAAAGAGTTTTGACAGCTCGTTTTTAACCTCATAAAATGTCTGCAGGAGTTTACCTGTCGATAACCAGCGTATCTCTGTATGAAGAACCAGAGTATCATGTTTAGATCCCACTTCATGACACATTTCTTTGAGAACTATTGTCTTCAGAGCAATTTATTTAATGAAATTTACCATGTTTAAAACTAGGTTCAAAATACTTTTCAATTCTGCAGGAATAGCTTTCACCATTAAGTCCTCGCGGTGTATAAAGCAATGTGTTGAACTCACAAGTCACTTGACTGCGGATGCGCTTTGTTGTATACCCAATCCCCTACTGACAGATTGATGCTTCCCGGGGATTCTAGGGGTAAATGGGTACTGGGGGCTTGGTGGCCGGAAACCACCGCATAACCCCCCTATACCACAGGAGCATCATCCGGTTCCACCTGAGAATCTTCGATTTCTACCGAAGGGTTCCGCACTGATCCGGACAACTCCGGATCATTTTTTAATGAGTCCGGAGATCCTTCGGCCAGCTCGAGCTGCCAATCTCCGGGGGCCTTGATCTCCCGGCCAATTATCATTTTGGCCGGTGACTGTCCGGCGTTTCGCGTTTCTCTGTTTCTTAACTGTGTTAACTTATCTTGTCATGGTTCGTCAGCCTATACGCAATTACTAAGTATATTTTATAACTTTATTGTGACTAACTTAATTCATTTTACTATAAGGCATTAGTATTAAACTTGTGAACTTGGCAGCGCAAAATTAGCAGACATCGATCCAATCAATCCAAAAAAATTTGTTGGTGGATTGTTTTACATTGTTGGACGACTTACAAAATTTGTCCAACAGTGTCCAACAAATGGAGACGAACAAGTCTACCACAAAAACATGTCCTAACAAACAGTTGCGCTGCTGGCGTGAATTTGACAGAGCAAAATTGGAAATTGACCCCCCGGTGAAAATAATGTCCAACAATGTCCAACAATCCAACACCCAATTTGTTTCATTGATTGAATCGATGTCTGCTAATGTTGCGCTGCCAAGTTCACAAGTTTAATACTAATGCCTTATAGTAAAATGAATTAAGTTAGTCACAATAAAGTTATAAAATATACTTAGTAATTGCGTATAGGCTGACGAACCATGACAAGATAAGTTAACACAGTTAAGAAACAGAGAAACGCGAAACGCCGGACAGTCACCGGCCAAAATGATAATTGGCCGGGAGATCAAGGCCCCCGGAGATTGGCAGCTCGAGCTGGCCGAAGGATCTCCGGACTCATTAAAAAATGATCCGGAGTTGTCCGGATCAGTGCGGAACCCTTCGGTAGAAATCGAAGATTCTCAGGTGGAACCGGATGATGCTCCTGTGGTATAGGGGGGTTATGCGGTGGTTTCCGGCCACCAAGCCCCCAGTACCCATTTACCCCTAGAATCCCCGGGAAGCATCAATCTGTCAGTAGGGGATTGGGTATACAACAAAGCGCATCCGCAGTCAAGTGACTTGTGAGTTCAACACATTGCTTTATACACCGCGAGGACTTAATGGTGAAAGCTATTCCTGCAGAATTGAAAAGTATTTTGAACCTAGTTTTAAACATGGTAAATTTCATTAAATAAATTGCTCTGAAGACAATAGTTCTCAAAGAAATGTGTCATGAAGTGGGATCTAAACATGATACTCTGGTTCTTCATACAGAGATACGCTGGTTATCGACAGGTAAACTCCTGCAGACATTTTATGAGGTTAAAAACGAGCTGTCAAAACTCTTTAGCACTGAAAACCCAGACTTTGCTGCGTATTTGAACGATATATTTTTTGCTGATATATTTTATCATTTAAACTGCTTAAATGAAATTACTTAGTAATTGCGTATAGGCTGACGAACCATCATCGCTCAGAATCGTTTTTCGTATAGGTACAGTTAATTTATTCATAGAATGAATTTTATAATTGAATTAAAATTTAACACATCCATTATAAAAGTGTATTTTTTATCTATTAAAATTTCTAATAAAACGAGTTTTTTCTTTTTAAAAATTATAAATTGAATACATGGCTTGAAGGATCTAAAGTTGACTTAAAAACTAAACAAAATCTTTTTTCAAAATGTATATCACTGTGAAACTCAAGTCAGTATGTCAGAACTAACTTACAATATTTTTCAGTTAAATAATTTAACTTAAGTCATTTTATGACACGCGCTTGCGAGATTTGAGAGAGAGATGATACCCAGCACGCTGTGAAATGGTTCAAAATTGACTTCATATTAAATTCATATATGTTTCCAAAATTATTAGGTATTGGAGTAAGACTCAAGTAAGCATTAATTGCATGGAACGCGTATAGGTGGATTTTCCTGCAAAAAAACAGTAGTGAATAGAATCCCTTTAAAACTGAAAATTGTCTAGATAAGATGGATACATAAGATACATAAGATGTTATAGAATCTAAAAGTGGTCGAACTGGGGGGATAAGGTGGGATGGCATCCCTTAACTTTTTATAATTTACATTTTCCATCCCTAAAGTTTTTCGTCGAAAATAATGTATCCCCCTTATAATTAATTTCATATATGAAAACTGTATAAAATATGAAAGGCATCCCTCTACGTATTTTAAACCACTTCGACCACTGGAATCTACAGATAAAATCTTACGAGTATATAATAATATTGTAGTAAGCGAGTTACTACTTAACAAATAAAACAAATTCCACAGGTGTACAATTAGTATACTATACTGTAATTCGGCATATATCGGATATTAGAATCGGAAATAGGATTTCCTACTGGTTAACATAAGGAAACAGGCTCACTGAATAATATAATTACTCAGGGAGCCCTGTATACGACAATGTACAAATATAAAATATAAAATAGTAAAGTGATTATTTTTATTACAACACGGTACGCGACGATATTCAATATAAAAATATAATAGAGTAAAATGATTATTTAAATGAAATAGACCATAGATCAACATTTAGTAATACGCAGAATAATACTGGGAAGTCATAAAATGCGTGGGCTGGAACGATGACCACACCAGATCACATCCGTGTGCCGAGATACAGTATCTATAGGCAAAGGGTAAGGGGAACTTCATATAAAAGGGAGCCCGAAACGACCTGTATTCAGACGTGTACTACCAACCACTAGTGCAAGCACCTTCACGCCACTCTGTCTAACATTATTTGGACTTAGAAAATTATCAACGTTAAAATAAAATTCACAATAATTAACATCTGTCTTTTATTTATTCATCATCCACGACTACAACATCTAATAAAGTGTCTGCGACCTGCAATCATAATAACTTGGTTGCCACTTATCTACTATTAGTACTACGATAGTAGGTACCAAGCATCCAAGCTTATTACACTGGCGCAGTCGAGCAAAGGAGTTTCAAGGAGCTGAAGACGAGGCGAGCAGTCAAAGCGGCGGAATTAAATTTCCAAAGGCGAGTCGAGCAGTCAAGGCCGCGGATTTCAACTTCAAAGGCGAGTCCAGCAGTCAAGGCGGCTACATTCAACTTCGGAAATCCAGTCCCGACGCAGCGGCTACACCACGTCAGCAGCTCCACGGAGGTACAGTCGAGGTCTGATCAACCAAGGCGACTCCGGAATCAACGAACAATTCAAGACGGGCCAGCAGACAATCAGGGAAAAATGAATACAGCAGTGGCAACAGTGTTGTTGTGAGTATATTAATTAAGTGAAGCTAGATAACTAAATTAAAATTGTATAGCTTGAAGTGCACGTCTCACGTTGATTCATATAAATCAGCGTTTATTTTATACTTGGTGGTGGTGTAAAATATTAGGGAAAAATATTCGAATAAAAATAAATTTAAAAAAAAAATAGGAAACAAGCTTGGGAAGAACTATATACGTATTTTTTGATAGACAGCTGTAGACTGATCTAGGATTTTTATGGTAAATAGACGGCAAGGACCGATCTAGGATTTTTTTTTATAGGCAGCAGGGACTGACCTAAGTATTTTATGATATTTTGTGATAGACAGCGGAGACTGATCTAATAAATTAAAAGTAGACGGCGATAGGCTGATCTAAGAAATTGATGCACGCGCGTAGCATTTTTAAATTATATATGGAAATAATTGATTAAAGTGAAATATTGAATTTTTGAATTGAAATATAGAATGATAGGTAATTGTTGAAAGAAATTAAATGATATATATTGAAGAAAATAGATTTTGAATTAAAAGGCAGTAGATGACCTTATTAAAGTAATTGACGTCAAATTTTGAAAAGTTTTGGGGAAAAAGAATTAATTATAGGGGCCCTAGGATAAGAATTAGTATAACATTACTACGAATAAGTTGATAGAATAATTGTTAATGACAGAAATAATTAATTTTTAGTGTTTAGAAAATTAGATGGTAAAGCGCGTAAATTAAAAAATTAAAGCATTTAGAGAAAAATAAGTAAAAAGAAAAATAAGGGGATAGGAAGTCGAATATTATTAAAGGGATTTACGGCGTAATTAACCGGACATTTTTTATATAATATTCGAGCGTAGTACAAGCGCGTACGTAAAAAACATCGCGGAACAGGGCGAGGGAAACGGGTGAGGAACACCGTATCGAAATTTAACACGCGTAGCATAGGCGGTCGAACGTTTTACGTGTTATTAGATAGGTACTCATCCATTTCAACGTACAACGCGCGTTTACGTAATTTCTTTTTATTATTTGTGCATGATAGTTATTTTATAAGTAGTAAATTTTAAGTATTATTAATTTTGGTGACGGTAGTTACGTATTAATAATTTATAATTAATAATAGTATATATATGTAGAGTAAACACTGTTAGTAATTACTTACGCGGATAGGAAATTAATAATTTAGTAGATATAATTTATTGAAATTATATATATGTAATGTCTAGATAAATATATGTCAGAATCCGATAGTTCAGATATTGACACTAGTTCTACGGACAGTTCAATAAAAGTAAAAAAATATAAAACTAGGAAAGAAATAAAAGCGGAAATTTTAAAAGACGCTGTAAAGAAAGAATTTTTAGAAAAAACTAGGAAACAAGTAACTAAAACTGGAAAAATTGTTAAGGAAAAATTAGTAAGAACACATAGCTTAACAGAACAAATAGGTACCACGCCACGAAAACAAACCGTAGGACGTTTAGGTACTAGGTCAGATTCAAGCGTAGTTCACGTACAGTTAGAATCAGTAGTTAAGAAAAAAATGAGTAAAATGGATTTAGATAAAGCAATTGCTATGATACCTATTTGCACGGGCAAAAAGGACGTAGCCGAATTTATAAATATTTGTGAAATCGCCGTTAAGGAGACAACGGAAGCAGAAATGGTACCGATATTATTGAAAATAATTACTTCCAAGTTAACGGGAAATGCGTTAGAAGTAACAAAATATCGAAATTTAGAAACATGGGGAGCAATAAAAACAATATTAGAGGGGGCATTCGAACAAAAAGTATCGGAGAGGGCCCTATCAATAGCTTTAAACACGGCACGTATGGCCGAGGGAGAAAGTGTGGCAAAATTCGCTAGTAGAATCGAAGAATTATATTATAAACTCTGCGCGGCAAGTACGATAGGTTTATCACAGACCGAGGCAGACATAGTGAAAAAACAAACAAAGAAACAGGCAATGATCATATTTATGACGGGGTTACCTCATCACCTATATACAGTACTGAAAAGTCGAAATCCCAGTACATTGGAACAATGTTTCAAAATGGCAATCGATGAGATGCTCGAATATGAATCAAAAGTAGAAATGGATAAATTACAAAAACAAATTAGTAATGGGAAACAGACAGACGTCAATAATGATGAAAAACGACAAAATGGTGGTAATGCTAACAACGCAGTTAATCGCGGAGGACACGATAATGCAAATCAAAGCAATAGAAATAATAATTTCAACGGGTATAACAACCGATATGTTAATCACAACAACCGCAATAACTATGGAAATAACAATCAGAGCGGATATGGCTCACACATGGTTAATCGCGGCGGTTATCGGGGCGGAAACGGCTATGGGCGAAGTTTCAATACCAATAATGTACAACAGAATAATAATAACCGAGGCACAGGATGCTACACTTGTGGCAGATCTAATCACATAGCACGGGATTGCTGGAGCAATCGACCTAATGCGCAACAAAATACGTATAATAATAATCGTGTAAACAGCACGCGTAATGCGAACAACAACAATAATGTTCGTAGGGACAATAACAATATTCAGGGTGTACTTTGCAGTTACTGCAATAAGATAGGTCATGAAATTTCAAATTGTTATACAAAACAGAAAAACGAAAGAAATACGTCGGGAAACGCCAACGGACCATCACCAGTGGGAGTCAGATTGGTCCAAGAAATAATTCAAGACCCACACACAGGATTTTCCACATCACAGCAAAATTAATAGACAATCACATTATTTTAAAATCACCTAGTTTCAATAAGGATCAAATTAAATTATTAGTCGATACTGGGGCGGATCTAAATATAATTAAAATTAATGCATTAAAAGGAAACACTGAAATTAACGAAAACGAAAAAATTTATTTGAAAGGCATCAATGAAAAAATAGTTTCTACAATAGGAAAAGCAGAAATAGAATTAATAATTAATAATGAAGTATTCGAAACACAATTTTATGTTGTAAATAATATTTTTCCAATTTTGGCGGACGGAATTATTGGTAATAAATTTCTAATAGATAATCATGCAGTAATAGACGTTGCTAATAACACGCTAACAATAAATAATAATAAAACAGGAAGCGATAGTGATATCTGTTTTACATTAAAACCGCGCTCAGAAACCATAGTACAAATCGATATACCCGACAAAGAAATGAATAATAAAAATATTTTAATAAATAAACAAGAATTAATACCGGACGTATATTGCGCGAATATTTACAATACAGTCAAAAATAATAAAATTACTATAAGTGTTGAAATATACAATTAATATGTAGTATATGTAGTCAGCCTTGACACGTGTGTACAATTTAGTAACTAGTTATGTACGAGCATAAGACTCACTCTCTTTACGGATGTAACATGACCTCGGTCGTGCATATATATAGGGCCTTTGATGTATGTAATATTCACTTGCACAGACGCTGTCATACCGAGTGTACGCGGTGTGTGTGTATAGTCACAGTTTAATTGTCCAGTTGTACGTTATTTTATATTATACTTATACATAATCATATTGTCGTGTTATTACTTATTATATTAATGCTAACATGATTAGTCCGTCAAGCTTCACTTTCAACAATAAGCATATTAAATATATCTGAAATGACGCAGGAGATAAATGTAGGTCAAGCGCGTAATATTTCATACGACACGGATGTTTCGACAGATAGCGTACGGTGTATAAACACAGTTGACACTGAACGCTCGCGTCGGGTCAGGGCGTTGATACGTACTGATCATCTTCAAGTTCACGAATATAATTCGATAGTAAAAATATGTGAACATTACGCGGACATTTTCTATTTAGAAGGGGATAATCTTACGTGTACTACGGCAGCAGAACACGTAATAAAGGTTCCTAAAGATTTGAAACCGATTTATAAAAAACCATACCGTTTACCGTTTTCACAACAACCGGAGATAGAAAAGCAAATAGGTCAAATGATGAAAGACGAAATCATAGAAAGATCAATGAGTCCGTTTAACGCACCATTAATATTAGTCAAAAAGAAGGAAGACGCCTCGGGGAAACAAAAGTTCAGAATAGTTATCGATTTTAGGGCACTTAATGAAGTAACCTTAAATGAGTTTCACCCATTACCAAATATAACGGAGATATTAGATCAATTAGGACAATGTCAACTGTTCAGTTTGATAGATTTGAAATCAGGATATTTCCAAGTACCTTTGGCTAAAGAATCAAAAGAACTTACAGCATTTTCAACAGGACAAGGGCATTATCAATTTAAACGTTTAGTTATGGGTCTAAGTTCAGCTCCTGCGACATTTCAAAAAATGATGACAAACGTGTTATCAGGGTTAATAGGAATGAAGTGTTTAGTATACCTGGATGACATAATAGTGTATGCTAAAAATTTGCAAGACCACAATGAAAAATTAATAGACGTATTCGAAAGATTACGTATACACAATCTAAAAATAGAACCGGACAAATGTAGTTTTTTACAACGGGAATGTTTATTTTTGGGTCATGTAATTAGTGAAAAATTAGTGTAATTAGTGTAAAAAGCTGTAAAGGATTTTCCGGTTCCTAAAAATGTTAAACAAATAAAAAGTTTTTTAGGACTTAGTGGGTACTATAGAAAATTCATAGAAAACTATAGTGCTATTGCTAATCCAATAGTGAAATTATTAAGAAAAGACGTAAAATTTAATTGGGACGAAAATTGTCAAAAAGCTTTCGATAAATTAAAAGAAATATTGTGTTCAGAACCAATTATACAATATCCAGATTTTACGAAACAATTTATACTTACGACAGACGCTAGCGGTAGGGCGCTAGGTGCAATATTATCTCAAGGTAAAATAGGATCGGATTTACCAATAGCTTACAGTTCTAGAACTTTAAATAGGGCGGAATGTAATTATTCGGCAACGGAACTGGAATGTTTGGCGATTATATTCGGCGTAAAAACATTTCGACCGTATTTATATGGTAGAAAATTTACAATTCTTACGGACCATAGGCCTTTGTCATGGCTATTTAATTTAAAAGACCCATTATCCCGATTGGCAAGGTGGAGGTTACAATTGGAGGAATACGAATATGAAATAGTATACAAAATGGGCAAATTGAACACCAATGTCGACGCATTATCGCGTATGTATAATATTACGGAAATTAAGGACGAAAGTTATGATAATTTTATGCAAAAATTCGAAACAACATTAATATCTAATAAGGACGTAAAGGAAGTACACGGCGAACTAATAAACAGTCCGTCGGAGTACCACATAGTATCAGAAATCGAAAAATATTATAATTTTCGATCAGGTACTAATTACGAATTATAAATGCGATTTGGTAGGGACAAACAATTAAAATCTCATAAAGATTTGGGCGACGTCGTAAAATTCAAAAGTGGAGATAGGTACATAATATTTTTGATAACAAAAACGAAAAAGGAGCAATTAGCCACGTACCAAAATTTACACGTTGCTTTACTAAATCTTAAGTATTTTTGCGAAAAACACAAATTAACCAAATTAGCAATGAACCAATTAGGACGACAAGACGGACTAGATTGGGCAAAAGTCAGATCAATGATAAGATACATTTTTCGTAATACAAATATAGAAATATTAATTTGTACCAAATTAGAATTTAGCGGGGAAGAAAAATTAGTAATTTTCAAGCAATTACATAATTCCGTATTGGGTGGACACCTAGGAGTCAACAAAACTGTAAAGAAAATAAAGAAACAATTTAACTGGCCGAACTTAAAGCAGGACGTAAAAGAATATATAAAGAATTGTACAGCATGTCAGATGAATAAAAATACTAACAAGCATATTCAATATCCAATGGTAATTACTACAACTAGTACGAAACCGTTTGAAAAAATATTTTTGGACATTGTAGGGCCGTTGGTTACAACCGGGCTAGGTAACAATTATATACTCACGATGCAATGCGATTTAACAAAGTTCAGCCTAGGGGTAGCAATACCTTGTCACACCGCTAACGTGGTGGCGAAAGCGTTCGTAATAAATTTTGTCTGTGTACATGGGATACCGGATGAAATTTTGAGCGATCAGGGCACCGAATTTATGTCAAATTGTTTCAAAGACGTATGTAGATTGTTAAAAATCAATAAGATTAAGACTTCCGGTTATCATCCGATGACCAATGGGGCTCTAGAACGTTCACATAAGACATTGGCAGAATATTTAAGACACTACGTAAGTAAAAGTTTAGACAACTGGGATGAGCTTTTACCTTACGCCATGTTTGTATACAATTCTACGGAACATACGTCCACGAGGTACCAACCATACGCGTTACTGTATGGCAAAAATATTAATATACCAGTTAAACTGAAAGCAAAACCAGAACCTAGGTACAATTACGATGATTACGTATACGATCTTAAACAAAAGTTCCAGGAAGCTCACTAAATTGCACGAAATAGATTAATAAAGAATAAAGAAGTAAATAAACGATATTATGATAAGAAAACAAATACGGAAGAGTTAAAAATCAATGATATGATTTTACTTAAAGATCATACTCAAAGAAATAAATTAAGTCCACTTTGGAAGGGACCATACGAAGTACTAGACGTACTAGATTCGGAAAATGTAGTCATATCACGAAATCGCAAGAAAGTGACAGTACACAAAAACGATGTGAAACTATATTACGAAGATAATAATGTGGATAACGAAGAAATCACAAACACATGACGAAGTTTTAATTATACATAATTAAGTAATAATAGCAATTCCAACCATTATAGACAATACCACGTACATAGAACCACGTTGTGAAATATAATTTTAACGAATTTTTATTTTTATTATAGCAAAATAACAAATAGCTTAACTAACACGCTAAGGTAAATTTAAGAAAAAAAAAAACAAGATAACGCTAGATACTAATAATGAACTAATGAAAAATAGTAATCTAAAATAAATTAATTTCAGAATAGAACGGGAAAAAATATACGATTAGAAATCGAGTGGTACATAATAGGGACATATTTAATCTATTATTATTGGGGATAGATAAATGTTGCACTATTATATACCGAACGGTTTGACAACTTAAGGAAAATATTGGGATTTGATCGTTTGGTGGTTGGTTCGAAAATCGTGTGTATAACAGATTTTTTAGCGGGATCACCAAAAGACCAAATGGCCTTAATAAATCTCAATAAGAAATTACGAGGATAAGATCTTGTTAGTTTAGCCAGTGTCGCGGGAAGATGCTTTGATTCACAGCACACTCTTGCGTCACGGGTTCAATTAGCAAGGTAGAACCATTACGGAAATTGAATAGAATAGAATCGATTTAATACTAGTCTTGATCATGTAATAGAACTTGAATACAATAGTTTATTGCTGATCTGGGCCTGTAGTAAAAAGATATAATCTAAATACAGTATAGGAATAGTAATATTAACTAGATATAAAATATAATAATATAACGGTTATTGGAAAATATATATATAGTAGCAAACGTAGACGTAGAAAAAATATATAAAAAAAAAAAAAAAAGGAATTTTAGGATTAAAATTTTTATAAAATAATATACAAATACTTAAAGGAACATATTAGCATATATTGGACATAATTAACATGGTGATGGAATAAGAAATATATTAATCTAATTTATTTAAAATATAATTAACATGGTAATGGAAAAATCAAATATAGTACACACCACTATTTTATCATATATATATATTGCAGGGAAAAAAAAATATAATGTAATAGATTTTAAGAATTCATATTATACTAAAGGAAATATTTACACATATTATATTAACACTAAAATAAGATTATTATTGTAACACAAAAACACAGAAAAAAAAGAATATATTGTTAATCACATAAGATACTAACCTAGATAATAAGCAAAATATATACTGTAATATTGTGGATTATAATCTGTATTTTGTCAATAATAATTAATATGGTGGAATGTACCATATAGTTATAATGATGTATTTAATGTAAAACATAACATGTAATAATTGAATGTAATGTAATAACTGAATGTAATGTAATAATTGATATATTTAAAATTTGTAAACATAGGAAAGTGCTTGAACTAATGGAGGGAGTTTGAGTTAATTTTTTTCATTTTAGACGATAAAAATCAACTTTTAAAGGGGGAGATGTAGTAAGCGAGTTACTACTTAACAAATAAAACAAATTCCACAGGTGTACAATTAGTATACTATACTGTAATTCGGCATATATCGGATATTAGAATCGGAAATAGGATTTCCTACTGGTTAACATAAGGAAACAGGCTCACTGAATAATATAATTACTCAGGGAGCCCTGTATACGACAATGTACAAATATAAAATATAAAATAGTAAAGTGATTATTTTTATTACAACACGGTACGCGACGATATTCAATATAAAAATATAATAGAGTAAAATGATTATTTAAATGAAATAGACCATAGATCAACATTTAGTAATACGCAGAATAATACTGGGAAGTCATAAAATGCGTGGGCTGGAACGATGACCACACCAGATCACATCCGTGTGCCGAGATACAGTATCTATAGGCAAAGGGTAAGGGGAACTTCATATAAAAGGGAGCCCGAAACGACCTGTATTCAGACGTGTACTACCAACCACTAGTGCAAGCACCTTCACGCCACTCTGTCTAACATTATTTGGACTTAGAAAATTATCAACGTTAAAATAAAATTCACAATAATTAACATCTGTCTTTTATTTATTCATCATCCACGACTACAACATCTAATAAAGTGTCTGCGACCTGCAATCATAATAACTTGGTTTCCACTTATCTACTATTAGTACTACGATAGTAGGTACCAAGCATCCAAGTTTATTACAATATGTTTAGAACACTTTATATCTCCATTGTGTGCGTCCGTCCGTTTGTTACCGTAGTACATAGTTACGATTGTGGATATTAAAGTGCCTCAGTGGCGTGTACAGATATTTTAAATGGTGGGGAGGGGGAGTTAAAAAAATATATATGTTTATACATAATACATCAATACATAGCTGATAATAGCAATAATCTGATAAAAAGCCCAGGGGAAAAAATAATTATATATATAATATAGTTATATATTTTTTTTTGGTTAAAAGTAATAAATATAAGTTGGAAAAATATAATCACAAGTAAAATGTATTATGACAACTTACCTGTTCATCTTTCTAATGAAACCAAGTATAACATAATATCATAATTATAATTCTCTGTTTAATTGACTCCAAAATTGATATTATGAATTATTATAATTTAGTAGCTCACTGTTCAGTTCAAAAATTGAACTAATTTAAATCAAATTTATCTTCTCTTTTGAAAACTATTGGGAATTTTAAACTGGTAAATGCGTGAACTTGATTCACTTTCCCTTCGAACAAGATATTGTTGAAGATAATCGAAGCAGTTTTACGTACATTTCCCTAGCCCTCCCAAATACAATTTTTCAAATTTTTTTTTACCAAACATTAGTGTGCCACTGTGTGAATTTGTGTGACAACTTTCAGGATTTTTGCGATACTGATTTAACCCTAAATTCAAAAATGTGTAGGGAGGACTGAAGAAATGTTCACCAGCCCCCCGTCATAGAAAAAATGGCATATTTAAAATTTTTCTTTTTCCAAACATTAGTGTTATATTAGTGTGAATTTGTGTGACTACAACAAGAATTTGTGTGACACCCGTTGTACTCAGAAAAATTGTTTATCCATTTTCCGTTCACGTTAGTATTACCCAGGGTGATTTTGTATGCATGCTCACACTATTATTATGCTTAAATTATACATATTATGTCTACATTTTGATTTTTGGAATTTTTAAATAGATACCTACACTTGAAGATTTTCGAGTATTTAAGATTTTTTTTACCATTTCAGGGTTATCTTTAGTATAAACATTTCGATAATAGATTACCTAACTATTTATTAGAATTTTGATTTAGATATATCAACATATTGAATAAAATTAAATAATTATAATTATACAGTATTGAAAGTACTTACTTACTTAAAAGTATTGAAATCATTAGGATTATTATAACGTTTGAAAGTTTTATGTGCAATTTTTTTTTTGATAGTTAAACATATTAAATACTTGCTATACCAGGAGGGGAAATTAGTTTTTTTGGAGTAATTTTAGGAACGAATAATTCAATTAGAGTGTTTAGCGTTCAGTAAAAACATGAAGTGGCTATATTAATGTCCGGACTGCTTAAAATGTCGTTCCAATTACAAGAATTAAGAGCGTACGATAAGCCACAAAAGTCAGTTCGGTTAAAATCGAAATAACTTGGAATTGAATCCAAATTACTACAACACGTAGAAATATTAAAGCTAATGTACAGAGCATGGTGATATAACTTGTCTAAAAGGAAAATAGCTTTATCAGCGTCATTAAGAACACAAACAATTGGAATGTTAGAAAATATTAAATCAAGTAATGAGCCCGATAAATTATACCATCTATTAAATTGTCGACAGTTGAGATAAGCGAATTCATCGATAACGGTTGCTACCTGATTATAGATATTAACGTAGCACTTAACATAGTCCTTATGAACAACCCAGTTTAGCTTAGGTAGATTAAAATCACCGCAAATAATAATTTCATAATCAGGGTGTGATGATACAATTAAATTTAAAGCGTTAAAAAATGTAACGTAACTATCATTGTTACTTTTGGGTGGAAAATAAACATCAGCGATTATTAAGTCTTTATTATTAACCCGGACGTGAATAAATAAGTGTTCAAAATTTGGAGTAGAAAGTGCATTTAAACGTTTAGAAAAAAATTTTTTTTTTACACAAATTAAAACTCCGCGACCAAGGTTAACGCCGGAATTTGTATAGTCACGATCACATCTATAGATCTCAAACGGGGAAAAACTAAGTTCAGATGATAAGAAGTTACTATTTAAAGTTTAAACTAGTCTCAACAATTACATAAAAATCCAAAGTAAATAACGGTTCATTGATACGTAATAAATCTAACTTTGTACGCAACCCCCTAACATTTTGAAATAAGCCATCAATATGTTTACATTTAAAATTAGATGAATTATAATTATTATTTATAAAAGTATTATCTGTATGTGTAAAACCTGAGGCAGTATTTAGTTTTTTGTAGAATAGTTGGAACTCCTTTGATATAGCCGATGTAAATGTTGTTTTCACCATTATTTTTTACGTATTTAAAGTTTTTCAAGTACTTTATTGTAGAAACTACGTTGTGAAGTGGTCCAATCAACCGTTACGTCGATAAATTTCTTGTCAGGTAGATTCCGGAGAAGATTTTTTGACTCCCAACGTCAGATTTTTTTTTCACATGTGATCTTTATCGGTCGAGGTTTTGGTAAACATTTACCCAGACTATTAGTAAAGTAGCGACAGGGGCATCAATTTTAGCAAAAATGTCATTAACTAATGAGGTGTCATCGACATCATTAATCGATTCCGGTACGTTAAATAAAATTATATTTTTTCTCGTGATTGGCGATCATGTAGTTCGTTAAACATGTCAGAATAAGAAACGTTGGCATTAGTGTTTGGATATGATTCTAATTTGACGATTCTTGATTCAAGTACGCATAATTTTTCTTGAAAACGAGAATTTTCAGCTACAACCCGATCTAATTTTTCATTGGTAGAATTTAATAGGTCGAACAATTTTTCAATTTTAGAGAGTAAATCAAAATTAGAAGGAGAGCAAATACTGCATTTCCAAGTAGATACGTTTTTAGGAGAGGATCCAGTAGTAGTAATGCAATTACTATGTGCTGTAGTTTTCTTGCAGCCACAACAAGTTAAATAGGTAGTAACACGGTTAATAGCCGATGAGCAAATAAAGCAAGTGAGAGGCATTATGAAAAACCGAACTATAATTAACTAGATAAAAACGTATCGATAACGGACGTATTCACAACGGGAAAAGACCGAACGTCTTACCTGTACGACGGATAGAACTGTACTGTAAGCCAATTCAAGTCAAGATATTGCTAATCTTTTTGGTAACTATTTTAGCTCTGTTTTTAGCCCTAATAATAGCCCACTTACACCAATAACTAGTTTTTCTAATTTTAATACTGTTAATCTTAATAATATTGAATTTACGTTAGGTGATATTTTTGAAGGTTTAAGTTTTCTTAAACCTAAGTGTTCATATGGTCCTGACGGGATACCTCCTATAATATTACGTAATTGCCGTTATTCATTAGCAATACCCATCTATACATTATTTAAATTATCTTTATCTTCTAGCTCTTTTCCTACATTATGGAAATCTAGCTACACTCAACCTATTTTTAAATCGGGTGCCAGATCAAATGTCGAAAACTATAGACCTATTTCCATTTTATCTGCAATCCCTAAGTTTTTTGATAAAATACTTGCTTCAAAAATTAACTACTATTTCAAAAATGTTTTTATTAATGAGCAACACGAGTTTAGACCTGGTCGATCTACTGTAACACACCTTTTATCCTTTCATTCTTTCATTATTTTCTGTTAGAGGCAATTGCATCAGGTTTACAAGTTGATGTTATATACACAGACCTCAAAAAAGCATTCGATAGCGTTAATCATACTTCCCTCGTAAATAAGTTAAAACTGTATGGTGTATCGGATCCATTATTAACATGGTTCAAATCATATCTCTCCTCCCGTACCCAAATTGTAAAAATTCATAACCATTCTTCTTTTCCCATTTCCGTTACCTCGGGTGTCCCTAAAGGTGGCCACCTTTCTCCGTGGCTATTTAACATTTGTATTAATGATGTGTCCCAATGCTTTTCTAACTGTAAATTCTTGCTCTTTGCTGATGACTTGAAGATTTTTAATGTTATAAATAACACATCTAACTGCTTAGATTTACAAAGTTGCTTACTTAAATTTTATAAATGGTGCACTGATAATGGTTTATTAATAAACATTAACAAATTTAATTACATATCGTTTTTTCGTACTCTCTCGTATATCAACTTCCAATGTTCTATTAATTCCAATCAACTTGTCCCAGTTACCACTATAAAAATCTAGGTGTTATTTTCTCTTCCGACCTTTCGTTTAATGACCACTTTAATTACATTTGTAATAAGTCCAATAAAATACTTGGGTTTTTAAACCGTAACACCATTGGTTTCTCTAATATTAATGCGTTGAATACTCTATATATGTCACTAGTCCGTTCAATACTTGAATACGCTGCTATTATTTGGTCAGCCCATTAACAATTACATATTAATCGAATAAATAAAGTACAAAATAAATTTATAAAAATGAGCACATTTCGTTGCGGGATTAACCCGTATACTTTTATATCTCTAACTGATAGACGTGTTGAATTTGATGTTACCTTTATTTACAAATTATTGAACAATTATATTGATGCTCCTGATTTACTTGCTAAATTATCTTTAGCCGTTCCTTCTTTTTATTCCAGAAACCCCCAAACTTTTAAAACGAATTTTCACACCACTAACTATGGTTACGCAGCCCCTCTTGATCGTGCTTGTCGATCTATTAATAATATGTCAAATATTGATATTTTTAACGATTCTTTGCCATCATTAATTCTAAAACTAAAAAATTGTACTTGTTAATATTTTCTTTAGCCTATTCTTTATTCGTGCACCAATGTACTTTTTTCTTACCTTCTAATATTATGTAATTTGTATTATTATAATTTGTACTAAACTAATGCCCCTGAGGCGTCGATAAATAAATAAATAATAAACAATAATAATCTAAATAATTTTCAGTAAAAAAGGGGGGGGGGTATCATCACAAAAATATAAGTTTGTACTGCGACAGAACACTCTTACAATAGAAAAAAAATGTCAGAAATTTTGAAAATATGGTCTTTAGGTAAACTTAAAGTTAGAATTTGAAAAAAAAATATTTTAAACGGAAAACGGTGGTGAGAATATTTCAATAAAATTTTAAGTAAATTCTCTCATGGCCTTTGTATTTCATTATGATTTATGAGTCCCCTTAAAAACTGATCCATTGGCCTTTGGTGTGACAGGTCTACAATGCTTGGTGTTACGATAATATTAAGTAAGTATACACAATTTGGCTATGTTGGAAGCCATAGGGATGAGATTTGTATATCCGTGACCGTACCGTACGGTTCTTGAGAGGTACCACTACCTTATCATTCGTGAAGCAATACCTCATGAAACACACTGCCTTCAATATAACACCAATGTGTCTTGTGAAAATGTTAGACATATCAAGGATGAATAAACCTACAAACAAAATAATGAAAACTATTCCGATGTTCTTAGATTTATATCGGAAAAACAATGTTGAGAGCAAGAAAAACATAACCAATATAGGAGGTGGGAGTGAATCGGGCACACATTAACTTACTCTGGCACAGGCCCACTCAACCACTACACAAAATATAATTATTTTTACTTAGTATCAAGATAGTATTTATGAATTCATTAATTTTATTAGAAATAATAAAATTAATTTAGCTTAGTTAAAAAGATTAATTAAATAGGAACATAATTTTAGAAACCTTATTTTGATTCATTGTTATTATATTGTGTTTTCTATAGTTTGTACATTTACATTAGGGTGGTCCTTAGTTATAGAAGTAATTTTTTTTTTTTTGGAAATTTGATGACGAGTACCCCAAATTTTGTTCTATGTATTGCAAAAATAATTATGATAAAGTTTGGGCATGATAAGTTTACCCATTCCCGTGCCTCAAAGTGGTTGAAGTTTTACTAATTGGGGATGAATTTCCATTTTTTACGTATACTCTCTTAAATATTGATATTACGCAAAAAACTTAAAGTACTATTATTGTAGCTAATATATTTAGTATTTACTAAATAAAAGTTTCTTATAAATATGTTGTTAAGTTGATGGAATCCTGTAAATTTAAAAAAAACTGGTCATAATTAATATTTTAGAAAATTGTATAAGTTTTTAGTTTTTGACCTCTAATCTCTTAAATATTAAAGTTACGCACAAAACATGAAGTACTATAATTGTTGCTATATATAATATTTATTTACTAAATAAAAGTTTCTTATAAATATGTTGTGAGGTTGAAAGTTTCCTGTTAATTAAAAAAAAAAATAATATATAATATAATGATTATTTATGTGCATCTTTTGTTAAAGTATCTTTGGTATGGCTTGGATATTTTTACCGGTACTCTTGTACTACCTAAATTAAAATCGTAAGTCATACTAGTTATCTTAGTTATTTATTAATATATAACTTACCTTCAATACATACTGCTTTTGATTTTCATTTTTTGTAAATTTTGTATAAAAATCTTCCATCAATTTGACACCACGTTCGGCTGCATCATTTATAACGCTCAAATGGTGTAAAATAACTATCGATATTCGGCCAATTTTCTGGATTTTGATGTAAGAACTCCAGCATGGACTAAGCATTAGTTGGAACCTTTGGAATAGATTTTTCGATTTAGGCGTTAATAATTCAAGTGGTAAGTCTTGTTTTAAAAATTGTGAGACATCACCAATTTTTAATACATATTTTTTTTGTATTTCTGTGGTCAATTCGTCTTCTTGAAGCTCGTCATTTTCTAATAATTGTTGAGCCATTTGTTTTTTCACGTGATTTTCAATCCTGTCATCAAATAACGAAAAACAAGCGGTTTCTTCTCCCAGATACCATAAATGATTTATAAATTTTTTTAAAGCAAGCTCAGCCACTTGCTTATCATCGGACTTATAGTCTTCAAGTTTTCTTAAAAAAAGTACATCATTATAAGGTGCTTCAATAGCATTAGGAGACCTAAACCAAAACTCTATATAGCATTTCACAATAAAACAGCATATAGTTTTTAATGAAGTTATTTCTGCTTTTGTTAGTTTAAATTGTTCTTGAAATATGTATATTTTCAAACAATATATTCCCTTATACATCCATATAGCTAGATGATAAGCTCCTGGACGTTTAAAATGAATACCTTTAGGTGGTACCCCACCCAAAAAAATTATCACCAATTCCAAAAATTCTTTGTAATCATCCCTTGGTAGATTTTGGTTTAAAGTATCTTTACAAAACATTATAACATCATCGGCTACTTTATGCAATATTTTTTTGACCTCATTATCACTTACCCAAGTGCTATATTTCGTTTGATCTATTTGATTCCAGTTATTTTTAAAACGTTTAAAAATAGGAATTTCGGGACCAGACATTGTTGTAAATTTTGAGTATGAGAAAACCGATTGCATAATAATTTCAAATATGTGATGCCGAGAAGCCAAAAACAGTATTGCTCGGTTTAACATTTGTTCTAATAGCACAAATGATCCATTTAATCTACCGCTGTTGGATGCTGTTGTATCAAAAACAAACGATTGCACTTTTTCCAACATACTCCAATCTTTTAATGTGTCATACAATGCAGAAGAAATTTCCTTTCCAGTACCAGATGACAAATGTGGTACCCCAAGAAGTTGTTCTACGTTTGGTGCAGTTATAATAACTGGTAATCTGTCTACATTTTCGGTTCCAATCAAATAAGAAGTATTTTTGAGTCCCAGTGGATAACTGCAAAATGAAGATTTAATTGATGAAATGCTGTTTTAATTTCGGAAGATATTTGGTAACGAAAACTTTCACGACTTCTTTTAACTGAAGAGCGATTTATTGCATAGTCATTTACATTTACATTAAATACCTCGGCACATGCTATTAATAAGTGAACTGCATCCCTGTCACTAACCTTACATTTGTCTAAAGCTGATGCTAAACGACTAGTCATAATTTCTTTCCTACCTCGTTTATTTTTAATTGGCATTATAATACTTTCACACATTTCGGAATTTTTAGATTTAAGCACATCACGTTCATCATCGCTTGATATACTCTCCTCAAAATCAACAGTGTGAGATGGGTCTAAGAAAAAATAATATTACAAATAAAATAATAGATATAATCAATTTTATATTGTATATTATGTAAATTAATGTTATCATAATCAGATAAATTATTTATTTTTTTAATATAAAAATTAATTTACCAGGTCGCATCATGAATGTTGAATTTTAATTATATTGAAAGCATCTTTGTGGGCAATATCGAACAAATTATTTAAAGAGTTTTTAAAATTGTTTTCTTTGCACTGTTGTGTTGCAGACTTTCTTGTTTTATTTTTATCTAAACTTCGCCAACTTACAAATTTTTTATTTTTCGAACTATATCTACTAATAATACTACTAATAACTATGTAAATTTTACATATTTAATAAGAAATACCACAACGATTTATAATAAAAAGAAAAAAAATCATATTTAAAATTATACCGAAAGTACAATAATGTGGAATTTTTTTCTAAACAAGCCTGCAATCTATAAAGGTCCTATTTTATATCTGTGTACATAAATATACGTACGTTTGGCCAGCCCCCCCCCCCCAATGGAAAATCCATAAATGAATTGCACGGATATTTAGCACGTAATTCATAGTTCTAGTTTTGAAATTCGCACGACCCTCCTTCCCCCTCAAAAATCAAAATCCATGGGGGGGGGGGCATTTTGCCAGAAATTCCTCAATTTTTTTCTGAAAATATTTAGCACGCAATTCACATCATTTTTTTAAAACTATAATCTGAACTTTGCCGGCTTCTTAGTACTTACCCATTTGTTTTCAAATTATTATTTTTCTTTTTACAATTTAAATTTTTTAAATTTTTTTGCAGGTTTCTAACAGATTTGTTGTAGTTTGATAGTTTTTAAATATCAAGGTATTTCGAATTACATTTTAATAAATATATTACGTTAAAGGTTACTGCTGGGTAGCTAATCCCCAGTCTTCTCACGTTTTCACAGACAACTTTTATTTTTTATATAATAGCTCTTTCTATATAATAGCTCTTTCTTTGGCTGGTCCAATCATACGGCGTTTTTTAAATGCATTATGGATCTCATTAAAATTACCAATGTACTCACACTGCATCAGTGCTCTGTTGATAAATTAATTTTTTTAAATTTTATAATTGAAAGAACAGACAGAATGTTATTAAAATATAAAATAATATTTTCATTTTAATTAAATATAATTTAATAAGAATAAAACGGTTCTGAGCAGACAAATGATTCTGTACTTGTCCGATTAAGAGTTTTTATTTAACTGGGCTGTTTTAGATTCTGAGTGAAACGATGAATGTATTGATTTTACAATGATGTGTGTTTTTTTATTTTTGTGTCTGTGTACACGATAAGTAGTCGAAATAATGCTTCGATTTTCGACTTCAGTATCTTGTTCGATTGGAGAGTGAATATCGTTGGTGCATTGGGGAGGTCAAAATTTAAAATTCCCAATAGTTTTCACAAGCGCCGGGAAAAACAACGTAAAAATGAAGGAAAAACGGGAATTTTCACGCAAAATAGGTTTTTGACAAAATCGAATTTGGTTTTTGGTGTAACTTTAAAACAAATGACTGTAGGAACATGACATTTTGACTGGTTGTTTATATTTGCCTTTTCTATACACGATAACATTTTCAAAATATTTTGATTTATTATGAACTGTTTAGAGACATTTTCATTTTCCATTTTTTTTTTTAGTTTTTTTTCTAAAAATATCAATAAAACTTTGTTTGTTGAGTAGAAATACTTGAAAATTTAATACAAGGTTCCTACTATATTGTTTCAAAGGCAGATGAAAAATATTAAAAATCGTTAGTCACAGTTTTTTTTTATAAGCATTTAAATTTCAAAAATTGACAAATCACGAAAATTAGCAAATTATTTTGAGTTAAGTATTCGTAAAAATTTTTCTTTTTAAATCTAAGATTTGAAAATGTAATACAAGATTACTCATAAGTTTGTCTACCTTTATCAATAAAAAAATCTCTACCGGACAGTCAAATTAAATTTTTATGAGCGTTTGAAATTCAAATTTTTACAACATTGGATGTTCACTCAATTTCTCATGTAGCGATTTCCTTATTTTATTGTTATTCATAAACGAATAACTATAGATACATGAAAATTTCACTGAATGTTTGTATAAGCATTTCCTATACAACATACAATTTTGAAAATATTTTGACTCTTTTTGAGCTGTTTACGGATATTTTCATTTTTAAATTTTTTTAGTTTTTTTTTTTATGAATATCAATAAAGTTTTATCTGTTGGGCCAAAAAGTGTAAAAATTTAATACAAGGCTCCTGATATATTGTTACAATATCAGTTGAAAAATATTAAAAATACATATTCACAGTTTTTTTTTATAAGCATTTAAACATCGAATTTTAACAGAATTTTTCAAAATCTCGAAAATTATTAATCATCGTAATTAATAAATTATAAAATAATCAGTTTTTATAGCTAAGGATTGAAAATTTAAAACAAGATTCCACGTAAGTAGTTAATTCTTTTACCAAAAAATCTAAAAAATATACAATCACAGTTTATTTTTATAGTCATTTTATGTTCAAATTTGGACGAAATTACACATTAAAAAACCTAGTTATTTTGTTGTGATTATATAATATTATTCATGGGTACCTACTTGAAACTTCTAAAGTTTACTATTATATATCTATGATAGTATCACGGTTTTTGTTGATGTATAACGTATTATAAGTATCTAATGGATATTGTGATATGATTAATTTGGAATTTATTATAGGTACCTATTATAGGTCAATTTTTTGTTTAATACCATAGATATGTATATAATGTGTCTTATACATAGACTGACATATTGTCTCCGCTCAGAATCGTTTTTCTTATACAATGATATTATATCGTTGAATTCAAATTTAATATCATCCATTATACAGTGACCCACTTGTAACCTACTGTACAGCAGAGCGACACCCACTTGCCCACCTTTTTATTATTTATTGTGAGTGTTATAAAATTGTCATTTTTATCAACATTCAATATTGATTCTAATTCGTCTATTGAATAAATACCAATAGGTATTTTATAAATATTTGAATTTTTATCATTTTTATATATTGTATTAGACATTCTTTGATCAACACTCATGTTTGTATTTACTTAAGTCCAATTCTTACTTATTAAGTATTTTACCTTACAAGAAATAATATTTTATTTACATTTTTTGTTGTGTCTAAAGACTAGTGATCTCTAATTTATAATAAAATTCACGGATTTTGATATTATTATACTTTTGATATTATTATACTTGAATCTTACTTCAAGTTCAAATTTGAGACCTCTACTTAAGACCCTTATTATATCAGAAAAGGTACATACATAAATTATATTTACTAGCTGATCCCGTGCACTTTATTGCCCGTTAAATGTATCAACTCGATATGACTCAAACTTTGTTCAATTCGTTATTTAATATTCGGTGTGTGCTGTTCAAAATTTATCTTAACTTTTTAATTGCCCCGAATAAAAATTCCGCTTCGCAGCAGTAGGTACAATGGGGTATGTGGACCCCTTGATGTTTGTACTTTAGTGTATGATTTAACTCTAAAGTATCAAACTTATACCAAGTTTGTCGTTTTTAATTAATTTCACCTACGGTGGATTAATATAATCAGTTTATACAAAACAATATCCTAACCTAACCGTACTAAAATCCGATGAATAAAAAAAAAACAAATTTAACCCTTTGTAAATTAACTTATCTTCTTTCCAGAGGTCTAATCTACCCACAAACATTAATTTATATATATCTAACTATATAAATACACAGACTATATACTCTGGAACTACTTATCAGATCGTCTTGTATATATTATATATATGTATATTGACAAAAGATAATAATACAAATCAACAAACATGCCCGATCAACCTATATAGCAAGTGATTAGGAACCAATATATTATTATACACCAGTGATTGATGGATTTTCCTAAAATTATCTTTCATATAAACATCCTCCGTGAAATACTCTTACACTTAAAAAAATCAAGAAGAACTGATAAGTTGTTCCAGAGTTTAGCCTGTACCAAGGTCAAAGATATATCTAGGTATATCTTTAATCATGACATGTATAGAGATTTTCATTTCACATTTTTATAGTTATTCCATTTTAAATGTATATTAATAATAATAATATATAATAATAATTTTAATGAGTTCAGCGTCCTCTGCTGTACTAGAAATGACGAAATCAAGAATAGTTGAGTTTTTATTCAACGACGATAACGAACGACAAATTATAAAATTTAACATTCGACGACGACGACATGACGTGCAGTCTGCAGTATACGTAGGAGTAGTGGGGGTTATACCGGCGGCAGTCGGCGCGGCGTGTCAACGAATGCCGCTATGCATCAATACGGCAAACTTATTACTTTTAATAACTATTTAAACAATTTATTTTTGGACTTTTCTCTTTGGATGGCTCATCTGCACACCGAGTATTTGAGTTAAAAGAAATCATGAAAATGTAGAAGTAGAACTTCAGATATAACTGTCATAAGAAATCGCCTCAGGTCTTAATAAATAATAATATATAAAGATTATAACTGTTTCGGGTAAACAAAAATGTACCAAATTTCTTCTACGTGATTTAATAACAAAATCAAAAAAAAAAATAACTTTAATTTACAAAATAAACGTGAAAAATTGTTATCATTTTATTAACGTGATATTATATTTGCAAGCTAAATTCAATTACCTATATACATTTATTAATATTTGGACAATGGACACATACAAATTAAAAGAAACGGTTTCTGTATAATATGTAATGTACCTAAATGTTAATCCTTAAATTTTTTTTTTAATCATCTTGGCATTTTAACATTTAAACACCCCTCAACACTCACTCTAAGCATACCCCTTCGAATTTCGAAAATATGAAATTTAAAATAATATTTATATGTAACTTTTTCTAGAAAACACTGCGTCATTCTATTATTTATAACATTTAAGCACATCTATCATATTGTTTCATTATGTAATCAATTTCAAGATTAAATACATATGTCAATTGACGGGAAATCTGCTAGCTTAATCAAAGTTCAAGGGTGGGGCATCATAGCAATTTTGCATCACGACGATAATACTATAAATTATGTAATTATATTGATTAGAGTTTATGATTTTCAAATTCATATTTTTGAAATTTGAGGCTGTGATATTTCTGTGATCGACGTCACCAAGCTATTAAGACAAATTGTTGTAATAAACATCAAATCGATGTCCTATTAGGTAGAAAGTCGTAATCGACATTTTCATTTTTTTAAAGGAACTAAAAAAACACTTTTAAAATCGAATATCTGATGAATTTTCATGAAAATTCGATGTGTAGTTATGAAAAAATTATTTTGAAAACACAATTACAGAATAAGAAGAATATTTTTAATACTGTGTAACTTATGTTGCTTACAATAATATAAATGTTCGAATATAGCTCAATGGTGCTTACATGTTTCACTTTCGGTGCTTAAAAATAACATTTCGTCATGTAGATTAGTGCATATCACTTACACTAGTCTTTTAAGGAACTTCGTTAAAATGTTATATTATTATAGTCTCAAAGTTATTAAATGTGTTATTGTATAACCAAATTAATTATAACTAAATTTTCATTTTTAATAATCTTATTAACATCCACATGAATGTTGATAGGGTTAGCATAATATAGGTTTATTGTGTAACAAATATTAATTGATTTTTTGCATTAATAATAATTGTAATAGCTGCAGACCTAAAAAAATATATTATTGTAAATGATTTAAATAATTTCATTATCTATCATTTTAAATTTTAAATAGTCAACGTTAATATCGTTGATAACTATTGTTTGTTCCGTTATATATGGTGCAATTTTATATACCTACCAACAATATATTATTATGATTGCGTGAATGTGCAATTATATATATTTTTTTACCATCATATGCCAATGCGACATTATATAATAATACTAATAGTATTTAATTTTCCTAAATAATTGTATAATAAGTTAAATTTAAAATATATAATAGGATGGACGCATAACAAAATGAATTAATCGGTATGAACTGAACGGTAAAAACATTTTTTATATATAATAATATCAATATTTGATGTTGAGTACAATAATTAACACGGGTTATTTAAATGTCGAATTGTTTTCAGAACCAATTTTACATTTATTATTAAGTTTTTGGATAGATTTTAATACGACTGTTAAAAAAACAATTTGTTAATTAATTGCAATCTTGATTAATTAACGTCTGTACATAATGGTTATCTGTATACAGTGTTGGGCGTAATCGATTAATTTACGATTAAATTACGTAATCGATTACGATTACTTTATTAAATTACATTAATCATTAATCGTTTAATCATCTCTCAAAGTAATCAGTAATCATGATTACATATTTGTAATCGTTAATCTTTATCGCAAAACTGTTTTTTTTTTTTTATATGATATTACTTAAAATAGTATGAATTTCCAAAATATCAACGATATTAAGGTCCATTAAGTCTAATTAATTTCATATATCTTATCTTATGCATGTTATAAGGTATTTTTCTATAGATTTTTTCTAGTTGTTATATAGCATGTACCTAAATAAATCGAATTTACTATTTAAATTGTATTATTATTATCATATTATTAATTATATTTATTGATTTCTATTTTCTAATAAGTTAATTAAAAGAAAGTATTTTGTTTATAAGATGCATTTTTTTTATTTTTTTATTGTTAATTTTGCCTTCACGTGTTAAATTTATTTATAACATCGCCCGGAAAGCGAAACCACCGGTTGCCGGATTCGAACCAGTCACCAGTGACTGTCCGACTAGTGTCCGTTTACGCACAGCCGTCTTATGCCGCTCGGCTATGACAGTACTTCAATATATAAGTTATTCAGCCCAAATTCGTTATTGAAGTATCATTAATCATTAATCATTAATCATTAAAAATTAGTCATGATTACGAACTAACATATTTTGTAATCGTAATCAATACTACGATTACATTATGACTTTAATCATCTAAAATAATTTATTATTGTGATTATTGATTACATTAATTTATATTATGATTAACAACTACAATTTTTAATCATAATCTTTAATCATTAATCAGATTACGATTTGCCCAACACTGATACACTGGAGCCCCCTTAAATTGTCTATTAGCTGTATAATTTTCTTTTTTTTTGTCATATACGTTTAACTAGTATAATTTTTTTGGTTTTATTTTTCCGGACTTTCTGTTACATTCGTGTTACCATAAAAACTGAGTAAATATACAGAAAAAGTGGAAATTGTTGAGTATGTATAAAAATATAAAATACAATAATTAAAAAATTGTAAGTTAAAGGAATTTATGATACAAATAGTTTAGTCTTATGTCTAAACAGAATACATAAAATATATGTATAGGGTACTGAGTAATATAAGCAACTGAGTTATACCTAGTTAGTGAACCAGTGCCGGCGCTAGGTATTGAGGGGCCCTGGACATAGGTAAAAGCATAGAACAATGATAAAACTTACCCAGAGGAGGGAAAAATTCTAATTTCAGGATTTTTTTTTAAATTAATGCTGTTTTTATTTGAATTTTGAACATTAAAAATAATAATATCGGGTTATTCTTATCCTTTTTCTTTTTTATTATAATGTGCTAAGGGGGTATGAATAGTATTGAAAAAATCTATAGAAATGTACTATTGTATTTCCAATAATATGGTTTATTGAGCCATTTGAGAGTAAAAACACCTATTATCAGTATTGTATATGAGAAGTTAGTTGATCTGTGCCTGTATAGAAGTCAATTTTTGATATTTGTAATAACTAAACTCAATAATTCAAATTCAAAAAGTAAAATATCACAAGTTTTAGAGTTTAATATTGGACGTTGAAAATAAAATATCGAAAATCGACTCCAATAAAAGCCTAGATACACTTCTTCTCTTCAATTTGTATAATAGGTGTTCATACTGTAATGTCACTCGGTAAGCTCTATTATTGGAAATACGAAACTAAGTTTCAGTGTTTCACTAAAATTCACATTTGTAATTAGAGTGTAAAATGTTTGCGTAACCGACATGACGTGAGTGTACGTGTGGGTGTGCTCCACTATTAATTTTATACACAGTCACTCACACTAATAATAACTTACTACTTAATTTACACGATCCACACAATTAGAAAATTGCCTATATTGAACTTCTTAGAAACGGTCGGTATGCATAACCCTTAAGAAAAAAATTATTTACAAATAATAAAATAATATGTATGTGTTGAAAATTATAAGTTAATAAATTCGTGGGGACTTATTATTTTATTAATTTATATTTATTTTAATAATTACAACTTATAAAAACATCAAAACATCAAAATGTTTGAATGATATAACAAAGTGTTTAATATTTAAGTAGGTACACGGCGGCGGTAGACAATAAAATACATAATGTTATTTAATACGGCTATACTGACATACTGTACATAAACTAAATTGTAATAATAATTTCATAAAATGAAAACTTACTTTTATGATATTATGAAGAAATTTTTGAAAAAATATTGTAAGGTGCAAAGCGGATTGATACTCGAATGTTGAATATATATTATAACACTAGATAATCAAATAAATGTTATAACAATATAGCTCTTGCCGCTTCTATTTCAAAGTTTTTAACCAACCGAAAAAATATTGATCGACAAAAATAATTGAAAAAAACTAACAAAATTTAACTAAAATATCTTATCCTTATAAATAACTCAAAAACAGACAACATATTTTAAATAATATCATTAATCGAAACTAGGCCATATTATAAATATTCTGTGAAAATAAAATAATAATTATAATAATAATTTTATGTGCCATTATTCCTTATTTGAACCATATTCACTATTGTCTATAATATACAAAAGTATTTAAGTTTTTGTTTGGAATTTCTTTGGGCACATAATTCATAGAATAATATTAGCTACTATAAAGATGGTACATTATATAAATGGAATCAGAAAAAAAGACCCTAGATAAAGTCCCCGATAAAAATGTCTCAAAAAGATGTCATTGAAAAATTACTTTAATATATAAATATTTAAATAAGTGTATTGTGATATTGATACGCTAAAAAAATCCATTACTTTTTAACAGAAATAGGTCGAAATATAATTTTAAACTTGGTATCATTATTTATCATTAGATATTATCATTAGATATTATAATATTGATATTATTGTGTACGTTAAAATAAAAATAATAAAAATGAATAAAGATTTTACAAATGTTTTCAATTAAATATAGGCAATAGATGTTATAGGTTTTTATAAAAGAAAATACTAAATTATAGTTAATTTTTTGTATCAACATACTAAAAATAAATAAAGAATTATAATTTTACAAACATTCTGAATCCTATTTTTTATACATTTATATTTTAAATACCATCCTAAAATTGTACAAAAAACATGTTCGTGGTTTTAATAACAAATTACTTACATCAAAAAACAGTTATATTTCGTCACGGCACAGAAAAAAACTTGCTAACTCATCTAAGTAACTCATCCTCAAAGTTAATTTTTTTTTATGGTTTCGTACGTTTTGGCATAGATTTTACATTTTTGTTTACTGTTGTAGATGTCATGGATGTTTCCAAAACAGGATTTGAATTAGTGATTTCATCATTGACACAATTCCCTTCAATTAAATCCTCCTCCACTGTTTGCAACTTGCCTTTGTCTTGTTCGTCCTCAGTCTCCTCTTCGTCACTTTCGTGGTTAAAATTTCCCTCTGTTCTGATATGCATACAATTAATTATAAATTAGAAAATTCTTATATGCATTAATGGTATGATTATAAATATTATATAAGGTTAACTATTTATGTGTAATCGAAGTATATATTTACTTTCTATTTTCCATTGTTGGTCGCAAGAACTCTAAAATTTCCGAGAATACGTATTTTTTTTTTTATTAGCTGCCTGGCCAGACTTTGTAATACATTTTTTTTTTGTATGTGTCTCGCAAGTTTTTCCACTTTTTTTGCAATTCAATGACTACAATGTGAAAATACATAGATTAATATAAAGTTAATGTCCTATACCTATGCATTGTCAATAATAATTTTATAATATTTATTATTTAATTATTTATAAATTAACGTAACTGGGATTTGATTAAAAGTAACTCATTATTATTATTTTTTAGGAAAAATGAATTTAACCAACTGTAGTAAATACTCATGCCTAATACTAAAATTAATAAAATTATTTTATTCACAATAATATCATCAAATACACTTAGTGAGATATTATAGACTGACTGACTGTCTTCGCTCAAAATTGTTTTTCCAATGTACTTATAGAATCTAAAATATTTACATGAATATTTACGCAACAACAATTTTGAATAAAATCAAATTAATACACTAAATAAATAAAATAATTGTTATACATTTTATATTATACATTTTTATTAAACAATGATTTTTAATCGAGTTCAAATTTAATAAATCCATTAGACACAACTTATACAAGTTTAATATGTTGTTTTTTTTATTTAGATACTTGGCTACTGGGACAAATTTTTCGTCTTTACATTTCGACTTTTTGATGGGAGTATCGACCATAGCCAAAGTAGTTAATGAAATGTGTATGGTGGTTTGGGATGAGTTACAACCCACTGAAATGGCACCACCCACTCAAGAAAATTGGTTGGAAATAGCGGATGGTTTCTAAAATATAACTCAATTACCTAATTGCGTTGGAGCTGTCGATGGTAAACACATCCGGTTGCAATGTCCAAAAAACAGTGGTACTCAGTATTACAACTATAAGAATTTTTTTTCTTTGGTTTTAATGGCAATCTGTGATTCAAATTATTGTTTCACAATAATCGATGTAGGCTCTTTTGGGAAAGAGAGCGATTGCAATATTTTGAAACAGTGCCCTTTTGGAAAAAAATTATACGCTGACAAAATAAATTTCCCTCAAGATAAATGTCTACCTGGTGATGAAGATGGTGTTGCTCAGCTATTCGTACTTATAGCAGATGAAGCATTTGCGTTGAACAAACATTTATTACGACCTTTTCCTGGTAGAACTTTAAACGATAACAGGAGAATATTTAACTATCGTCTTTCCAGAGCAAGGCAAAAGATAGAATGCACTTTTGGAATTTTGTCCAACAAATTTAGAGTTTTCCATTCTACTCTACTAGTAACACCAGATGTTGCTGTGTCTATTACTAAGGCAGCATGCGTATTACATAATTTTGTACGTCATAGGGATGGTTTTAATTTTGAGGACACTGTTAGTTGTGAAATGCCCCATATATCAGAGAGAATAGGTGTTGGAAATGTATCTTTAAATGCCAAAGATATAAGGGAGTATTTCGTAAAATACTTTAACAATCCAAAACATGCGCTAAGCTTGCAGAATAAGGTATTAGGTTAAACACGTTTATTTCATGCATGCAGTAGGTAGGTAATAAAGTAATATTGCGTCATAATTTTAAATGTTAACGGTCTACGTTTTTATTGTTATACTATAAAGTATGTTAATTTAACTAAATTCATTTGTATGCTAAACATATGTTGTATTCACTTATATTATATAATATTTAACATTAATAAGTTGGATGACATCTACGATATACTAATAAGTGCTTACATTCATTATTCAAATTGTACCTATTTGTTACATATATTAGATATATTATTATATTATTATGCAATATATTATATTATTGTATTTATTATTAATTCTTATTATTATTATTAATATCATTACTTATATAAGATTAAATATTATTATAATTTTTTCAATATCTACATTAATACAAATATTTATAGTAATATTATTTCATTAGTTCTTGAAAGTTGTAATATACATTTTAAAATAAATTAATAGATTTTAGGATGACTATACTTACTTTTTTCTCTCTTCCCAGTTTCGTCGAGACTGTCAAAATCATTTAAAGTATCCTTTGCAACCCTGGACCAACTTTTATATTTTTTAATCTTGTTGTGATAATCTTTTGATTCTAAATTTAGCATGTAGATTTCATTGTACACGTCATTTTAATCAAGTATTATGTATAAATAAATAATTTAGATAATTTATGAAGTGGTCTATAATAGCTACTTAACAAAAAGTTAATTTAAATACTAAAAACAGTAAAAACTATGCAAAAACACATAAAAATGTAATGAAAATCTAAATAAATGTACATAATGAGTATTGAGTGGTAAAAATTATACTTACCTAAATTCCAAATGGACTCTTCTTGAGATATCTCGATAATAAAATGTTCCAAATCAAAAGAGGAACTCATATTTGTATTCAAATTTAAAATTTGTATTAAATATTATGATAATAATCATGGTTTAAATATACAAGGTTATTGGACATATCCCATATTGTTATCAAATAAAAATAAAATGGCAGCGTAAGGGTACGGTCCATATCATGCATATAATATCATAGTATAGCCAGTATACGTCGTCCCCTTACGCTGCCATTTTAATTCCTTAACGTGATAAAATTATATAGTTGGGGTACTATTGCAATAACCTTGTATATTTAAGCCATGATAATAATATTCAAATGACGTAGTAACAGACCGTTTTCCTACAACTATGATATTAAAATGAAAATTTCCGAGAAATCGCTCGCTAACGTTCGCCCGGTGTGCATAGACCCAGTCAAAACAACGTGATTATTTTTAGCCGTCTGAGGCGAATGTTCGCCTAAAATTAAACATGCGCGATCAATCGTGGACGTTGGCGGATTTTATCCGCTCGGTTTGCATGGTGTAATTGCTCTAATCTAAAATAGGTTGTTTAATTTCACTCGAATGTTCGCCGCGGATAAAAACCGCGACCGGGCGCGAACTAATCGCCTAGTGTGTAACCAGCTTAAGAGGTCCGGTTGTGGTTAGGTTATTAATTAATAAAGTATGGTCAGACTTTTGTCTAAAAAAAAACCAATACCCTATTGATCCCCATAACATTATTTTTACGCAACACAGACCACAGTTTAATTATATTTGATAGGTATTATAAGTATTTATAACGCTCAAATTTCTTATTTACTTAACTATACTATATAGTACTACTTACTTACAATTATTCCCAACAGAACAGTGTTCGTTTATCACCGATATATTTTTATATTTTAGAAATAAAACACTAATCGAGCGTCGTAATAATCGTCTAAGAAAGCAAAATTGCTTGTTACTAAATACTGCTGGAATTTCATTATAGAGACGCCACGAAAAAAGATAAACGTCGTCCGATGCAGCCACAGATATAATGTATAACATTTATATCAATTTTTATATCTGTGGGTGCAGCCGATAAAAAACGTTTCGGTGGACGCCGAACGGACCTCGGTCTAATCGATTTCACATGTAGCGATTTTCTTTTTTTGTTGTAATTCAAAAACAAATAACTGTACATACATGAAAATTACACTGAATATTTATATTAGTATTTCCTATACACCATACAATATTCAAAATATTTTGACTCTTTTTGAGCTGTTTACGGACATTTCCAGTTTTCATTTTTATAAAATTAAGGCTGCAATTTTAAACGATAAAAAATATAATATTGTGTCATATTTTGAATATAATGAATCATCTCATATTTTATTATAATAATAGAATATCGTATCCAACGTGAATGATAAGTTTATGTAATTCAGCGTTTTTAAGTTTATCCGTGGAACCCTTTTTTATGTCTACTTTTATCGTGGAGCCCCTACTTTTTTTCTAGCTTTTTAGATTTTTTTATTTAGCTTTCAACAGTAAGTTATTATAGTTCGACAATCATCAGAACCTATATATTTTGTTTCAATAGTTGTAATGTGTCATTGGATTATTTGCAATAAAAATTATAATAATTTCATTTAATAATAACTGTGTACCTATACACACTATTCTGTATTTAAGTCAAAAAATATTTTGAATAACAGAACTTGTATATTTTAAATTTAATTAGATGAGTGAAAGTACTTTTTATTGTTACAAATGTTCTTAATATCGGGATTTTTTGATGAAAATTGTAATCTCGCATATTAGGTTCGGCATCAAGTCTGTTGCGGTATTTGTTTTTGATGGTACATAGGTGTTGAACCCCGTTTCACACATACGAGTGGTTGCAAATGGTTAAAAGTGCCAACACGGCCTTTTGTGACAATCAAGGATATTCATCCTTTGAAATGCACCGACATTTAACACAGAGATCGATTTAAAATGTTGAAAAAAGAGCTGAAGTTTCGCGGAACCCTGGGATTCCGCGCAGAACACAGTTTAAGAAACGCACTCATGGGTAATATCATTGATTATAAATACTATAGATAGCTCACTGCAGTACAAAATACGCTGCGCGCTAAATGGCGAGTAACGCTACGGGGCGCTCCACTCGATATTTAGTTATGGCGTGTACCGCAATAATCGCTAGTATAGTTCATAGGAGTAGGGATTAGTCTTGAATTTTTCACTGTAGAGACAGACGTACATATTGACCTATCTTGGTTTCAATTCTCGGAGCGTCTACTAAGACATTAGACAATACTCGTATAATACTATAATGTAAACTTGGTACCTAACTTGTCGTTACACTGGCGCACTACCAACGATTACAAAATAATAAATATTAAATACCTATCCATAATAATATAATCCTAGATGGGTGGCCTCCTTTTTGGCCAAAATGTACCCTTTCCATTTCAGCTAGTAGTACAGTTTTCTTTACAATTTACAATTATAACAATAGAACTTAACAATTTAAGCTGGAAGTAAAACGGTGACACCCCCCCCTCCACCCCATTAAATAGGTTGAATATTTATTTTTAAATCAGTCCCTAATTATTAAAATATATTAACTAGTTATTGTATAGTCATATTTATGTTTAATGTTTATAGTATGTATATTAGTATATTTGTATGTACATTTTTGTTAAAACACATTAGTACATTACGCATTTACACATGATATTTACTATATTATAGTATAGTCATTGTCATCAATCATCATATATATTTTCTAAATTGAAATATTATTCCATAAATAAAAATATTATTATACCTGCAATAGACTTCACGTTACACTCAATGCGAAGTATTTTTGGCTCTTTTAAATTATACCATTGATTATAAATAGTATCATTAAACTATTTACTATTTATAATCAGTGCTTGTACGCTTGTACAAAATATTGGAATTTTATTATATTTATTCTGAGTATACATGCGGAAAACATGCGCATTACGGACGTACAAATCGAACGATACTCGTTGATCATTCAAATTGTGTTGTTCTCAAATAATTACAATGTCTAGTGACACATGTTCATATTTTAACTGCACAAATACACGTAGAAATACATCAAATATAATATTTCATCCTTTTCCATCAAACGAAGAAATGTCCAAAATATGGATAATTAATTCTGGTAAGTAGCCAAGTAGATAATTAACATTCGTAATTTATCTATAATATAGGTAAATAAAATCTGCAATAATATGGAAAAACATTTTTTAATTTAGGAAATATTAAACTAGAATCTCTAAGTCCCAAAAAGTTAAAAAAGAAGTTTGTATGTTCATCTCATTTCGAAAAAAATGCCTATTCTAATCCCACAGACCCAAAATCACGACTAAACCGTAATGCAGTACCAAACAAATATATAAGTAAGAAAAAATCATATTTTTGTGTATTTTATTTTTGACACATGCAAATAATATAAATTAAAAAATGTTAGATGAGTTAATAGATGATAATGTTCCCGAAACAAATACGACTGTTGAAAAATCACCCATAAATTGGACATGGCAGGTATCAAATCAAAATACTACCGAAGGTAGGTATACATATTATTATATATTTTAAATATATTTATTTTACAATGTTGTGCAGTTGTAGAACAGAGCGATGAATGTATTGATTTTACAATAATGCGTGTTTAATTTTTTTTAATATTAATTTTTTTTTGTGTCTGTGTACAGTGTAGTTTTTAAACGAAACTAAGTTTTCGAGATCAACTTTGGTTATTGGTGTAACTGTAAAACAAATGACCATACATTTATGAAATTTTCACTGTTTATAACATTAGCATTTACAATAATCGATACTTACAATTTTCAAAATATTTTCATTTGTTTTGACCTGTTTCAGTATCCAATTTTTTTCGGTTTTTTTTTCTATTGATGTCAATAAAATTATATATGTTGGGTAAAAAAGCTTGAAATTTAATATAAGACTTCTAATATACTGTAACAATGGCAGTTGAAAAATATCACAATTTTTTTTTATAAACATTTAAAGTTTGGATTTTGATAAAAATTCATCAAAATATCGAACATTCGCAAATTATTTTGTAGTTAAAGATTTATGAAATTTCCAGTCTATATAGCTAAGGTTAGAAAATTTAAAACAAGGTTTCTTGTAACTACCTAGTGAATAATATAAATAATAATATAATAATATATTTATTTAAATTTAACACTTTTATTTATTTTTAGGCGCATACACACAAGTTGATGAAACAATCATAACGACACCAAAAAAATCACGACATCGTCGTCAACAATTTACAGATGAAATGTTTGAAGGTCAGTATAATTTAAATTTATAGTTAATTTTTAGTTGTTACTAAAGAATGACAACAACACGAGTATGATAAAATCTATTTTACTATACTTATATTTTTAATTTTTAAAAATTTGTAAATTTTAGATTCAGAGTGAAGTGATGAATTTATTGATTTTACAATGATGTGTGTTTTTTTAATTTTTTAATTTTTTAAATGTTTTTTGTTTATCATCACCTTTTAGGATAGTAAAAATACTTAGATTTTCTTCAACGGTATCTTTTCTGATAGGACAGTAAATCTAGTTGATACTTTGTGGCCAGTAGTTTTCAAAAGCGCCATGAAAAACAAAAGAAAATTTAAGGAAAAACGGGAATTTTTATAGTATACAGGATATAAAAAAAAAAAATAAAAAATAAAAAAAAAATAAACATAATCGTAAAACCATTAGCTTCCTCGCTTCACTCAGAATCTAAAATTATAAAATATTCAGATTATAAAATTAAGGGGCGGTTTGCGTTTGGGCGAATTTTTAAAAAATGCTATGTGTTTGGGCAATTTTACATAATGCGTTTGGGCGATTGATTTTCAAGCATTGTAATGTGTTTGGGTGATATTTTTTTAATATCCTGGAATGCTGCATTTTATCAATCAATTTTCTCTCTCGTTTTGACAGACTTGGGTTGTAAATGAATTCCACGGGTATGATTAAAAGTAGATTGTTTTTTTTTGTGGGTGATTAAAAATTGAAATGATTGAAAATCAAGTTAAAATATTAATAAAATTGAAAAAATTATATTATGTAAGTTATTATATATCAGTGTGTGTAATACAAAATTAATATGATGTGCCATATTTAGATTGATATAAAATTCGCTATAGATTTTATATATTTTTTTTTCTCTTAATCATTACAAACTTATAACTTTATCTTTTACATTGTATCATACTCGCTTATACGAAACTCGCCCAAACACATTACTTTTATTGTGTGGGTAAAAAGGTGATTCACCCAAATGCATGACGCCCTTAAGGGTCTCTTAATTAAGGGTTGAAAATTTAAAACATATATGAAAATTTTAGAGTATTTATTTATTTATATATTTTATATATTTATATATATTTTATAAACACAATGACTTTTTCAAATGTAATTCTTTTTGGGAAAACGAAAAATTTAATATCATAAAATATTATGTCTACCTATTAATAGTAATATAATATTACTAATATTATAGGCTGACATACCGTCTTCGTTCAGAATATTTTTTCGTATACAATAATATTATATCATTGAATTCAAATTTAGTACCATCCATTTCAGTAACCTATTGTACAGCAAAGTGACATCCACTTGCCCAACATTTTTCAACTAAATGTTGTGGAAAAAATTTAAAGCGTTTGGTTTAATTTTGGAAGAATTATTACATAGTTTTGGGTAATATTTCTTGTATATATTTTTAATTTGTAAATCATTTTGTTTAAGGGTTAACACCTTCACCAAAAACTTTGAAAGTAATGACACCAAATCGTAAATATGAAGTTTCTGATTCTTGTTCAGATATTCGAGCACCTGGTTCACTAATTTTTGAAAACAGTCCATCATCGAGTTCAATAGCTACACCTACAACTAAATCTTGGGTCTAAGCACTAATCGATTTTCCCAGTCCTATGCCAAAAATGAGACAAATAAAAAGCCCCAAGAAAAGCCCACTTCAACAAGAGTTAATTAGGATTCAAAAACTTTTAAAAAGAAAACGTTCTATTATTTCGGCATTAAAACAGAAAAAAACAAACAAAAAGCAGAAATCTAATGTGAATGATTTATTTAAAACATTTAATTTTCCATCTAAAAACTCAAGAAGTTTAGTATCAATGCAATTGTTACACAAGAATCGTAAACCTTGGTCATCTAATGAAAAAAAAGTTGCACTATCTTTATATTATAAGTCACCTTCGACTTATAAATACATGCGAAGGACTGGAATTGTATTGCCGGCTATGAGTACAGTGACACGTTGGCTACGGTCGATTAACTATTCCACTAGATTTTCGGCCAAATATTTAGAACAAATAAGGTTAAAAGTTTTAAATATGGATTATAATGAAAAGAAATGTGTTCTTCTATTAGATGAAGTTTCTATAATGAAAACTTTAGAATATAACAAGATTTTGGACGAAATAGAAGGGTTTGAGGATTTAGGTGATATGGGACGTACTGAAAAACTTGGTTCTCACGCGTTAGTAATTATGGTTCGTGGTCTTTACAAAAATTGGAAATTGCCTTTATCATATTTTTTTACTGGCAGTGGAGTTAAAGGTGATACTTTAGTCGAAATTGGTAAAAATTGCGTCAAAAATATTGTGGATATTGGTTTATTGCCAACTTGCATTGTATGTGACCAAGGGACACAAAATCGTCGGATGTTTTCGTTGCTAGGTGCATCTCAAAATAATCCTTCAACTGAAATATGTGGTAAAAAATTATTTCTTATTTACGATATGCCACATCTTATCAAGAGTTTAAGAAATAATCTACTATCTGGTGATTTTAAAATTGGTAATAAAGTTGTGTCTATAAATGATATTAAAAAAACGTATGAAATTGACAGCCAAAGTAAAATAGCAAGAGCTATGACCAAAATAACACCAACTCATCTATCTCCTAACCCTTTTCAAAAAATGTCCTGCAAGTTAGCAATCCAACTCTTGAGTAATTCTGTATCTGCAGCTATAAAAACATGTGTGGCTACTGGGCAACTAAAATCGAATACAGCACTACATACTTCAGAATTTATTAATGTCATAAATAATATGTTTGATTCGGCAAACAGCAAAAATTTATATGACCGAAATCCAAACAGAAGACCTTTAAGTCCTAAAAATTCAATAGTGTTCGACAACTTGAAAAAAGCACAAGCTTTATTTAAAGAAGCGGTAAAAGTATCTATGCCATAAGACAAAAAAAATCAGTACGCCCCCTTGTTTTATTGAAATAATTTGGACGACAACTGCTATTTTAGAATTATACGAACAAGAAAAAGTAGACATGCAAATCTATCGGCCAAATAAAGACAATTTTTTAATGACAAATCGACTAACTCAAGATATATTAGAAAATCTATTTTCAGTAATACGACAAAAAAATGGCTACAACAGAAACCCCACAGCCCCCACGTTTCGCTGTGGTTTTGGGCATATATGTACATATAGTTTGATGAAATGTTTGACAACATGTTGTAATAATAATTGTGAATCGGATGACGATGAATTTATAACTGTTGAAGTATTGAAGGATGTTCCTGTAGAAAACTTAATTTTATCAGAAAACGGTGAATTGTCAAATGAAAATTATGTTCACGAAACAACCGGTTCTGACAATAGTTCAAAGTCAAATGAAGGTATTTATGATGTTGACTTATCACTGGAGACGTGTTCAATAACTTATTTTTCTGGTTATTTAGCAAAAAAATGTTTTGATAAATTTAATTGTGCCAACTGTAATTTAATCAAACCAAATGAACACTTAGCTGACAAAAAAGAACTTTTAATTATACACAAGGTGTTCGATCATGTGCAACAATCACAAGGCTTAAAAGCTCCATCTGATGAGCTAACACAAATAGTGACAATATGTTTAAATATATTTAAAAATACATTTCCTAAAATTAAGAGCTCAAAGCAAATTTTAAAACAACTTTTGCATAAAGCCGAAAGACAAATAAATAATCATTTTTTGGTTTTACAAAATTCGTGTAAAGATCACTATGAATTTATTTTACAGTTGCTATTTAGGACACGCATTTATAAGGAATGTAAGTGGATTAATGCAAACCTTGGAAAGCGAGGTTATCAAAATGCCGCCAAATTGCGAATATTTGAAAATAAATAGGTAAATTATAATTTTGTAATTAATGTTTTGTTATGTATGCAGTGTACAAAATAAGTAATTTATTATAATATTATTACATAAACAGATTTGAAATAATAGGTAAATAAAGTTGAAGATAAACTCAATTGTTTTGTTAATTTACAATTCTTCTTGTATTTTTATTATGAAAAAAATATAATATTTTTGCTAGAATTTTATTAGAAGTTAAATTTTAATAAAACAATAAATTGTAAAATACGCTTAGTCACTGGTCACAGGCGTAAGTACGGTGTCACAGTGGTAATATAAGTCAATAACAGTAAAAAAAATTATTTATTTTGCAGGGTAATGATGTATTTATTATTTCCAGTGTACAAATTGCATTAGTCGTAAAATCAAAAAACATTTGAATGAGTTTAATTAATTTTTTTTATTTTTTAAACACTTGATTTTTGAATATGTTGATGAAAATATTTTAGTCATGGTTTAAGAAATCCTTCTAGTTTATTCATTCTGTTATGACTTTTGTGTTATTAGTTTCGACGTATTTCAAAAGTATTTTAAATGTTCACAAGCCAGTAGGTAATCGAATTTCATGTAAAAGATTTTATGTGAACAAATTTCTGGTCTGAACTCATCGCTGAAAGGTTTGTATTTTGATTCCTAGCCGCCAGAGGCGACGACGTCCGTAAATGCAATCGCTGAACTACTGGCTACTGCGGTCTGCGACGCCGCCGCCGACGATGTTTGACGACGACGCACGACAACGGTTTTCCGCGGTGACGGTCGGCGACGATTACGGCGATTAGAAATAATTATTTTATTTTATTATAGGCCGAATACCTTAGCGCTCTCTATTGGGAGTAATTACGGCGCAGCGTATTATGTACTGCAGTGAGCTATCTATAGTATTTATAATCAATGCTAGTACCTACCACATAAGTCATAACACTAAATAATACATAAGTTAGGTAAGTACCTACATCAATTTATTATTATTATTTGTACCTATTGTTACAAAAATAAAGTTAGATAGGTACTAGAAACAAAAAATTTATTATTCTATATTGTAGTATTGTACTACCATTGATTAAAGTATATACTTAATCAATGGTAATACTTTTTAAATTAAATTTGTTTAAGAATAATGTATTTAATAGAAATAGTAACACAGATTTGCAATATAACACTTACAATGGTATCCCGTCATTTCGTCGTGGTAATTTCGTCGCGCGTCAATTCGTCGCGGTCATTTGGTCACACGACAATTGGACGCATACGACATTTCGTCGCGTGTAATATCGACGCATGCTACATTTCGTCGCGAGTCATTTAATCACATATATTTATATAGGTACCTATATAGCTATAGCTAGTATTAGATAAAATAGATTACCTTGTCTTTTTGGGTAGGAACATTTAATAATATAATCTTATATAATAAAACGCTAATAACGCGTATAAGATCCGCGGGGAGCGCTCACGGCACTCCGCGTTTCTTCCATGACGACCAATCACAATACTTCCCGCGCGTTCGCTATAAATTCCGCTCGCTTATCTCCTCCCTTTTCCTTATCAACGAATATTTTCGAACATTATTATTATTATTAAAAAAAAACCCGTGTTTTTCAATTTTTTGACGTGATAATAACGTCTTATAAATCGATTACCCCGCGACCGTCGGGCGGAGTGGGGGGACCCATTAAACGAGTAATTATTTTTGACGAAGTATAACTTAGCCGGTATTCGACTTAGAGACCCCGTACCAATGGGCATCTCAATTTTTTAGGCCCCAGATGAATTTTCAACATTAGGGAACCAAAGCCCCCACCCCCCCCACATTTTGAGTTGAGTATAACTCGGCCGGAATTCAAGTTGAAGACCTCGGACCAAGGGGGAACCCATTCTTTTTATGAATACTACCGTTTTCCGCTTTAGGGAACGGGGGCACCTCCTCCCCCCCTTTTTGGATTTTGCTTTTTTGATGGATTTTGGTCCGGGAGAGTACTGACACCCACCTCGCCAAGGGGAAACTCGGGGTTTTGACTTTTTGATAGGATTTATTGGGATTTTCTTAAATATTGTTTTTATTGATAAGGAAAGTGATAAGAATTTTATTTTATCGCCGCGAGCACGGCGACGCGGCTTAAGAGTCATACATTTGCCTCGAAATTTCATCTGAGTAGGTGGCTAGGTTGGTTAGGCGTTAGGATAGGTGACTCGAGGGTCGTGGGTTCGAAACCGCCGTCCGGGATATTCGGTTATTTGCGGCGGCCGTACTAAATCGAATTTCTTATTTTTGCGTTTTTTTTTTTCGTCACATTTATCATTTTTAACGAAAGTGTTAATTTTTTTTTTAAATTTGCATTATATTATTATATATATTATTATTATTCGTTTGACGATATTTATTGGGCAAAAAAATAATTAAAATTAACATTTAATTAATACTTGATTTTACCGACGTACCTACATGTTTCTTTTATTAACACATTATAATAACGTATAACTAACCTACGTGTAGTACCTACTTGATATATTACAGTTTTTACGTGATTCCGATTTGGTTAAATACTGCTACAGATTATAAATACTATATTAAAAAATAGTACGACTATATTTGCCGTTTTTTTTCGAAAATTCGAGTCCCGGGGTGGAGTAGTGTGTCAGAAACGAGAGTAGGTACCGTGTAGGTATCGCTATATACAGGCATATATACATGCGCCTCGAGGTTCGATTTTTTTCGCAAATCTCGCGTCTTGAACGTCCGAAGGTGGCGGACATGGTGGTCCGCTCAAACGCCCTTAAGAGTCATAGATTTGGCTCCTAATTTCATCTCGGTAGGTGGCTAGGTAGGTTAGGCGTTAAAACGGGTGATTCGACGGTCGTGGTTTCGAACGCCGGCGGGGCCGTGTTAAATCGAATTTCTTTTTTTTGCGTTTTTTTTTTCGTCACATTTATCATTTTTAACGAGTGTTAATTTTTTTTTTAATTTGCATTATTATATTATATATATTATTATTATTCGTTTGACGATATTTATTGGGCAAAAAAATTATTATAATAAACATTTACCGACGCACCTACATGTTTCTTTTAATAATACATTATAATATAACTAACCTACGTGTAGTACCTACTTGATATATTACAGTTTTTACGTGATTCCGATTTGGTTAAATACTGCTACAGATTATAAATACTATATTAAAAAATAGTACGACTGTAATATGACTGCTTCATTTGCCATTTTTTTCGAAAATTCGATTCCCGGGGTGGAGTAGTGTGTCGGAAACGAGAGTATGTGTAGTGTATTCATTTATAGATACCTACGTTTAATAGGATAGTAGTACATTTCAATAAAATTTGTTATTCACCAATATAATTATCTATTTGTTAATTTGACTTAATTCTCATAATTAAATAAATATACATGGAAGGTATATTTTAGAAAATATCCAATCAGAAAATTAGATTTTGTCGACTTATTTGTTATAACCGCGAAAACATAACAATGATTACATTGATTACAGTGAAGCCTAACATAAAACACCTGATAACTGTTCTCTATAATTATCAACAAATACAATTTTATTACCTCCTGTATACTTTTTCATATTTGAACGGCCGTTTCGAGCACTTTTCGCTGTAGGCGGATTGTCCGTTCGGGAATCAAATTTCACCCGAGATGACTGATAGCTAGACACTCAAACTCAGAATCCGAATTTCCGATTTCAACACACATACGAGAACCGGACACACACGCCCGGTGCATGGTCTGCGATCCGACGTAGTCGGATTGCCTACCTGACTAGCTACTTGCATACGAGCGACTTACACCCCCACTGCATCTGACACTCGGGAATCGACTTTCACCCGAGATGACTGATAGCTAGATACTCAAACTCAGAATCCGAATTTCCGATTTCAACACACATACGAGAACCGGACATACACGCCCGGTGCATGGTCTGCGATCCGACGTAGTCGGATTGCCTACCTGACTAGCTACTTGCATACGAGCGACTTACACCCCCAGTGTCCCCCACTGCATCCGACACTCGGGAATCGACTTTTACCCGAGATGACTGATAGCTAGACACTCAAACCCAGAATCCGAATTTCCGATTTCAACACACACACTCAAGAACCGGCATACACGAATGGGGCATGGTCTGCGATCCGACGTAGTCGGATTGCCTACCTGGCTGGCTGTGTCTTACGATCGACTTGAATCGCGTGACTTACGACTAGACACTCTTCCGAGTTCAAAAATTACCGCTTAAAAAGTGCTGCCAACACGACAAAACATAATACCCGACGATCCCCCTTCCCCCCGCAGGCTGGATCAAAAAACCCAGCATAGCCGACAAAGATGCACCACCGCCCACACAGTCTTTCCGCCGTAGGCGGGATGACAAACACCGGAATCTAGTATATATAATAATTCTATAGTATCTTTATAATTTAGTGGTAGTGGTGTAGTACCTTCTTTATCATTTATTTTTATTTCAGTAGGTAATTCATTATTTGGTTTTTACGTGAGTATTTATCGAATATTCGAATTATTACAGTGTACCTACTCATCAGTCATCACGAGTCTCTACTCTCTACCGATTATAGTGTTATACAGTACCACCTATACATGTCTTTCACTTAAGTCAAGCGGTTTGGAGACAAATACAACACCATGGTCTTGCAAAACAATACAGTGACGATGTACAATTTTCTTTAGAAGTACGAAAATTAGCTGCACTTGCATTTGTACTCGTCGATAAAGTGATAGAATCTTTTGAATTATTATTAGAAAGCACATATTAAATTGAAAATGAACAAATGTTATCACCACTAATAACATATTTTGAAGGCACGTGGATTGGCATTTTGGATAGGACTATAGGAGAGGTAATCGCCGACCTCCATTATTTTCCATTGAAATCTGGAACTGTTATGATAGGTTACAAGAAAGTTTACCCAGGACTAACAATAAAATAGAGGGCTGGCATAATGGGTTTTCAGCAATGATAAGTCATACACGACCAATTATTTGGAAATTTATTGAGTCAATAAAAAAAGAAGAAAGTTTAAATAAAATGATAATAGAACAAATAATTGCTGGGCATATACCATGTAAAAAAAAAAAAATATAATGATTCATCTATTAGATTAATGCAGATATGTAAAAATGTTAATAATAATCCAATATGCGAGATTTTGAAGGGTATTGCTCATAATTTTAATTTTTATAAATAGTAAATTATTTTTAAATATTTTATTTAGATAATTATTATTTTTTTTTTTTTATTAAACATTATAGCTTCGACAGCATAAGATTTTAAGATTTATACTAATACATATATATTTTTGAGGTGAAAAAATACAAATATATATAACAATAAGCTAAAATGACTGATATGTAAAATTATTATTATTATTTAGAATATACCTATATGCGATAAAATGACGAGCGACCAAATGTAGCATGCGTCGATATTACACGCGACGAAATGTCGTATGCGTCCAATTGTCTTGCGACCAATTGACCGCGACGAATTGACGTGCGACAAAATTACCGCGACGAAATTACGTATATCCACTTACAATGTACCATAGGTAATTATTGTAACAAAGTAGGTAGGTACCTAAGTAATATCCAAGAATTAAGATATATAAAATTCTTTATAGGATCTTCATTTTTAGCATTAGTTAGCAAATAATTTCTTTTAATTTCTTTGTATTATTATTCATTTAATTTGTTCTGTAGATAGTTACTATATTACTTTCTATGTAGCGTAGGTAATTAAATTGTATGACTTATATTATATGATTGCAGATTGAGAAAAACATGGCAATTAAAGACGATTTCGTAACAAATATAAGAAGAAATGAAATCCGTATCCGCAAGAAAGAAAAAAAACCCAAAGGTCCTTTATTACCTACCTATTACTTTTAATATTTTATTAGACCTATTAAATATCTGAAAATATATTGAATAATAGTACCTAATAAAATGCTATAGCTTTAGGTTCAAATTAAATTATTAAAATATTAGAGTCCTAAATAGCAAAGTGTATAAATGTGTGAGACAGGAAACAAAATGTGTTAAATAAATAATAATCTAACATAGGTAACCTAACCTATGCCCTGTCTTTGAGCTAATGGATTACATTCAAAAATGAGTAAGGAATTACATGCAACCAGCTTCAAAATAAAATTGTTGTAAAAAAAAGACTTACCTATTTTATTTAATATGATAAAATAATAATAATTTTACCTTGACTGTATTTATTTAATAATTCAATTTAACTTTTAAAATTATAATTTCACCTACCTAGAATAAATAAATTATTATTAGGGTGATATTTATTATACAACTAAAAAGGCATGATAAAATTTAAAAATAAAATGCCTAGTATTTTTTTCAATTTCTACATCATAATTGATTATGATTGTCATTAGTAAATGGTTAGGTTAGATTGTCACGGTCATCTGCCATGTGTATGATTGATACAGGTTTTTAATTTTTTCATGTGAGAGTAGGATTGTTTACATATAGATGTAGATCTTAACATCATATTTAAGTACTTTGCAGCTATATTCTTTATTGTTTGATATGTATGAGAGAATTCAGTTAATAATAATAAAGGTGATACCAAACATTAATGAGTTTTTAAAAATATCTTGAAATTGTAAATCTGATACTTCAATTTGGGGGAATCAATTTTTTTTTATATATTTTATACAAATGTTTAGGGATTTAAAAATAATTGGCTCAATTATTATTTAAAAACAATTTTAACACGTTCAACGCCGCCCGTGATTTCAGCAATTATACCGCGACGCCGCGTTGCAGGCATCCGTTGTAGTATCGTATATAACGCCAAATGAAACAAATTATTGTATTTTCAATATTATTAGTGGCAAAGTAGCCATATTGCATGATACAGTATGTTACTATTATTAAATAACAGTAGAAAAATTCATAATATAATAATATATCTAATATACACCCTGTATACGTTCATATACATTTTCTTGGGAAGGCCGTCAAAAACAACGATTATCAGTATCTAATAATAACGAAAACTCAAACCAATTATAGATTTAAATTTAGAGTTTGTTGTCTACAGCCTGTGTACATTTCAGAGTTTATTAAAATAAAATCGATTAAATTATGGCGGATACAAACGTACATGTTACTGACGCGTAAACGCGTCACTGGCCCAATGGAATAAACTCTTTAAATAATAAAATAATTAATTTAAATAAAAGGCATGGAAATAATTTATTTTTTGTACCAATCGCCCTATGGACAATTTAATTTGTTTAACTAATTATAACTGCTTTTTTAATGTTTAGATGCTACTGCCTACTACTACTACCGCCTCTTCAAAAAGTTCAATAGATGATGAAGAGTTTACATTATTGTAAGTTATTGAATTAATAACACATTTTATAGACTTTCAAAATGCACATTATAATACATTGCTTGTATATTTTAGTTGTAAAATTTTATGCCTTTTTTAAATAGTTGTGTGTACTTTTCTTGTAATTTATTTGTATATTTACTATTGATATATTTTGATAGGCAACATTTCTTGATTTTCATTATTTTTGGACTATATTTTAAATAATAACTGTTGATTTCAGATTAAAAACTATTGTAAAAAAATTGAAGAAAAAAAATAAAAAAGCAAATAAGGTTAGTATTCATATTTGTCTAAAATAGAAAATTATTAGTTTAATTAATTTTTTTATTAATTTTAGAAACAATCAAAACATGGAAATGTGTCCAATTTTACCAAAGATGATAAAGTAAAATGCAATGTATGCAAGCAGTTATTCTCAAAGAACTATTTTGCTATTCATATGCAATCTCATAATGCTTCATATAAATGTGATATTTGTGGCAAGAAATTTTCTTACCTTTCAATATTTAACAGACACAAAGCAACTCACAAACATGATATGGTAGTATACGAGTGTAAGTTATGTGATAAAACATTTAGAAACCCTAGTAATTTATCCAAACATGATACACTTCATGAACAAGATATTATAAAATGTCTATTTTGTTTTAAAACATTCAAGCATTTTGATGATTTTCTGGACCACATTAATATGTACTCATTTGACAAACGTTTTAAAAGTTTGACTAATCACATAAAAATACACAGTGAAGGCATACACTGTTTATCATGTTGTACATGTAAAATGAGTTTTGCAGAGCGCGATACCGTCATAAAATACATCACCTGATACATTTCATCAAATAACTAATATTAATTTGCCATTTAAACAAATACCTACATTATATTATGTTTAAATAAAGCATGATATTAAGTGTAATATATTATGTATGATAATTTTGTTTTTTTTACAAACTATTTTTATTGTAAAGTCGCTAATTTTATACAATTGTAATTATTTTAAATATTATACACGGATTATTTTAACTCATCTTTATTATCAATTAATTTATGTTAGAACTTATAGTATTAACATACTTAAGTGTAGTATTTATTTATTATTTGTTAACAAAATTAACTTTCAAATATACAATACTACATTTTTATAAAAGTACCTGATGTTAAAAAAACTCAATATTCCTAATGGAAAATATAATAATGTGAATTTTAGAATCTTAACTGTTTAATTGTTATAAACATGTTTATTTTATTATTTTTGACTTGTGTAGTTTTTATTTGAAAATCAAATGAAAAAACCAAGTTGCTCTGCTATACTGTAGGTTTTGAGTATGAACAAAGATATTGATGATAAAATATGATCTTAGTTCATATTTGATGCCGTTCATGGTCTAATTCTGTATTATTTATACTTTGTAGAGTGTGGATGGATAGACTTCAGAATATAACATACATTTTTAGATTACATGAATCAAATATACTATTTAGAATGAGGTATTTCATTTTATAACTCATATAAAATTGAAAACCAGAGTGAATTATTAAGCAATTAAGTCTATAACTTATCAATTATATTCCATATTGACCACACTACGTCAGTCACTGTAGAAACTCAGTCGAGCTCGACACTTAATAGATTAATAATACATTAATACCAAATTTTGTTTTTATTATAAACCCACATCCTTCAATCTATAACATCATTATAAATAAAAATATCAAACCATAAATTTACCAAAGTAAAAATGTTATGTGTTGTAGGTACAATTTATAGATAAAAAAGGGAGACTACAATTCTTACAAATTATCATATGGTTGTGTACCACAATCGTTGAATGGATGATTTGTTAATTTTCTTTGAACTTAGGTGTTGATAACACCTGTTAGTTGCCATTTCCATACATATTTTACTTGTTTTTGAATTTTGCGGTATCTTACATCAAAAATGTTGCTTTTAATTAGTGAAGGGATGAAAACTCTTGTTCTAAGCTCAGTTTATGTTATTTTGATTTTATAATAGATGTAACGTCTTGCAATCTTATATGATACCCTAGGGCCTAGAACATGACCCATGAAGGAGAGCTAAGTCTTTAATCAATAGCCAATCAAGGAATGATGAGCCTCATTTTTAGATTTGTTTTATCAATTATTAGCAGTTATTAAATCTTATTATTATATTATTCAATTTATTACTTAGGTACCTAGGTATTATTACTACACTTATTCTCGTATAATAAAATATAATATTATACAGGATATCTTTATTATTGTTATACCGTCAAATACCAATAAAAATAAATAATGAATGTATCTATAATGAGCTTACGTCATGTTGATAGCGAGAACAAAAAAAAATAATTAATAATACACTTAGTATATTTTTAAGAATTTAAAATAAATATAATATTTTATGGTTAAATTATAATAAATTCTTGTTAATTTTTAACCTATTCTTCTTCGCTGTTTGTATCTTCTTCATCCGTATAATGTGCTATCAAAGCGTCCATTAATGGTTTTGCTTCCATTATTTCATTTTCATCGTAATTATACAAATGGAACATGCGGTCCAATATTTTTTGGATATTCACACCTCCCTTAAAATAGCCTGGTAAATTTGGTAAACCTTCCGGATTCTCTTTAAGGGCCATGTATGCCTAACATGTGTAATAATTATAATACTCATATTATTAAATCGTAATAGTACAATTAATGTCACAATATTAAATAGATAATATAGTTATGTTCACCATAAAATCAACAGGATTTTTTGGTCTCACTTTTGCAACTTGAACTATCAATTTAGTCAAATTAGGAGTGACGTATTTCATTACATATTCTTCGTTAGACAAACTTTCGATGTATTCGAAATCCGTAGCCTTCCTAAAATCTTCTAGCAATGTTAACTGTAAGATCCATAGATATTTTTGTATAACAATATTAGATGGTATTTTTCGTTATCTATTAGTAGAGTTCCTACTATAAAGTACAATAATAAAAACTTTTTCACGTAGTAAAAAATCTTGAAAATTAAATGCTAGGTTCTTTATAAGTATTATTAATGGAAGTTCAAAAATATTAAAGATATATTATATAAGCACAGTTAATTTTTTATATGCATATAATATTAAATTTCGAAAATTTTTAAACTATTTTCAGTTAGAAATTCATAAAAGTTTTTCTTTCTTTAGCTTACGTTAGACATTTTAAAAGAAGATTCCCCCGCAAATTGTTCTACATATTTAGATTTTAGACAGTACATATTTTTGCATATTTAACATTTGTAGGAGCATATTTTGTCGTTTACAATATATATATTTTTGAGTTGGATACGATTTTATTTTTGTACTCGTGATGGATTCTACATGGCACAGCAACCGATGAATAATATATAATTACCTTACCATATAGCAACTTCGATTATACATTTTTTATGTAATTATAATTTGAATTCATATCTATCATCTATGATTCACGCACGTGTTGTACCCCCCTCCCCAAAGGAAAAACAATAAATTATGCAGATATTCAATGATTTTCCGTGCAGAGGAGAAAATATCAAGTTACACGCTACCTTTACTATACGTCTATACAGTTAATTTTGTTTAGCCCCTATAACTTATTAGAGCCACTTATAACCGTAAACGATTAATTTTTCAGTCATTACATTATAATATAATATGTTAAACAGATATTTACTTTTTCCTTGAGTTGTTTGTGTTTATATTTTTGATGTTCAATGTTAATTTCTTCCTCTATTGAATTCGTTTCATTTAAATCAGTAATTTTCTCCAATATTCCTATAATTATTAACCTTAATACAGAATAAAACATAGAGTACCTACTTACATCGATATAGTTAATTATTATTATATTGAGCCTCATTCATGTACCACATTATGTTAGTTGTTAATTATTAAATTGTTAGACCTTAGTAAATAGTAGTATAATAAGTAATTACTAATTACTAATAATTAGTATGTTATAGGTACTATAATTTTTCAATCACCATGTTGTTGATTCAATTTGATTTCCTTTACAACTATACTTAAAAACTGTTCAAAACTTGGATCAAATTCTGGTAATTGAACTTTATTAGTATACAATTTTAGTGGTAAGTATGGAGATTCAATCATCTTTATCGGCGCATAATAAAAATTGAGTAATTTCAAGAGATTATTATGATTTTGTTCATTCCAAATTAAGTGTTTGCTAAAATAATCGAGTTATTACATTATTGTCCATTAATATATTGACCGATATTTTTAAAAATGGTTAATATTTTACGGTTTTTTTTTAATTTGTTTTTTCAGAATGGCTTTAGCTGCAACTACATTAGATACTACTGCGACGTCAGAATTTGATGAGTGTATTATGTCAACTTCTGAGAACAGGAGTCGTCTTTTTGCACTTTCATTTTTAAGCGTATTGGTGTTTGTATTTGTATGGATTTCACTGTTCTGTTCAGTGGGTAAAATATCACCCTCTGCGTTTTGCGTTAAATTAACTGTCAAATCTACAACAACATAATAAATAATAACACATCAATTGATATGCAAAAATACATACTATTATAATATAAGTACACCTAGCCTTTGATTTTTTTTATATATAGCCAATATTTGTGTATATATATATTATATTAATAAATATGCAATTAAACTATATACCTATATTATATAGTAGGTAGGTACCTACTAGGTAGATACATACGCAATAGTATTATTAAAATAAAAATGTATATATTTGAAATTTGTATAGGTACCTACCAGGCAATTTATTAATATCAATATTTGATTGAAGTAAATTCGTATCATCGAATCGGAATAGCATTTTGGCTTGATCTACTGTCGTTGGATATCCATCCAAGACATACCCACGTTTAAAAAGTGCTATTCTTTCATTCAATAATCTATAAAAAAAAAAAAAATATAAGAACCTATAGAATATAGCTGCAGATGGTATCTACATAAGAAAAATGTAAAAACGATTTACGGAATTAGATAAATATCTTCCAATTCATCATTATTGGCATCCATAGATGAATATAACATTGATAGCTTTTTATTTAATTCTGATATTTTGTTAGTTATAATTGGACTAATTTCAGCTTGGTCATCAGCATCATCTAATAAATCTTCCGAATCCTGGGTAAATTGACTTTTGTAGTACAGTAATCTGATTTCTTCTCTCTTCACAAAATAATTTGACACCATGCATAATTTGTTTATAAAAATTAATTATTTAAAACTCACAATTCCATTAATACAGTCTTGAGTTATTTTTTTTGGTTCCAAGTAAAGTAAACCATAAAACTGCGCGAGTTGAAGTGCAAGTTTGGTCTTACCAGAAGCCGGGGGGGACCGATTACAATTAATTTAATACTCTATGCAAAAAAATTACACTTTTATCTCTAATCAGTATACTACAAAATATACATTAAAAATTATTATTTTAAAAAAATGTTCACTTTAATGTTATGAACTATTTTGTACGTTTCAACTAAATATTTCATTGAATTCAGTATTGATGGTTTATTGTTGTACCATTCGAAGTTAGGCCACAATCGGTTAATGCTCGAATTGACTTTAATATCGGCTGACATAATTTGTTTATGTATGTCCTACGATCGTTTCGAAATTTAACTTTTACATAAGTGCTTAATTAGGTACAATCTGAATTTTTAGCTCACCTTGAGTTCATATTTATTCATGAATGTATTTAATGGCACAACCACTGGAGCTACATCGCACGACTTAGCGAGAGCCTATGCAAATATCATTTAAATACGAATACATTAGATTATTTATACTAGGTACACATGAATGGCTGAGTTATAATTTTATACTTACAGTGATGATTTGTTTTAATGTATTTATTGGACTTTCAACAGCAAAAATATAATGATACTCCAATGCTTGATCATCGGATATTACTTTATGTATCACCCTAACACAATTAATAAATAAACGCACAGTACTTAGTTATTTTATAAATCCATAAATAGGTATCTGAACCTGGCCAAGTCTTCAACGTGTATTACAGGTAAATGATTTTGGCTACTTGGTATTGGAAATATATCGGTAGTTTTACAAGCTGAGTCAAACGCGAATTGTAACAAATCTTGTTCAAACCCATATGTAAGTCCAGCCCAAACGATAATTGTTTTCACAATTTCTTTTAACTAAAAGCAAATAATAAATAAATATGTTGAAAAATTAATTAAAAAATTTTTAAAATTATGAGATGCGAAATGCAAATATATTTACTCCTTTTGTTTCATTCACAGCTAATACTTCAAGTTCAAATTCATAATGTTCCATATATTTCGGATTTGGAACTCTATTATTCACATCAAGCTCACTCATATAATGCTTTTTATATGAACAGTAGTTATATTTTAAATATTATTATTATTTATTTAATTTATTATACAAGTATAAGTTATAACTCGCTTACTTTTTTATTGACACCAGCCCAAGTCATCACAGTTGATATTACCACTATCAATTTTATGTTTTTTGAAACATTATAAGTACCTTTAAGGTTGAAGATTTCGCTCTTTAATGACCTGAATATTTTTTTTCCTTTAGCTAATGCCGCAATATCACTAGATATGTCGATTACTATGATACCGCAGGTTTTCAGTAACCCCAAAAGATCTGAACTGTTTACTTTCCTCACAACTTCATTCTAATTTCAATACAAATATCTATTAAATTTCAAATTATATTCTCAAAACCTTAGGTAATAAAATAGGTTACGCTATATAGAGTAGGTATAGAGTATAGACCTGCAGGAACCAGTCGATTGCGATCAATCTTTAGAGGAGTATTGGTCGATCGTATATCAAAAATTAACTATACCTGCAATATCGGTTGATCACGTGCATAATCTTAAACTAACTTTTAAGCTTAATATCCAAAATAAATTATTTCTTATCGAAGAAACACATAAAATTTTCCGATGAAGAAATAATAAAAGACTAATTTAATTGTACAATTTATTATTATGCTGCATATAATAATATAAATAATATACCTAATTAAATATAGTGGTCGCTCACAAGATACTTAAATGTTTGTAGTGTTGTACTTAGCTCACTTGCAGGGTGAGCTTAGGAATTTTAAATGGAGGAGAGGGGGCTTTAAAAAAAATAACAAATTGCCTGATCAAAAATTAAGAAGTACAATAATTGTAACTATATATGTAAGTACATATATTATATTATGTTTGTCAAGTGTCCATAGGGGTGGGCGGTTTTGAACCCTCTAGTCCTCCCCCTCCATTGAACACACCCCTGTTCACTTCTTGGAAAAGGATGGTGATCCCTTTATAGACCATATTCTAATATTACCCACTTTCAACTTTAATGATTCATCATCTACTGCTTCGATGTATATTTCATATGGAACTTCTGTTTGTATATCGTCATTGCTTAATTTATCTAATTTTTCAAACGATACGTCATCTTCTAAAGTTTTATTGAACACTCTATAGTTATATATTATTGCTTCTAACCGCTTTTTCGGTTCTATATTCAATAATCTAAAACCATATATTTTGTTATTCAAATTTAAAATGCCAATGTAAATGTAATAGAAATAATAATAATAATATGTAAATTATACAATAATATGTAAATATATGGTTACCTATATTATAATATATTAAAACTCACCTAAAAAATTCTATGCCTGTTAACCTATCAATAATATCATCAACAACAAACTCATCATTTTTTCCCACATTTAGTTCATTTATAATTTCAGACTGTTGAGACCCTGTGACATTTGATTGCCATTTTTGTGATATTAGTTGATAATTTTCTTTATTCGAATTGGATAAAAGGTCATGTGCTTTAGACATCTGATTATTTTTAGCCAACTTTGACGATATAAACTAAAGGATTAATATAATAAAAATATTAAAAATATTTATCATTATATTAACCATTGTCTATATATTTTAGTAACTATTTAATAACATATTAGTTATTACTCATTATGTTTAAATACCTTTATGAAATATTTTACATTAAATGAGTTCCCTGGACTGATGAAAATACGATTAAAATTATAAGACCATTCAGATATCTCCATACGCTTGATATATTGGTTAACATTGTTTTTGAGTTCAATTTCGTCAAAAACTAATCTAGGTAGATCACTGTCAGATAAAGTTGAATTAAAGATACTCATGTTGCAGGTACAGCAGCAAAACAGCAAAACAAATATAAATTAAACATAAGGCAATTAATACGGTTAATATAAATAACTTTTACCATGATAAATTACATATTGGTTGTTATGGTTTTATATACCTGTAATATACTAATATTTATTGTCCCATTCCTATACAACTCTTTGCCAAGTTTCAGTATATCACGTCAAATATTATGCAAATAAATTGTATACCAGGTTACGCTTTGTAAAAAAAAACGAAAAACTTAACCGAAATTTAGTACATAAACAGTAAAACATGTATGGGATACTGATTAAATACTCTTAGAGCTCTGCATAGTCTAAGCCTGGTCTGTACTGTCTAGTAAAAAATTTTACCATTTTACTCTTGGGTTCTGACTAGAAAAAAAAATGTTGATAATTTATTGAAATAACGACGTATTTAAATAAAAGTTTAGACTTGTAAGCTTTATAAGACCGTAGAGAACGATTGAATTACCTACATTTTAAAATTGTTTTTAGTTACTTTACTTAGCACTTACTCACTCACTTGTATTTTAATCTCCTGGTATTTAACTTACAGTGAACTATTGTTGATTGTAATAAATAATAGTATATAACTTATGAGCTATCGTCAAAAAAATATTACATATATAATACAAATGGAAAGATTTTAGATGATAATGAATTAAAGGCATTAAACACAACGATTATTAAATTTGGATGAACGATAACATTCTATATACATATGAATCTATAAAATTAAACCAAATAACTAGTCCTGCCGGAATTTGTCGAGATAAGAGAAAAACTGTGCACTTTAAAAAAAGGTGTTACAAAATTGAAAGCAACTATTTGTAATATTAAACTAACCCAAATATTTAATATTGGAGAGAAGTAGGTACTATCTGGGAAGCCGGGAGGTGATGAATTTTCTCACGGAACAAGTACGATTTTTAGTCATTTAAATTTTTGTCAAGTATACTGTATACGTATGCTATTTTTGGTCTGATGGGGAAGAAGTATTATAGACAATTTATAGTATAATATAATATAAAAAAAGTGAGTGGTGTCATGGGACACCCTGCAGAAACGAAGTTTCTTTTCCAACAAATATTATAGATTACAAATACATTTTAGTGGAACCATTAAAAAAAAGTAAATATCAATAAGTAAATGTATTTAAGTGTTTAATGAATTTAAGTAAATGTGAAAAATGAATAAAAATGAAAATTATTATTATTACCATTGATTTTAAATACTAGTATTTATAATCAATGGTAATATGCACTAACGCGAAATCTTATAACTTGACGACGTATAGAAGTACTCTATTACAATAAACCAAACCCTCCGTATTGCCTTATCTATCTATACATATTAGCCTTTGGTTGCAATTTATATAATATGCGAATTAATTCATAAAGCTAGGTACAATTAGGCCGGTTTGTCTATAAAAATCTATATCGTTTGACAAATAGTAGTTATTGAGTTGGAAACCCACCTGACCGTTCACCGTAGCTCGTAGGTATACCTATCCATAGAATAATACAATGCGAGAAAGTGATTTATTCCATGCGGAAAGCGACAATGCGACATGGTCGTCAGTCGGGCTGCTTCCGAGTCGTGTCCCGGATTACAAATTGCCATACTAGTTGAGTCTGGGCTTATTTATAAGATATTACACTATAAAAACAAAATAATTGGGTTCCGTTTTTTTTTTTAGTTATAAATACTAGTAAAAATAGTATTGTTGTAATATTATTAATATTCTGTGAATTTCCGTGAATATAAAATACAATAACTATTATTTAACAACTAATATAATAATATTTAATGTTTTGGATTTTTATTACCCTTTTTTTTTTTTAAATTCATTTTTACAAAATGTAATATATTTTGATCTGTGGTTCAGAAATAAAATTAATGCATAAGACTTAAGTCACTAATAACCTGAAAAAAATGTAACTCTAAGATAGTTAAAAGTAACCGAAGTTCATTGAAAAAGTTTAAAAAAAATAGTATAATTTTCATCTTTATATATATTTTTATAGTGTTGTTTATTGTACTTATAATAATATATTATGTCATTAACAAAATTGATGCCATTTTTTGTCATCGATAAGAATTAATTTACCTAAAGGCTCTGTCAAACAGAAAGCATTATTTTCAAGTCGCGTGATTTTGTAATTTGTTGTAACGCGGCGTTAATCACGCGCCTGAAAGCACCACGCCGACGAGCCATTTACCGCTTTAACGCGCTTTATAACGCGTTCCGTTTGACAGAGCCTTTACTCATAAATCATTTGTCATTGTTATTTATGTGTTGAGAGCTTTGACGGTATTGTTAGATATACGTAATGTTTTCTATAATATTTAAGGTACTAAATAGTTTTTTATAAGATCATAATACCTATGTTGATTTTGATAGTCAGCGTGAAATTTTTTTTTTCAATGTCACCCAATAATATTTCCTTAAAATATGCTTATTTTTCCTAAACTCGTATAATATTGTAACGGGCTGTGACTACGTATATATTAATAATAGTAATAATATATAAAATATTATATTGTATTAGGTAAAGTACGATTATAATATATATTATGTTCAATAATAGACATAGATGATACAGGGAGCACGTAACCCCGATAATAGTAATAATATCAGCATCCGAGCCTCCATATCAATAAGAACTAATTAAAGGTACAGCGCGAACACGTGATAGGTATACGCGCGCAATTTCCATATTCTAGGAAAGACGAAAAAGCCGTAAACAGCACAAATAGATAACTTTGGAAACATACAATCCGTAATTAACATCATTTTTCGTAAAAGACGTCAGAAATGACCTCAGGCAGATGCGGCGCGTGTACTATTTTTATACTAAAATGCCATAGGAGGGATCTATTAGGAATACCGACGAAATACGTCGATGGACAAGTGTCCATCAGACGAACACCAGCTGAGACGACGAGCACCAGCAGAGCAGCCACAAAGTCGATACTAAGTCACATCCCGTTAACCACGTTTTTATAAGTTAAATTATTTGGACTTAGTCTATTTAATGTGTTAAATAAATACAACTGAACTATCATTATAAAATCAACTTGTTATTTAATTCAAAATACGACCAAAACTGAGTTGAAGTGGTTGGCACGTTACAATATCATTCATCATTGATACGACATTATAATAATATTTTTTTTATTTTTTTGTCTACCTACGCATTTCATTGTCAACGGTGAGGAGTGCGAGCCGTCGTAACCCTCTCCCACTGCCCCAAAAGTGTACGTCAAGATAATATTATAGTATTATAATTTATAGTAAGATGCCGTTATGCCGTTATCTCCATATTTATTATCAACGAACCAACTAGTTTTACGACATTACATGACAACACACGTGTGCACAACGCTAGAGGCTCGTAAAATATGTCCACTTGGAAAAAGGCCTCTTTCACAGCCACGCGTAAGGTACGCGAGCAGATGAAAACTAGCGTATGAAAAATTAATTAGTATAAATACACTGTTTCGTAGACACTCGTACTGTCGTACTGGGTAGTGGAAATATAATATAATATTTAACATTGATTAATTAATATATGTGTTTATAATATTTATATATTATATATTAATATATGTGTTTTATTAAATACCTATACATTTATATGTTACAATAGTAATATAACTTGACAATATACTGCTTGCATAATTACAAGTAAGCCAGGATTATGAAATGGGGGGGGGGGGGTGTTTAAGTATAGATTAAAACCAAGTTTTTACAGTTTTTGTATATAAATAAATTTAGGGTTCGGGACTTGACTTGTTGAGCACTAGAAACTACCGAACCATGCAGTCAAAATCGACCAAAATAATATATGTAGCTACAATTTCATATTATTTCTGAAAAATGCATAAAACATATTACAATTTTGGTGATAAAAAAAAAAAGAATAAGTAGGTATATAAACACGATAAAAATAATTTATACACGGGTTTACTAATTCGAATATAGGTAGGTATTCCTATATTGATAAATATGATGGACAGAGAACACTATTGCATGTTTTGGACATTTTTAAACTATTGTGAAATAAAACGACTTAGTAACGTGATAATAAATTATGCGAACACCGTGATAAACGAACACGTCCTATCTACTAATATACATTTCTTAGTACAATCTAGATGTCAAACATAGTTTTAACACAGTTTTATCACAAAGAAACTTATAAAACCGTACGGTACCATATGCGTAAATAAGGCCAACTGTAGCCAACAACATTAACAGCCTTTTAAACATTTACTAAATTTTTTAAGCTTATTCAATTTTATAATAGTACGGTTTTAGGCTTCGGCCTCTACAAATCTCATAGCTAGCGCCCGTTGTACCTAACCAAACATAATATTTTTTAAGGTATTTTTCAATGTTATAAAAATATAATTTTTCCCGACAATGGTATGTACATTTAAGTTAAAAAATGCAAAATATCCACAAACATACTGAAAATAGCGCTGGAATGTGCACATTTCCTAAAATATCACAAAATATGCGAAAACATACGAATTTAAACTTTGTATTTAATTTCGTCATTTCATAAGACGAATTTATATCTTATCTAAAATAATTTACGACCACTACAATAAAACATGCAAGCAGTCCCGAACCCTACACACAGTAATATATTTATAAGGGGGGGAATGTCAATGAAGTGGGTTTAAACACACCTCCCCCCAGCGGTACGCCAATGGGCGTAAGATACGGGAGCGTGGATCGTTGGTGACATGGAATGGATCAGAGTTAGTAATGTCACATGCGTTTTTTATTTTGTAATTTCTGTTCATTGTGAACTTTTGAAGAGTTGAAAATCAATTTTAAAAATCCTTTTGTTGTGTTAAAAAATAATAATAAAAAAAAATTTGCCACAACTGATTATTGATACACATATTTCTAATAAGTGAAGTAGAGGCCAGAAAAAATCACAATTATTACTGCAGTGCTCGGAACTTTATGCAATTGCGTATTTCCTAAGAAGGTGCATATAATATTAAAAGTCTGATGCGATACAAATTCGTTTGACAGTACACACAATCCAAATACAAAAATTTATGTTGCATATTTGACCAAGCTTACATGATTTTGCATATTTTAAGATTTAAGGCATATATTACATAATTTATTATCTTATTGATTTAAAAAAAATAAAAAATTTCCACAAATCTTCGTATCGTCTATAATAATAATTTTGAAATTTATCCTTCATCGGGAATTGATTACAATATTTAACGACCCGGTAAAGAAGTGTGTACGATGTGTATACGAATTACATTGTTATTGTTATTGTAATAATTTGCCGTATTTAATAGATTTCATTTTAGATTCTGAGCTCCTAATAGATATATTGTTATAATGATATTTGAAAAATATTAAAAATCCATACTGATATTTTTTTTTTTATAATCACTTAAAGTTCAAATGTTGACAAAACACTTATAAATTACTAAAATTTGCAAATTATAATTTTGAGTTAGTATAATATCATACATTTTTTTTTAATCTAAGATTTGAAAATGTAATACAAGATTCCTCATAAGTCATAAGTTTGTCTACCTTTATCAAAAAAAAAAAAAAAAATGTCCACAAGAAAGTAAAAAAAAAATGTTTATGTGCATCTGAAGTTGATATTTTTACAACACAAAAACTAATAACTGTAGATGGGTAGGTACATGACATTTTCACTGAATGTTTGTATTTTCAGCTTATATGCACCATAACATTTCAAAAATATCTTAACTCTCTTTGAGCTAATAACAGAAAATTTAAAATTTAAATCTTTTTAGTTTTTTTTTCTATACATATCAATACAATTTAATTTGTTGGGCCAAAAATCTTGAAAATGTAATATAAGGCTCCTGATATATTTTTAGGTACAATATTAGTTGAAGGATATTAAAAGTACCTACATAGACATAACTTTTTTTATAAGCTTTTAGAGTTCGAATTTTCGACATTCACAAATTTTTCAGTAGTTGAAACCGACTGTTGCAGTTTGCCGCTCGTCGTATGGTCATTGTGCGTTGGCCCACGAAAAATGACGATCGATGAATACGCATTTGACTTTTTGACTGTTCTTATACACCAGTTGCCACCTGGAAGTGGCTCCAAAACGTGATTTCAACGTGTGTTTGGTGTTTACAAAACGACTTAATACCATCATCGATACGTTAAAAAAAATACAGGAACGACGTAAACACAGTCCGAAGGCCGGTGTTGGTACTGAGCGTACATACAAATTCTATACTAATATACTATACTTAGTGCTTGAATTGGGAAAAATTAAGAACAGGAGCTAAAAACCAACTATTTAAAAAGTGCTTTCCAACTTCCAAGGACGCAATTATTCAACATAGGCTTTGTCCCCCCCATGTTCCTACCACGAATACATTTTGAATACCACTTTTCAGCAAAACATTTTGAATTTCAAAGAGGTAAAATATATTTTTATAGCAATATATACATATTAAATTGTTACAGTAGAAAAAAAAATGTAGACCTGTTTGTTTCATATTTGATATAAAAAATAGTAGAACTCGTTACATAATTTACATTAATTGAAATCCACATTTTAATAAAAATTATTTCGGACATTAGTTTATACCCCCCCCCCCGTCCAAGTAAAAAAAGGTGTTCTGCTGTACAGTAGGTTACAACTGGGTCATTGTATATAGGATGGTATTAAATTTTAATTCAATGATATAATATCATTGTCTAAGAAAAAAGATTCTGAGTGGAGACGGTATGTCAGTCTAGGTATATGTAAGACATTGTATGAGAAGATGGAGGGTGTTCGGTGTAGGACCAGTCGACCTCAGTCGACGATGAGACTTTTTGAAGTGTAAAATGCCCCTAGATGTACGGTGTATAGGCAACTTAATGTGCCCCTGGATTCAGTGCATAGGCAACCTAGTGGGCGCCTATAATTTTGATGCATAGGCAATTTAAGATGCCCGTGACGAAACCTCGCGGCGGCAGACAATACGAGGAACGAATGGAAGGAAGTGGCACAACGGAGTCAAGGATGGTACAGTTTAAGTATGGGGCCGGGGTCCCTGTTGTCTGATCGGTCTGGTGCAATGACCACAGGGCGCAATTACAATTTAGGCTGAACTTAAAAACTACTTAAAAACTACGGCAGCTGAAGGTCCGGTCCGGTGAGCACTGCAATCCGACGACCTGGAGCGGCCACTCACACAACGCACTGGGTTGCTGGCGGACTTACGCGCTTGACTCTGGCACCAGTCCCGAACTCGGGCAAGAGATTGGATTCCCCACGAAGACTGGCAGGAACGACGTGATAATATGTGTGATGTACCTACTTACTCGATCGACTGCGGTTGCCAATGACCAGCACGAAGTGTGCCAATATATTGTCGTTTGACGTTGACGCAATGTCAACGACGGGCGATGATTTAATAACAGAAAAATGTATACGATTTGAAGTTGCCGCAATGGCATGAACAAAGATTTTATTGAGTTTGATGGTACAGAAAGAATATAACGTCTCGTGTATATAATATACGACGAGACGAACGAACGAGTAGGTACGACAACAATGATCCGAATGATACGGCAAAAAACAATAGTGAAATTGATATCATTAACAACGATATCAATTGTACATAATAATTAATTTAAATAATGATAATAGGAAAGAACAGTAGATAGGAGTAATAATTTTAATATCGCATTGCTCGGAGAGGAAAGCTGATAACACCGATTTCCGCACGGGCACGCGGAGCTTGCGGGGGTTCAGTCGTGGACCTTTGGTCGTTGCGACGCGGACGATAATGTAGTTACGATGTGTCGTAACAGACATATTATATACTTATCTATGGTATTAAAAATAATTGACCTGTAATAGATACCTATAATAAATTACAAATTAATCATATCACAATATCCATTAGGTACTTATAACTCGTTATACATCAACAACAAACACTGATACTATCATAGATATATAATAGTGTACTTTAGAATTTTCGAGTACCCACGAATAATATTACACAATCACAACAAAATAACTGAAATAGTTATTCTAGGTTTTAGATTCTGAGCGGAGCAAGGAAGCTAGTGGTTTTACAATGGTGCTTATTTTTTTTTTTTATTTTTTTTTTTATATCCTGTATACAAAATTTCTACCAGAAGGAGTGCTTTGATTTCAACATATAGTACCTTATCTTTTAGCAAATTGGACCAAGATGGTACTTTAAGCGGTTTTTCGTAATTTTTCAGTACTTTTTCCCGTGGCATTAAATAACTATTGAGAAAATCGAAAAATGACCTCTTTAAAATGGGATTTTAATTTCTAACAATTTGTTTATCACCGTAGCAACGAATAAAAAAAATAATAATAAAATAAATAAAATAATTAATGACAATATAAAATATACAGACCGACAAACCGTCTCCGTTCAGAATCGTTTTTCTTATACAATGATATTATATCATTGAATTCAAGTTTAATACAATCCATTAAACAATGACCAACTTGTAACCTACTGTACAGCTGAGCGACATCCACTTACCTGCCTTTTTTTAATACGTTTTAGGGTCGGCATTATATTATTATGAAATAATGCTTATAAGAACATAAGACCGCTATAATATTAATATATAATATATCTCTTCCAAATTTTACATTATATACTTCGGTCGTCTCCAAGAACTTAATGAAAATACTCTATCCCCGGCCAAAGTTCTCTGGAAAATATTAATAAACGGCGTCACGGGACTTAAGCTGACCCTGTAATGTGCCTTGCACGTCGCCTGCGACTTTAATAAGCGCGGTCTTCATAAATCATCGCGTCCAAAACTCCACATAATAACGGGCCGGGCTCCCCCACCCCACCCACCCAGTACCCACGGGTCATAGCGGCACCCGCCGACGCAAGTCTCACCCAACACATGGCACGGTGAATCCTTTTAAACCTGCTCTCGGTTCCTACGGGTGGATATATATTCCTGAGAACCCTTTATAAGCTCCCCGCTGCCGTCGCCTTCGCCGCCTCTCCGAGTGTACCTACACTCGAAAGTTTCTCGGAAAACCAATATTTGTGTTCAGGATTTTGCCGTTCTAGACGTCACCGCAGGAAATAATGAAACCAAATTATTATTATTATTATTATTATAATTATAATCATAATTGACAGTGGAGAAAATAGCGGACAAGATAACGGCGGTTATATTATATTATATTCTAGGTTTTAGATTCTGAGTGAAACGATGAATGTATTGATTTTACAATGATGTGTGTTTTTTTATTTTTTATTTTTTTTGTATCTGTGTACACGATAAGTAGTCGAAATAATGCTTCGATTTTCGACTTCAGTATCTTGTTCGATTGGAAAGTGAATATCGTTGGTGCATTGGGGAGGTCAAAATTTAAATTTCCCAGTAGTTTTCACAAGCGCCGGGAAAAACAACATAAAAATTAAGGAAAAACGGGAATTTTTACGCAAAATTGATTTTCCAAAAAATCGATTTTGGTTATTGATGTAACTCTAAAACAAATGAAAGTATATACATGAAATTTTCACTGGTTGTTTATATTTGCATTTTCTATACACGATAACATTTTCAAAATATTTTGATTTATTTTGAACTGTTTAGGGACATTTTCATTTTCCATTTTTTTTAGTTTTTTTTCTAAAAATTTCAATAAAATTTTATTTGTTGGTTGCGAAAGCTTGAAAATTTAATAGAAGGCTCCTAATATGTTGTTTCAAAGGCAGATGAAAAATATTAAAAATCCTTAGTCACAATTTTTTTTTATAAGCATTTAAAGTTCAAAAATTGACAAAATATGGAAAAATCACGAAAATTAGCAAATTATTTTGAGTTAAGAATTCGTAAAAATTTTTCTTTTTAAATCTAAGATTTGAAAATCTAATACAAGATTACTCATAAGATTGTCTACCTTTATCAATAAAAAAATTTCTACCGGAAAGTCAAATTAAATTTTTATGAGCGTTTGAAATTCAAATTTTTACAACATTGGATATTCACTCGATTTCTCATGTGGCAATTTCCTTTTTTTGTTGTAATTAAAAAACGAATTACTGTAGATACATGAAAATTTCACTGAATGTTTATATTAGCATTTCCTATACACCCTACAATCTTGAAAATATTTTGACACTTTTTGAGCCGTTTACGGACATTTTCAGTTTTCAATTTTTTTAGTTTTTTTTTTCTATAAATATCAATTAAGTTTTATCTGTTGGGCCAAAAAGTGTAAAAATTTAATACAAGGCTCCTGATATATTGTTACAATATCAGTTGAAAAATATTAAAAATACATTGGCACAATTTTTTTTTATAAGCATTTTAACATCGAATTTTGATAGAATTTTTCAAAATCTCGAAAATTATTAATCATCGTAATTAATAAATTATAAAATGTTCAGTTTTTATAGCTAAGGATTGAAAATTTAAAACAAGATTCCACGTAAGTAGTTAATTCTCTTACCGAAAAATCTAAAAAATATACAATGACAGTTTACTTTTATAGTCATTTTATGTTCAAATTTGGACGAAATTACATATTAAAAAACCTAGTTATTTTGTTGTGATTATATAATATTATTCGTGGGTACCTACTTGAAACTTCTAAAGTGTACTATTATATATATATGATAGTATCAGGGTTTGTTGTTGATGTTGATGTATAACGTGTTATAAGTACCTAATGGATATTGTGATAATGTGATATGATTAATTTGGAATTTATTATAGGTCAATTTTTTTTTTAATACCATAGATATGTATATAATTTGTATTAAACCTAGACTGACATACCGTCTTCGCTCAGAATCGTTTTTCTTATACAATGATATTGTATCATTGAATTCAAATTTAATAGCATCCATTATACAGTGACCCACTTGTAACCTACTGTACAGCAGAGCGACATCCACTTACCCACCTTTTTTTTATGTAATTTCATGAAAATTTGAACTTAAAATGACTAAAAAATTAACTATGCGTATGTATTTTTTAGATTTTTTTGGTAACAGAATTAACTACTTAAGTGGAATCTTGTTTTAAATTTTCAATCCTTAGATATAAAAGTTGAACATTTTATAAATTTGTCAATTTTTGAACTTTAAATGTTTATAAAAATAAACTGTGACTAATTAATTTTAATATTTTTCAAATGCCATTGTAACAATAAAGTAGGAGCCTTGTATTAAATTTTCAAGCTTTTTAACCAACAAATAATTTTTATTGATATTTTTAGAAAAAAAACTAAAAAAAAAAATGGAAAATGAAAATGTGCCTAAACAGTAATAAAATTTAAAAGTACAGTAAGTTGAATCTTAAATTAACAAATATTATACTGAAATTAAATAATATTATATTATAAATGAGTTAATATTTTTAAAATTAATTGTATTCCTGTTTATAAATCCTAACATATTAAATAATTTTTTAACATAAGTATTAATATGTAATATACTACAATTACAGATTTTATAAATTTTTTAAGGATTTTTAATATTTTTTCATCTGCCTTTGAAACAATATACTAGGAGCCTTCTATTAAATTTTCAAGCTTTTTAACCAACAAATAAAATTTATTGTATAATTGATATTTTTATAAAAAAAACTAAAAAAAAATGGAAAATGATAATGTCCCTAAACAGTTAAAAATAAATCAAAATATTATCGTGTATAGAAAATGTAATTATTAACAACCATTGAAAATTTCATGTATCTACGGTCATTTGTTTTAAAGTTACACAAAAAACTAAATTAAATTTGAGTAAAACTTCAAGTTTTTCTTTTGTGTTTCTTGGCGCTTTTGAAAATGACTGTGAATTTTAAATTTTGATCTCCCCAATGCACCAATAATATTCACTTTCCAATCGAACAAGATACTGAAGTTGAAAATCGAAGCATTATTTCGACTACGTGTACACAGAAACAAAAAAAAAACACATCATTGTAAAATCAATACATTCATCGTCCAACTCAAATTTGATATATTTATTTTAATTAATGGTCGAAAATATTCTACAGGTCCTATTGTCCTCAGGGTTCTAATATCCTAATCTTCCACTTTATAATAATATGTTTTCAAGAGGACTTCGTACTCACATAATATTATGTGTGACCGTCTTACTAACGCATAATAATTCCAAAAAGTACCTACGTACAACTATTTTTCATCACGAAAACAAAACTAGATTTAAACATAATTGTTTAATCGTTTACCAAATCGTGTATAAGTTTATGGACAAAATAGTATATTATATATATGTATATTTTAAATTATGTTTAACTTCTAATTTTAATATAAATAATTTTAGTAATTTAATTAATTGTAAGAAACACATTAAATTTTTTAATTTAGATTGTGCTTAAAGATAATGTATTTTCTTGTCATTTTATAATATTTCTAAAATGTTAAATTTAATTCTTTACTATAATAGGTATGTATTAAATTTATACTAGTTTATTTCTGTTATTTAATATGTTAATTTAAACTGGAAAAATTTCACTATATTCCTATATTTTGATTAGGTATCCATACTCCTTTTTTATTCATACTAAAATTTATTATTATATTGTTTTATTTATATTCGTAAGAACTGCTTTCCCAGCAAAACCTTTGCTTACCGTGTGTGCTGCAATATTGTCTTTTCATTTGAATATTTATTTATGAATGTTGTGTCACTTACCTTGATCTCAGGGACGACTTAATTCTCGATCTGGGTGCTTTCGATGTTCTTCTGTTGACTGTGTTTCTATGCGCACTTATTATTCCAATGCTTCAACTAACCAAGTATGGTTCACTTCTATAACTATACTTATGGTATTTTATATCAGTTCGTTGCGTTATTATTTTATTTTATTTATCATGTATACTACGGTTTGTATTTTTTTTTTTTTATTTTAATTTATAAAATTTTACACAACACCTCAGTTTTTGTTTGTAATGACTTGTCTTTTTTTTATGTATACAATATCTCAGTATTTATTTGTGAGAATACCCATATAGTGTTTAATGGTTGTAAATGTAATTTTTAGGATATTTCTTGACTATATGAATGTTATAATATAGTTATAATACAGACACTTCAAACATTTCCCTTACTTACGTATTCTTTCGAATAGTATCAAGCGATATCCTCTATTAGTATTGTATTGTAAATATGCCATAAATGAGATACACTTTATAGAAGTTTGGAGTTATTCTCCTTAAAGGAGGGTAATGAGATAAAATATTGTCTATATCACCAAAAGATTTTCTATATGCACAATATAAATAATGAAACGATTTGTTTTGTTTTAAATTATGATAAATACACATTTTGAACCGATAAGACCATACGTGGAAGTAATATTTAAATTTGACTTTAAATTATTAAATAAACTTAAAGTTATTTGATTGAAAAAGATAGAGAGAAAAATTGTGCTTGTCTTCGATGTTGAATGGCGTTGCGGGCTTGCGTACTGGCCCGGTTCTGATGATTGTCTCGCTGCGTTTAGAGGGGTATTGACCAATTGTCCCCACGACCGTTATCGGGATTTTTAAGATATACCAGTTGCCCCCAACTGAATGTGCCAGTTGCCCTCACATGTTAATATACACACGATTACAATATAAAGCATGTAAAATAGGATAGGCAAATATACAAATAAATTATAAATAAAATTATTTATAAAAATAATGTAAAATAGTATAAAATGATAGAATCAAATTTTGATATTTGCAATCACATATATACTTACTTAATAGTTAATAATAATAATAATATAATAATTATAAAATATGGTTAATTATGTGGCATTCAATGTTATAATTTGACAACAAAAAAATTGTATAAAATGACAGAAAAAATTCATATGCATATAATAATTACTAACAAAATAATATGAAAAAGTCAATGAAATAATAATATTATAACTATGTGGCATAATTTGTCAAAAAAAAAAAAAAAAAAAAAATAGATATAATAATTATGTATTATTTTATTTATTATTTTATTTATTTGTATAAACGCCAAACGGCTTTTTACATATTGCAATAACGATATAACATGAATTAACGTTAGTGATAAGTTATGTTTTGTTATAATAATTATTAACAGATTTTACAAAATCTAATCTACTAATATTCTTGTTTTTATATTTATTTATAAAATCTTCAATTCTGCCTTTTCTGTTTTTGTATATTTTGTGATTAGTTATATTTTTAATTTCGTTTACATTGCTTAAAGCAATGTATGTATTTGTTTGTACTTCTTTTATAACATTTTCAAAAGTAAAAATATTTGGATGTGCACTACGAAAGTTCCTCGAAAATGACGAATGAAATGATTCATATGCATTTGTAGTCCTTTCTGAATCAATTGAATTCATAGCCCACAGTGAAGGTGGAAAAGTCGAACTTGAGGAAATATATGTGTCAACTAAATAGTCAGAAAATTCAACTTATTTTTCTGATAAAGGCTTAATTTACATCAGATCTCAAAATGAGAGACCAAAAATTAAGTGAAGCCATTTTCCAATTTCTGAATTTAGATCTATATAAGCCTGCTTTAATCCTAATTTTTGTATTGTAACACCATGACTGTGTTAGATTAAATCTGTACCCCACGACTGTAATTAATGGCCAAACAACTTTGGAAGCTACTTGAATACTTTGTCCGAAATCGGATACAATAATTGACGGATTGAATTCAAGTTCAAAGCTAGAGCATTTTTTTTAACATATTAAATAATAATTCGAACGTTTTCGATGATTTGTTAGGCAGTAATGAAAACACTAATGGAATATAATGTCCATTTTTGACACAGAGTATTGTAAGAAGTTGTAAAAAAATTTCGCGGAGTATTCAAATGTTCCGTCTACAAAAATTTTGTCTCGAAAACATAAAAATTTTAAATTTGATTCTGTCGTAAAGCATACAATATTTTCCATCTCGTTTTTATATAATAGAAAATTCTCACCTTTGAAAGTATTTAATTAGTGTTAATGCTGAATGAACTTCAGAAATAGATTTTGGTAGTGGTGAAAGTGTTTTTCTTCTCGCACGATAAATGCTTCTGCGAATGGAGTTTACATCGTTTAATGTTACATCCACGACATTTGATTAAACTTCATCCCGTATTAATTTTAATGGGTCTTTAGAAATATAATCCACAGATTTCTGTTTTAAATTATTAGAAATGGTTACTTTTGTGTAGGCGAATGTTTGTGTTTGATAACCGATTTTAAAAGCACCGTTTCATCTTCACTCACCAACAGCTTTGACGTACACGACTTTAATGTACATCACAATTTTCCACCGGCTTGTGTAATGCGATTTTTGTAAAAAGTATAATTATTTAAAACTAACGAAACATTGCCCTTTTCACTATACACTCGCGTAATATTTTCCATCGTGTTAACAACGTCAGTGCTTTTCGTTTACTAAAATGTACCTATCAAAGACGTAGGTATACATCGTATCATATAATAATTTCTAACAACAATAAAACTACTAATAAAGATATATTTTTTAATAAATGATAATTACTAGAGTATTCCGATAAAGTGTAATATAATTGTCGTTACTGTCGTTACCCACGTGCCACGTAATACAAATTAAAAGTTAGGTTAATCCACCTTAATTTTTATTACACATGGTTCTTTATAAGTTATCATAATAGCAGTTCAAAAATATTAAAGATTTAAACTAACGATTTTTTTTATAAGTATTTATAATTAAAATGTTGACAAAACTCATCAAATTGAATACCTATACCTAAATTGGAAATTTATAATTAAATTATAATAATAAATATAAAATTGAAAAACTTAACAAATATTATATATTATATTATCATATTATTAACCATCAATCAATGACAAAGTTAATATTTTATAGTAAGAACTACTAAATTTTAATAAATTGATAGTTGTATAGGCACATTCTGTATTTTAATATATCGTAAATAAACAATGTCATGACAATAATTTAAATATATCTATGAGACTAATCTTGTTTATTTTTTGAATATTGAATATTCAACATTTTTTTTGATTGTGTAACAGACGTACCTGAGTGATTATATTATTGTTGCGCCGTTACCGATCCTACGAATTGTGCGGTTGTCGGCAACGACTCGCGTCAAGTGTTGAAGGCTGGAGCGAGGACGGGTTACGCAACGTGTATAATACGACTACAGTTTTGGGTCGGAAACACGTATAATTTTGTAATAAAAATAATAATTTAATTAGCGGGCGCCCAAAATAAAAATAATAACTTAAAACTAATTTACCATACCTGGCGAACAATAATTATATTTTTAAATCAGCCCACTGACACGTGGGACTAAACATATGGACCTGGCTACGGCGACTGCGTGGCTCGGCGGCTGCGTGGCTCCGTGACTGTAATCCTTGGTTACGACCAATATCGGTCCCTCGCCGGAACGGCGACGGCGGACAAATCTTCGGCTCGTCGCTCGACGATAATGGCTCGTGGTTCCACGCGAATAGCGCGAACGCGAATTAGAAAAATATGTTTACGTCTTTCCGTGGCAAAACACTCGCGATCACGTGGAGGGTAGAGTAAAACACGCGCACGGCGTAAATACACGAAAAACGGACTCGATGTGAGCTTAGCGTCACACGTCGATCACGACGGACAAAACACGCGTGTTCACACGAGGTTTTCGCAACACACACGGGAACGACAGCGCGGACGTTGCGCTTCGTTCAGCCGTTGGAAAAGAAAAAAAAAAGGTAGAGAGACAAGTTTGCGACGGCCGATGGCCAGCTCGCCGGCCGTTGACGGCGGCGCGAGACTGTGGAAGGGGAAAGCGTCGCTCGGAGCTTCGATATGGAACTTGGAGCGTCCATGCTTTTGGCGGCAACCCGTTCCGCCTTCGAACATCCTCCCCGCCGTGAGAACCATCTCACAAAAGACCTGAGTCGAGAACCGGAACTGGACGCTGGTGATGTCATCTGATGCCGTGCCGATCATGATCAGAATTTTAGACCCAACGGCCGAGTCAATGGTTCACATTTTTTTTTTTTAAATATACCAGTTATAAGTAATACCTACTCTAACTCCATGTTGAGGTAGAATTAACATACAAAAAAAATAATTCAATGAACATAAGGTTCGTAATTATTATGACATAATATAATAATTAATAAATAACACATAAAAATAATGAATGTAATACAATAAATAATTCAAGGGACATATTGTGCACCCCCGACCACCGTCCGCCCACAACAAGCACACGGCAACATAAATAGGTAGGTGGTGCCTACCTGGGCTGGTAAAGGCCCAGATGTGACGGGGAATCCCGGTGGGGGCACAGTGCTTAAATGTGCTAAGATATAACATTGGTCGGTAACTTAACCAACTTGACCACAGGGCGCGTAACTACACCAGCGCGCGTGAGGATCCGAGTGACACGGACGTGACCGTCGGAACCCGGCAACAACTCGGTCACACGGTAGAGATGTGCAAAACGGGTCAATTAAACGATCCGGTTCATTCGGATCGGGTCTTCCAAAAGACCCGTTCGTGTGATTCGTTCAATATTATTCGTTCGTTTTTTCAGCAGTGGCAAGTCTAGGGTGGGGGTGCATAGGAACCAACATGACCCGTTCGTGTGATTCGTTCAATATTATTCGTTCGTTTTTTCAGCAGTGGCAAGTCTAGGGTGGGGGTGCATAGGAACCATAGATAATAAACATATGGATACGGCAAAACATTATCTATGTTATTATCTATATTCCTGATCTTATCATTGTTGGTTTGAACTTTGATTACCGCCTTAATTCAAATTGAAATACATATAAACAGTATAAATAAACAGTATCCTTGCGAAAGGATATTTTCCAAAGCAGGTCAAGTAGTTTGTGAAAAAAGAAGTAGACTCTCTCCATCTAAAATTTCACAAATATTATTCCTTAATCATAATATGTAAAAATGTATTGTATTATTGACTTTTTATTATATTTATAATTTATTTACTTTTTATTTTTTTTTTATATTTATTATATTTTTGACTTATATGTATTGACTATTGCATACTCTAAATATGTAAAAATTTATTGTATTATTGACTTTTTATTACTTATATGTATTGACTATTGCATACTCTAAATATAATGCATATTATTACTTTTCTATGATAATGCATAACTAAACTAATAATGTGTAATATTTATTCTTTATTATCACGATCGATTCGATTGTTATCACATTCAAGACGTACAGTGTAGGTATTCAGATGTAAAAAAACGAACGATATTTGGCGACCCGAATCAAGTCATTCGGCGATCCGGATCGGTCTCGTTCACTACTTTGATCCGTTCAATGTGATCCGTTCGTTCGCGAACAACACATCTCTATCACACGGCCGAGGCGCCACAACAGCGGAGGACTTTGGTTGTCGATCACGACTACCATATCATTAATGCTAAAGTTGGGAACCCCCTCTGTCCATTTTGATTGGCTTTGCAAGGTGGTTAGGTATTCGGATGACCAACGGCGCCAAAACGCGCGGTGACATTGTTCCATTAATTTCCATCGATCGGATAGGTTACGGACGGGCTCAGGACCTGATCTCGGCGGAACGGCGAGTAACGGTTGCCCAATTAGGAAATGCCCGGGAGTCAGACACTCCAGGTCATGTGGATCGGTCGAGGCGGGCGTTAGCGGGCGCGAATTTAACACAGCTTCTATGCGCGTTAACACAGTGGTGAACTCCTCATACGTGAACAGGTGTGTTCCTATCACCCGAACTAACAACCGCTTAGTAGACCTAACGGCCGCCTCCCACAAACCACCAAAGTGAGGTGCGCTCGGAGGGTTAAAATGCCACGTACACATCGCGCGAAAATTTGCAACGGCGGTCTGGCCCTCGGTACTTTGAATTAGCGCGCGCAATTGTTTGTCGGCGCCGACAAAATTGGTGCCGCAGTCTGAGTACACATCCGTGGGTAACCCGCGGCGCGCGACGAATCGATCGAACGCGGCTAAGAACGCGTCAGTGGACAACTCCGTCACCACTTCCAGGTGGACGGCTTTGGTCGTAAAACACACGAACACAGCTATGTAGATTTTAAATATGAGAGATTTACGCAACCGCAGCTCTTTTAGTTGTAAAGGGCCAGCATAATCGACTCCTACCTGCTCGAACGGTCGACGCGGCTGTACGCGCGAACCCGGTAAATCGGCCATGAATGGATACGACGGTTTCGCATCGAGTCTAACACACACCGTACAATTTACTAAAATATTATGCAGCACGGAACGGAGCGACATCACCCAATACTGACGTGCAATTAGCGCAGTCAAAATACGTGGACCTGCGTGACCCGATAATAAATGCCATCGGCGGCACAGCAACATCGCGTAATGCGATCGTTTTGCTAATAGAACCGGGTGTTTACAATCATGATTCAATAACGAGTGCCGTAAACGGCCGCCTACGCGAACTATACCTGCAGTGTCAATAAACGGAGCTAATCGCGCTAGCGGTTTCGAGGAAATGCGGGCCCCCGCGGCCAACTCCTGCCGCAGCATAGCAAAGTGTACGCGTTGCGACTTCGCCGCCAATACACGCGCAGCACTATCTAACTCGTTTTTTCGTAGAAAGGTGGCGCCGGTCACATCCGAACCCGGCGTTACTAACGACCTTGTCACCCCACTCCGCCGGAGCGCGACATTTCGATGACAAGCCGCTACAAAACGTCGCATATACGCGACTACACGCAACATACGGTCAAAACCGGAAAAACGTACAAACCACTCCTTCTCCTCGTCATGGACACACGCGGCGCACGACACTACGCGCAATTCAGGTAGCTCACACAGAGGTAGCGACGGGCGGGAATCGTCCCATTCCGATGGCTCGCCGTACGCTATCCGTGGACCATAGGCGCAACTAAGGTAAAAATTCTGGGCGGGCTATAGCCCCAAACAAACTTCTTTGCTTCCGTTAGAAATGTTATATTACCCATTTAGTTATAATCAATAAATAAATACAAATAATTGTTATAATAATTCTTATATTAGCATTCTACATTCGTCGGTTTTTTATTTTATTATATTTTTCCAGTATGTCATTATTATTGATATTATTGGACATATCTCTCTCAATATTTAAAATGGCTAAATTTGAAAATCTATCTTGCTCATACATTAGATATACAGGTTGCACATCGACTACTGATAAGGTGAAATACGAAATGACTACCAATAATTAACCAGTGGTGCTCCAAGCGGCAGTATTACAATTAACCGATTATAGATATATAGGTGTAAAATTAGTTCTAAATGTCGACACATATGGTTGAGTGTTGACATTAAGCGCCACTAGTTAATTATTAACAGCTGTTTTATGTAGTCACTTTGTTAATCAATCTGAAAGCCGTTTATTATAGGGCGATGTGCAACCTGTATATCTTTAATCGTGACTATAATGTATAATAATTAGTCGTTATTACTGTCTAGATAAACAACATAGATAAAAACATTTTTGTTATCATTGATAACTTAACATTGTTGAATGTTGATAGGTTATCAACTATATTAGCACAAAATAAATTGAAGTCACATGAAAAAAAACTGGGGGGGCTATTTGGCAAACTGGGGGGACTTAGCCCCCTCTAGCCCCCCCTAGTTGCGCCTATGCCGTGGACCACGCCAATACAAATCAAGTCGCGCTAAAGCTGTCGGCATGACGCCTCTTGACGCGCAGTCAGCGGGATTATCGGCCGACACGATATGTTGCCAATAACAATCCGGTATTAACGAACGAAATTGGTGTACCCGATTGGATACGTACACTTTAAATGATTCGTGTGGCGCTGTCAACCACGACAGCACGATCTGACCAAGCCCGTAAACCGACCACATCGAGTTGGGGCGATAGTATTTTTTGGATGCGGCCTAAGCAACGGCCTAACAATACCGCAAAGGTGGGCAAGTTAATGAAAATAATTAACTCAAGTTAAGTTAAGTTAAGAGGACACAAGATCCATAAGTTAAAAGTTAGCAGTCAACAAATTATAAATTTAACTCGATTAGTTAAAATTTAATATAGAAAAAAATATTAACTTAACTCAGTTTAAAAAAAGTTAATCCATTTTTTTTTTAAAATTAATATGTAAATCACATAAAGAGTGAATGTGTCTTTCTAGTTTCTAATTTATAAATTATAAAAAAAAATTTTATTAAACTTTTATCATAATGTACACTGTATACCATTTCACTTTTCTATTATTTACTAATTTAAACTATACTCAACTCAAATTAATAATTTAACAAATATATTTTTTATATCGTTTAGAAATTGAATGTCATAATACATGAAGATGAGTCATGAACACGACCTTCATATATATTATAAGTTATATAACATTAAAACATAACAATTGGCAATTTGTAATTTAAAATTATTAGTTTTATTAAAAACATTTAGGTATAATTACAACTCACATAATATATAATTTACAACTCAATAAAATATATTAATATACAAAAAATTATGTTATCAAGAAAAAGAACAGAAATGTTTGTGTTTTTGTATTGGATTATTTTTATTTTATACTGATATAGTAATATTTACGTATAAACGAACAATTTCAAAATGTTTTAACTTAATGGATTTTTTTTAAATCAACTGAGAAAAGCTAAGTTATTTCAATTGTAAATTAAACTATTTAAGTTCATAAGTTAATTAGAAAATAAACTAACTAGTTAAGTTATAAAGTTAAAAAAAAATTAACTTTTTAACTGAACTTTAACTTTTCAACTAGTTAATGCCCACCTTTGCAATACCGCGGCATTCAATTCTAATCTCGGGACCGTTAACGCTTTCGTCGGCGCTAGCTTGGTCTTAGTACCAATTAGAAATACAGAATTATTGACTTCGACGTTTATCATACGCACGTATACAACTGCCGCGTAGCTGGCCTGTGATGCGTCGCAAAACCCTAACAAATAACAGGGGGTGCCTTGACGGCCGTTAATATGTCGCGGTACAATAACGACGGCAACTCAGAAACAAATGCTGTCCAGTCAGCGTGAATATCGTCTGGCAGCGGGTCGTCCCACGCGACACCGTGTCGCCACGTTCGCTGCATGATTGATTTCGCCAAAAATACTACGGGGCCGAAAACACCTAACGGGTCGATAACGGAGCAACAAGTGATAAAATACCGCGGTTCGTGAAGACGGGCGGCGGTTCGAGATTTAATGCACAACAAAAATAATCCTGTTCGGGATGCCACGCCAGACCCAACACCTTAGTGCCGTATCCGTCGTCATCACCAAACGGCATCGGCGCACACACGCGATCAGCGGCTGGAATAGCTTGCAACACGGCTGGCGTGTTCGATGCCCACTTTTTTAATTCGAGGCCTGACTTACTCAAAACCATAATTAGATCCGACTGGAGTTTCAACACGTCGGAAATCGTGTCAGCCCCGTCACAAATGTCGTCGACATACGTCTGATATTCAAGCGCGTTACGGAACGACTCTATACCGTCGCAATCAGTCGACGCAATGGCCTGTAGAACGCGTAACGCGAGATACGGGGCACAATTCACACCATACGTTACGGTGTGTAACTCATACTCGAGTAGTTCATCGTGCGGTGACGCGCGCCACAGCACATGTTGGAACTTTCGATATTCCGGCAAAACTAAAATTTGACGGTACATCTTACAGATGTCCGTCGTGAAGGTATATTTGTGGACGCGGAAGCGAGTTAAGACATCCACAATGTCCTGTTGTAGCCATAAGCACTCATTTAACGACGGTCCGTGATAACACCTCTCGGACGCGTCGAATACCACGCGAATTTTGTTTGGGTCGACTTCCGGACGGTAGACCGCCTGGTGGGGGATTATATATCGCCCCGGGGAGCTCGCTACTGACATGTGTCCTAATGCGATATAATCGGACATAAAATTAACATATAGCGATTTCAATATTGGATTTGCGGACAGTTTACGTTCGATAGCGTCAAAACGCCGTGTAGCTACCTCACGAGACCCAACGAACGTCTCTGGCGGCGAACGAAATGGTAACGGGACCGCGAAACGACCTGATGTCAACCGCGTAGCTTCGTCGCGAAATATCTGCTCGCAACACCCCTCCTCAGTAAACGTAACCGGCGCGTTCTCGGGCTCCTCGACGTGCCAGAAGCGCTCCATTATCCCCTCTATGGACGCGGTCATAGACACGGGCAACGACTGATAATTACAATTTGCGCGATCGGGAACCGGGCCGATAAGGACCCACCCGAACACTGAACTAAAAGCGGTGGGTAGTGTACTGTCGATCGACACCTTACGCCCGTCCATAATAGAACCGTACACTTCCCCTCCTAGCAACAAGTCGATCGGCGATGTCAAATGAAACGACGGATCCGCGAGCGCGAGATTAGAAAATCGATTTTTATTATTTATTGCTAATGAATTTTGAGTTAGGTCGGTTGTGATAGTGGGCAACACCCATGCCTGAACCGACATAATCGGATCGGACGCGACAGATAGAAAATATGGTACAGCACCAAAACCTAAAGAACCACCTCAGGAGGATTTCCCATGGCCACACTTTGCTTCGATTGCTATGCACAAATTAATAATTCAATGGAAACTACAGCCTGATTCAGAAGATATTAGTTTACAAGACAAGCGATCATTTGGCATCCAATTACCGCCAAATGTACGTAATTATAATGTCATTGAACTACATATTTACAAGTTAGGTAAATAATTATAAATATTGCCCCGAACTTGATGCATTTGCATCTTTTTTTCTAATGCTTACATTCTAGGCTGGTCTTTGCAGAAATTTGTTTCATGAAATATAGAATGTAATAGTACAATTTTTATTTTGTATTTTTTGTATTTTTTTGGGAACTTATAGCTTTACGATCATTTTTTAGTTTTATTGGTGAATTTTATTAATTTTTGTACATTTCTTTTAACATTTTTTTCAACATATATTTACATTTTTCGTGTTGAAAGTTACTTTATTGTAACGCAATAAAGTGTCACTTTATTGTAACGCATTCAGTTTAAATTAGCTTGTCGATTATCGCTTATGACCCTTTTTGAAATTCGTACGACTTCCCGTCCAAGAACAAATGTTGTTCCTAACATTAAGGCATTTTTCCAGCAAAACCACCAAATAGAACCGATGGGAAAAGTGAGTTTTTTTCGGACCCATCATTTAGTATGCTAGATTTAAAAATTTGTATGACCCTTTTTGAAATTCGTACGACCTCCCGTCCAAGTACAATTGTCGTTCCTAACATTTATGAATTTCTCCAGCAAAATCCACCCCCAAAAAGAACCGATGGGAAAAGTGAGTTTTTTTCGGACCCATAATTTATAATGCGAGATTTACGAATTTGTATGACCCTTTTTGAAATTCGTACGACCTCCCGTCCAAGTAAAAATGCCGTTCCTAACATCTGGCCATTTTTCCAGCAAAACACCCAAATAGAACCGATGGGAAAAGTGATTTTTTTCGGACACATCTTTTAGTATGCGAGATTTACGAATTTGTAAGACAGTTTTTGAAATTCGTACGACCTCCCGTCCAAAAACAATTGTCGTTCCTAACATTTATGAATTTCTCCAGCAAAATCCACCCCCAAATAGAACCGATGGGAAAAGTGAGTTTTTTTCGGACCCATCATTTACTATGCTCGATTTACGAATTTGTATGACCCTTTTTGAAATTTGTACGACCTCCCGTCCAAGTAAAAATACCGTTCCTAACATCTGGGCATTTTTCCAGCAAAACACCCAAATAGAAACGATGGGAAAAGTGAGTTTTTTCGGACCCATAATTTATTATGCGAGATTTAAAAATTTGTATGATCTATTTTGAAATTCGTACGACCTCCAGTCCAAGTACAATTGTCGTTCCTAACATTTATGAATTTCTCCAGCAAAATCCACCCCCAAATAGAACCGATAGGAAAAGTGGGTTTTTTTCGAACCCATCATTTACTATGCTCGATTTACGAATTTGTATGACCCTCTTTGAAATTTGTACGACCTCCCGTCCAAGTAAAAATACCGTTCCTAACATCTGGGCATTTTTCCAGCAAAACACCCAAATAGAAACGATGGGAAAAGTGAGTTTTTTCGGACCCATAATTTTTTATCCGAGATTTAAAAATTTGTATGTTACTTTTTGAAATTCGTACGTCCTCCCGTCCAAGTAAAAATGCCGTTCCTAAAATCTGGGCATTTTTCCAGCAAAACACCCAAATAGAACCGATGGGAAAAGTGATTTTTTCGGACACATCTTTTAGTATGCGAGATTTACGAATTTGTAAGACCCTTTTTGAAATTCGTACGACCTCCCGTCCAAGAATAAATGTTGTTCCTTACATTTAGGCATTTTTCCAGCAAAACCCCCAAATAGAATCGATGGCAAAAGGATTTTTTTCGGACCCATCATTTAGTATGCTAGATTTACGAATTTGTATGACCCTTTTTGAAATTTGTACGACCTCCCGTCCAAGTAAAAATGCCGTTCCTAACATCTGGGCATTTTTCCAGCAAAACACCCAAATAGAACCGATGGGAAAAGTGAGTTTTTTTCGGACCCATCTTTTAGTATGCGAGATTTAAAAATTTGTATGACCCTTTTTGAAATTCGTACAACCTCCCGACCAAGTACAATTGTCGTTCCTAACATTTATGAATTTCTCCAGCAAAATCTACCCCCAAATAGAACCGATAGGAAATGTGGGTTTTTTCGGACCCATCATTTACTATGCTAGATTTACGAATTTGTATGACCCTTTTTGAAATTTGTACGACCTCCCGTCCAAGTAAAAATACCGTTCCTAACATCTGGGCATTTTTCCAGCAAAACACCCAAATAGAAACGATGGGAAAAGTGAGTTTTTTCGGACCCATAATTTTTTATGAGAGATTTAAAAATTTGTATGTTATTTTTTGAAATTCGTACGACCTCCCGTCCAAGAATAAATGTTGTTCATTACATTTAGGCATTTTTCCAGCAAAACCCCCAAATAGAATCGATGGCAAAAGGATTTTTTTCGGACCCATCATTTAGTATGCTAGATTTACGAATTTGTATGACCCTTTTTGAAATTTGTACGACCTCCCGTCCAAGTAAAAATGCCGTTCCTAACATCTGGGCATTTTTCCAGCAAAACACCCAAATAGAACCGATGGGAAAAGTGAGTTTTTTTCGGACCCATCTTTTAGTATGCGAGATTTAAAAATTTGTATGACCCTTTTTGAAATTCGTACAACCTCCCGACCAAGTACAATTGTCGTTCCTAACATTTATGAATTTCTCCAGCAAAATCTACCCCCAAATAGAACCGATAGGAAATGTGGGTTTTTTCGGACCCATCATTTACTATGCTAGATTTACGAATTTGTATGACCCTTTTTGAAATTTGTACGACCTCCCGTCCAAGTAAAAATACCGTTCCTAACATCTGGGCATTTTTCCAGCAAAACACCCAAATAGAAACGATGGGAAAAGTGAGTTTTTTCGGACCCATAATTTTTTATGCGAGATTTAAAAATTTGTATGTTATTTTTTGAAATTCGTACGACCTCCCGTCCAAGTAAAAATACCGTTCCTAACATCTGGGCATTTTTCCAGCAAAACACCCAAATAGAACCGATGGGAAAAGTGATTTTTTTCGGACACATCTTTTAGTATGCGAGATTTACGAATTTGTAAGACCCTTTTTGAAATTCGTAGGACCTCCCGTCCAAGAATAAATGTTGTTCCTTACATTTAGGCATTTTTCCAGCAAAACCCCCAAATAGAATCGATGGCAAAAGGATTTTTTTCGGACCCATCATTTAGTATGCTAGATTTACGAATTTGTATGACCCTTTTTGAAATTTGTACGACCTCCCGTCCAAGTAAAAATGCCGTTCCTAACATCTGGGCATTTTTCCAGCAAAACACCCAAATAGAACCGATGGGAAAAGTGAGTTTTTTTCGGACCCATCTTTTAGTATGCGAGATTTAAAAATTTGTATGAACCTTTTTGAAATTTGTACGACCTCCCGTCCAAGTAAAAATACCGTTCCTAACATCTGGGCATTTTTCCAGCAAAACACCCAAATAGAAACGATGGGAAAAGTGAGTTTTTTCGGACCCATAATTTATTATGCGAGATTTAAAAATTTGTATGATCTATTTTGAAATTCGTACGACCTCCAGTCCAAGTACAATTGTCGTTCCTAACATTTATGAATTTCTCCAGCAAAATCCACCCCCAAATAGAACCGATAGGAAAAGTGGGTTTTTTTCGAACCCATCATTTACTATGCTCGATTTACGAATTTGTATGACCCTCTTTGAAATTTGTACGACCTCCCGTCCAAGTAAAAATACCGTTCCTAACATCTGGGCATTTTTCCAGCAAAACACCCAAATAGAAACGATGGGAAAAGTGAGTTTTTTCGGACCCATAATTTTTTATCCGAGATTTAAAAATTTGTATGTTACTTTTTGAAATTCGTACGTCCTCCCGTCCAAGTAAAAATGCCGTTCCTAAAATCTGGGCATTTTTCCAGCAAAACACCCAAATAGAACCGATGGGAAAAGTGATTTTTTCGGACACATCTTTTAGTATGCGAGATTTACGAATTTGTAAGACCCTTTTTGAAATTCGTACGACCTCCCGTCCAAGAATAAATGTTGTTCCTTACATTTAGGCATTTTTCCAGCAAAACCCCCAAATAGAATCGATGGCAAAAGGATTTTTTTCGGACCCATCATTTAGTATGCTAGATTTACGAATTTGTATGACCCTTTTTGAAATTTGTACGACCTCCCGTCCAAGTAAAAATGCCGTTCCTAACATCTGGGCATTTTTCCAGCAAAACACCCAAATAGAACCGATGGGAAAAGTGAGTTTTTTTCGGACCCATCTTTTAGTATGCGAGATTTAAAAATTTGTATGACCCTTTTTGAAATTCGTACAACCTCCCGACCAAGTACAATTGTCGTTCCTAACATTTATGAATTTCTCCAGCAAAATCTACCCCCAAATAGAACCGATAGGAAATGTGGGTTTTTTCGGACCCATCATTTACTATGCTAGATTTACGAATTTGTATGACCCTTTTTGAAATTTGTACGACCTCCCGTCCAAGTAAAAATACCGTTCCTAACATCTGGGCATTTTTCCAGCAAAACACCCAAATAGAAACGATGGGAAAAGTGAGTTTTTTCGGACCCATAATTTTTTATGAGAGATTTAAAAATTTGTATGTTATTTTTTGAAATTCGTACGACCTCCCGTCCAAGAATAAATGTTGTTCCTTACATTTAGGCATTTTTCCAGCAAAACCCCCAAATAGAATCGATGGCAAAAGGATTTTTTTCGGACCCATCATTTAGTATGCTAGATTTACGAATTTGTATGACCCTTTTTGAAATTTGTACGACCTCCCGTCCAAGTAAAAATGCCGTTCCTAACATCTGGGCATTTTTCCAGCAAAACACCCAAATAGAACCGATGGGAAAAGTGAGTTTTTTTCGGACCCATCTTTTAGTATGCGAGATTTAAAAATTTGTATGACCCTTTTTGAAATTCGTACAACCTCCCGACCAAGTACAATTGTCGTTCCTAACATTTATGAATTTCTCCAGCAAAATCTACCCCCAAATAGAACCGATAGGAAATGTGGGTTTTTTCGGACCCATCATTTACTATGCTAGATTTACGAATTTGTATGACCCTTTTTGAAATTTGTACGACCTCCCGTCCAAGTAAAAATACCGTTCCTAACATCTGGGCATTTTTCCAGCAAAACACCCAAATAGAAACGATGGGAAAAGTGAGTTTTTTCGGACCCATAATTTTTTATGAGAGATTTAAAAATTTGTATGTTATTTTTTGAAATTCGTACGACCTCCCGTCCAAGTAAAAATACCGTTCCTAACATCTGGGCATTTTTCCAGCAAAACACCCAAATAGAACCGACGGGAAAAGTGATTTTTTTCGGACACATCTTTTAGTATGCGAGATTTACGAATTTGTAAGACCCTTTTTGAAATTCGTAGGACCTCCCGTCCAAGAATAAATGTTGTTCCTTACATTTAGGCATTTTTCCAGCAAAACCCCCAAATAGAATCGATGGCAAAAGGATTTTTTTCGGACCCATCATTTAGTATGCTAGATTTACGAATTTGTATGACCCTTTTTGAAATTTGTACGACCTCCCGTCCAAGTAAAAATGCCGTTCCTAACATCTGGGCATTTTTCCAGCAAAACACCCAAATAGAACCGATGGGAAAAGTGAGTTTTTTTCGGACCCATCTTTTAGTATGCGAGATTTAAAAATTTGTATGACCCTTTTTGAAATTTGTAAGACCTCCCGTCCAAGTAAAAATGCCGTTCCTAACATCTGGGCATTTTTCCAGCAAAACACCCAAATAGAACCGATGGGAAAAGTGAGTTTTTTTCGGACCCATCTTTTAGTATGCGAGATTTAAAAATTTGTATGACCCTTTTTGAAATTCGTACGACCTCCCGTCCAAGAATAAATGTTGTTCCTTACATTTAGGCATTTTTCCAGCAAAACCCCCAAATAGAATCGATGGCAAAAGTATTTTTTTCGGACCTATAATTTATTATGCGAGATTTAAAAATTTGTATGTCCCTTTTTGAAATTCGTACGTCCTCCCGTCCAAGTAAAAATGCCGTTCCTAACATCTGGGCATTTCTCCAGCAAAACACCCAAATAGAACCGATGGGAAAAGTGAGTTTTTTTCGGACCCATCTTTTAGTATGCGAGATTTAAAAATTTGTATGACCCTTTTTGAAATTCGTACGACCTCCCGTCCAAGTACAATTGTCGTTCCTAACATTTATGAATTTCTCCAGCAAAATCCACCCCCAAATAGAACCGATAGGAAAAGTGAGTTTTTTTCGGACCCATCTTTTAGTATGCGAGATTTACGAATTTGTATGACCCTTTTTGAAATTCGAATGACCTCCCGTCCAAGTACAATTGTCGTTCCTAACATTTAAGAATTTCTCCAGCAAAATCCACTCCCAAATAGAACCGATAGGAAAAGTGAGTTTTTTTCGGACCCATCTTTTAGTATGCGAGATTTAAAAATTTGTATGACCCTTTTTCAAATTCGTACGACCTCCCGTCCAAGAATAAATGTTGTTCCTATCATTTAGGCAATTTTCCAAGAAAAACCCCAAAATAGAATCGATGGCAAAAGGATTTTTGTCGGACCCATCATTTAGTATGTTAGATTTACGAATTTGTATGACCCTTTTTGAAATTTGTAAGACCTCCCGTCCAAGTAAAAATGCCGTTCCTAACATCTGGGCATTTTTCCAGCAAAACACCCAAATAGAACCGATGGGAAAAGTGAGTTTTTTTCGGACCCATCTTTTAGTATGCGAGATTTAAAAATTTGTATGACCCTTTTTGATATTCGTACGACCTCCCGACCAAGTACAATTGTCGTTCCTAACATTTATGAATTTCTCCAGCAAAATCTACCCCCAAATAGAACCGATAGGAAAAGTGGGTTTTTTCGGACCCATCATTTACTATGCTAGATTTACGAATTTGTATGACCCTTTTTGAAATTCGTACGACCTCCCGTCCAAGTAAAAATGCCGTTCCTAACATCTGGGCATTTCTCCAGCAAAACACCCAAATAGAACCGATGGGAAAAGTGAGTTTTTTTCGGACCCATCTTTTAGTATGCGAGATTTAAAAATTTTTATGACCCTTTTTGAAATTTGTACAACCTCCCGTCCAAGTAAAAATGCCGTTCCTAACATTTAGGCATTTTTCCAGCAAAACACCCAAATAGAACCGATGGGAAAAGTGAGTTTTTATCTTACCCATCATTAAGTATGCGAGATTTACGAATTTGCATGACCCTTTTTGAAATTCGTACGACCTCCCGTCCAAGAACAAATGTTATTCCTAACATTTAGGCATTTTTCCAGCAAAACACCCAAATAGATGGCAAAAGGATTTTTTTGGGACCCATCATTTAGTATGCTAGATTTACGAATTTGTATGACCTTTTTTGAAATTCGTACGATCTCCCGTCCAAGAACAGAACAAATGTTGTTCCTAACATTTAGGCATTTTTCCAGCAAAACACCCAAATAGAACCGATCGGAAAAGTGAGTTTTTTTCGGACCCATCTTTTAGTATGCGAGATTTACGAATTTGCATGACCCTTTTTGAAATTCGTACGAACTCGCGTCCAAGTAAAAATGCCGTTCCTAACATCTGGGCATTTTTCCAGCAAAATACCCAAATAGAACTGATGGGAAAAGTGGGTTTTTTTCGGACCCATCATTTAGTATGCTAGATTTACGAATTTGCATGACCCTTTTTGAAATTCGTACGACCTCCCGTCCAAGTACAATTGTCGTTCCTAACATTTATGTATTTCTCCAGCAAAATCCATCCCCAAATAGAACCGATGGGAAAAGTGGGTTTTTTTCGGACCCATCTTTTAGTATGCTAGATTTACGAATTTGCATGACCCTTTTTGAAATTCGTACGACCTCCCGTCCAAGTACAATTGTCATTCCTAACATTTATGTATTTCTCCAGCAAAATCCATCCCCAAATAGAACCGATGGGAAAAGTGGGTTTTTTTCGGACCCATCTTTTAGTATGCGAGATTTAAAAATTTGTATGACCCTTTTTGAAATTCGTACGACCTCCCGTCCAAGTACAATTGTAGTTCCTAACTGTTATGAATTTCTCCAGCAAAATCCACCCCCAAATAGAACCGATAGGAAAGTTTGTTTTTCGGACCTATCATTTACTATGCTCGATTTACGAATTTGTATGACCCTTTTTGAAATTCGTACGACCTCCCGTCCAAGTAAAAATGCCGTTCCTAACATCTGGCCATTTTTCCAGCAAAACACCCAAATAGAACCGATGGGAAAAGTGATTTTTTTCGGACACATCTTTTAGTATGCGAGATTTACGAATTTGTAAGACAGTTTTTGAAATTCGTACGACCTCCCGTCCAAAAACAATTGTCGTTCCTAACATTTATGAATTTCTCCAGCAAAATCCACCCCCAAATAGAACCGATGGGAAAAGTGAGTTTTTTTCGGACCCATCATTTACTATGCTCGATTTACGAATTTGTATGACCCTTTTTGAAATTTGTACGACCTCCCGTCCAAGTAAAAATACCGTTCCTAACATCTGGGCATTTTTCCAGCAAAACACCCAAATAGAAACGATGGGAAAAGTGAGTTTTTTCGGACCCATAATTTATTATGCGAGATTTAAAAATTTGTATGATCTATTTTGAAATTCGTACGACCTCCAGTCCAAGTACAATTGTCGTTCCTAACATTTATGAATTTCTCCAGCAAAATCCACCCCCAAATAGAACCGATAGGAAAAGTGGGTTTTTTTCGAACCCATCATTTACTATGCTCGATTTACGAATTTGTATGACCCTCTTTGAAATTTGTACGACCTCCCGTCCAAGTAAAAATACCGTTCCTAACATCTGGGCATTTTTCCAGCAAAACACCCAAATAGAAACGATGGGAAAAGTGAGTTTTTTCGGACCCATAATTTTTTATCCGAGATTTAAAAATTTGTATGTTACTTTTTGAAATTCGTACGTCCTCCCGTCCAAGTAAAAATGCCGTTCCTAAAATCTGGGCATTTTTCCAGCAAAACACCCAAATAGAACCGATGGGAAAAGTGATTTTTTCGGACACATCTTTTAGTATGCGAGATTTACGAATTTGTAAGACCCTTTTTGAAATTCGTACGACCTCCCGTCCAAGAATAAATGTTGTTCCTTACATTTAGGCATTTTTCCAGCAAAACCCCCAAATAGAATCGATGGCAAAAGGATTTTTTTCGGACCCATCATTTAGTATGCTAGATTTACGAATTTGTATGACCCTTTTTGAAATTTGTACGACCTCCCGTCCAAGTAAAAATGCCGTTCCTAACATCTGGGCATTTTTCCAGCAAAACACCCAAATAGAACCGATGGGAAAAGTGAGTTTTTTTCGGACCCATCTTTTAGTATGCGAGATTTAAAAATTTGTATGACCCTTTTTGAAATTCGTACAACCTCCCGACCAAGTACAATTGTCGTTCCTAACATTTATGAATTTCTCCAGCAAAATCTACCCCCAAATAGAACCGATAGGAAATGTGGGTTTTTTCGGACCCATCATTTACTATGCTAGATTTACGAATTTGTATGACCCTTTTTGAAATTTGTACGACCTCCCGTCCAAGTAAAAATACCGTTCCTAACATCTGGGCATTTTTCCAGCAAAACACCCAAATAGAAACGATGGGAAAAGTGAGTTTTTTCGGACCCATAATTTTTTATGAGAGATTTAAAAATTTGTATGTTATTTTTTGAAATTCGTACGACCTCCCGTCCAAGAATAAATGTTGTTCCTTACATTTAGGCATTTTTCCAGCAAAACCCCCAAATAGAATCGATGGCAAAAGGATTTTTTTCGGACCCATCATTTAGTATGCTAGATTTACGAATTTGTATGACCCTTTTTGAAATTTGTACGACCTCCCGTCCAAGTAAAAATGCCGTTCCTAACATCTGGGCATTTTTCCAGCAAAACACCCAAATAGAACCGATGGGAAAAGTGAGTTTTTTTCGGACCCATCTTTTAGTATGCGAGATTTAAAAATTTGTATGACCCTTTTTGAAATTCGTACAACCTCCCGACCAAGTACAATTGTCGTTCCTAACATTTATGAATTTCTCCAGCAAAATCTACCCCCAAATAGAACCGATAGGAAATGTGGGTTTTTTCGGACCCATCATTTACTATGCTAGATTTACGAATTTGTATGACCCTTTTTGAAATTTGTACGACCTCCCGTCCAAGTAAAAATACCGTTCCTAACATCTGGGCATTTTTCCAGCAAAACACCCAAATAGAAACGATGGGAAAAGTGAGTTTTTTCGGACCCATAATTTTTTATGCGAGATTTAAAAATTTGTATGTTATTTTTTGAAATTCGTACGACCTCCCGTCCAAGTAAAAATACCGTTCCTAACATCTGGGCATTTTTCCAGCAAAACACCCAAATAGAACCGATGGGAAAAGTGATTTTTTTCGGACACATCTTTTAGTATGCGAGATTTACGAATTTGTAAGACCCTTTTTGAAATTCGTAGGACCTCCCGTCCAAGAATAAATGTTGTTCCTTACATTTAGGCATTTTTCCAGCAAAACCCCCAAATAGAATCGATGGCAAAAGGATTTTTTTCGGACCCATCATTTAGTATGCTAGATTTACGAATTTGTATGACCCTTTTTGAAATTTGTACGACCTCCCGTCCAAGTAAAAATGCCGTTCCTAACATCTGGGCATTTTTCCAGCAAAACACCCAAATAGAACCGATGGGAAAAGTGAGTTTTTTTCGGACCCATCTTTTAGTATGCGAGATTTAAAAATTTGTATGAACCTTTTTGAAATTTGTACGACCTCCCGTCCAAGTAAAAATGCCGTTCCTAACATCTGGGCATTTTTCCAGCAAAACACCCAAATAGAACCGATGGGAAAAGTGAGTTTTTTTCGGACCCATCTTTTAGTATGCGAGATTTAAAAATTTGTATGACCCTTTTTGAAATTCGTACAACCTCCCGACCAAGTACAATTGTCGTTCCTAACATTTATGAATTTCTCCAGCAAAATCTACCCCCAAATAGAACCGATAGGAAATGTGGGTTTTTTCGGACCCATCATTTACTATGCTAGATTTACGAATTTGTATGACCCTTTTTGAAATTTGTACGACCTCCCGTCCAAGTAAAAATACCGTTCCTAACATCTGGGCATTTTTCCAGCAAAACACCCAAATAGAAACGATGGGAAAAGTGAGTTTTTTCGGACCCATAATTTTTTATGAGAGATTTAAAAATTTGTATGTTATTTTTTGAAATTCGTACGACCTCCCGTCCAAGAATAAATGTTGTTCCTTACATTTAGGCATTTTTCCAGCAAAACCCCCAAATAGAATCGATGGCAAAAGGATTTTTTTCGGACCCATCATTTAGTATGCTAGATTTACGAATTTGTATGACCCTTTTTGAAATTTGTACGACCTCCCGTCCAAGTAAAAATGCCGTTCCTAACATCTGGGCATTTTTCCAGCAAAACACCCAAATAGAACCGATGGGAAAAGTGAGTTTTTTTCGGACCCATCTTTTAGTATGCGAGATTTAAAAATTTGTATGACCCTTTTTGAAATTCGTACAACCTCCCGACCAAGTACAATTGTCGTTCCTAACATTTATGAATTTCTCCAGCAAAATCTACCCCCAAATAGAACCGATAGGAAATGTGGGTTTTTTCGGACCCATCATTTACTATGCTAGATTTACGAATTTGTATGACCCTTTTTGAAATTTGTACGACCTCCCGTCCAAGTAAAAATACCGTTCCTAACATCTGGGCATTTTTCCAGCAAAACACCCAAATAGAAACGATGGGAAAAGTGAGTTTTTTCGGACCCATAATTTTTTATGAGAGATTTAAAAATTTGTATGTTATTTTTTGAAATTCGTACGACCTCCCGTCCAAGTAAAAATACCGTTCCTAACATCTGGGCATTTTTCCAGCAAAACACCCAAATAGAACCGACGGGAAAAGTGATTTTTTTCGGACACATCTTTTAGTATGCGAGATTTACGAATTTGTAAGACCCTTTTTGAAATTCGTAGGACCTCCCGTCCAAGAATAAATGTTGTTCCTTACATTTAGGCATTTTTCCAGCAAAACCCCCAAATAGAATCGATGGCAAAAGGATTTTTTTCGGACCCATCATTTAGTATGCTAGATTTACGAATTTGTATGACCCTTTTTGAAATTTGTACGACCTCCCGTCCAAGTAAAAATGCCGTTCCTAACATCTGGGCATTTTTCCAGCAAAACACCCAAATAGAACCGATGGGAAAAGTGAGTTTTTTTCGGACCCATCTTTTAGTATGCGAGATTTAAAAATTTGTATGACCCTTTTTGAAATTTGTAAGACCTCCCGTCCAAGTAAAAATGCCGTTCCTAACATCTGGGCATTTTTCCAGCAAAACACCCAAATAGAACCGATGGGAAAAGTGAGTTTTTTTCGGACCCATCTTTTAGTATGCGAGATTTAAAAATTTGTATGACCCTTTTTGAAATTCGTACGACCTCCCGTCCAAGAATAAATGTTGTTCCTTACATTTAGGCATTTTTCCAGCAAAACCCCCAAATAGAATCGATGGCAAAAGTATTTTTTTCGGACCTATAATTTATTATGCGAGATTTAAAAATTTGTATGTCCCTTTTTGAAATTCGTACGTCCTCCCGTCCAAGTAAAAATGCCGTTCCTAACATCTGGGCATTTCTCCAGCAAAACACCCAAATAGAACCGATGGGAAAAGTGAGTTTTTTTCGGACCCATCTTTTAGTATGCGAGATTTAAAAATTTGTATGACCCTTTTTGAAATTCGTACGACCTCCCGTCCAAGTACAATTGTCGTTCCTAACATTTATGAATTTCTCCAGCAAAATCCACCCCCAAATAGAACCGATAGGAAAAGTGAGTTTTTTTCGGACCCATCTTTTAGTATGCGAGATTTACGAATTTGTATGACCCTTTTTGAAATTCGAATGACCTCCCGTCCAAGTACAATTGTCGTTCCTAACATTTAAGAATTTCTCCAGCAAAATCCACTCCCAAATAGAACCGATAGGAAAAGTGAGTTTTTTTCGGACCCATCTTTTAGTATGCGAGATTTAAAAATTTGTATGACCCTTTTTCAAATTCGTACGACCTCCCGTCCAAGAATAAATGTTGTTCCTATCATTTAGGCAATTTTCCAAGAAAAACCCCAAAATAGAATCGATGGCAAAAGGATTTTTGTCGGACCCATCATTTAGTATGTTAGATTTACGAATTTGTATGACCCTTTTTGAAATTTGTAAGACCTCCCGTCCAAGTAAAAATGCCGTTCCTAACATCTGGGCATTTTTCCAGCAAAACACCCAAATAGAACCGATGGGAAAAGTGAGTTTTTTTCGGACCCATCTTTTAGTATGCGAGATTTAAAAATTTGTATGACCCTTTTTGATATTCGTACGACCTCCCGACCAAGTACAATTGTCGTTCCTAACATTTATGAATTTCTCCAGCAAAATCTACCCCCAAATAGAACCGATAGGAAAAGTGGGTTTTTTCGGACCCATCATTTACTATGCTAGATTTACGAATTTGTATGACCCTTTTTGAAATTCGTACGACCTCCCGTCCAAGTAAAAATGCCGTTCCTAACATCTGGGCATTTCTCCAGCAAAACACCCAAATAGAACCGATGGGAAAAGTGAGTTTTTTTCGGACCCATCTTTTAGTATGCGAGATTTAAAAATTTTTATGACCCTTTTTGAAATTTGTACAACCTCCCGTCCAAGTAAAAATGCCGTTCCTAACATTTAGGCATTTTTCCAGCAAAACACCCAAATAGAACCGATGGGAAAAGTGAGTTTTTATCTTACCCATCATTAAGTATGCGAGATTTACGAATTTGCATGACCCTTTTTGAAATTCGTACGACCTCCCGTCCAAGAACAAATGTTATTCCTAACATTTAGGCATTTTTCCAGCAAAACACCCAAATAGATGGCAAAAGGATTTTTTTGGGACCCATCATTTAGTATGCTAGATTTACGAATTTGTATGACCTTTTTTGAAATTCGTACGATCTCCCGTCCAAGAACAGAACAAATGTTGTTCCTAACATTTAGGCATTTTTCCAGCAAAACACCCAAATAGAACCGATCGGAAAAGTGAGTTTTTTTCGGACCCATCTTTTAGTATGCGAGATTTACGAATTTGCATGACCCTTTTTGAAATTCGTACGAACTCGCGTCCAAGTAAAAATGCCGTTCCTAACATCTGGGCATTTTTCCAGCAAAATACCCAAATAGAACTGATGGGAAAAGTGGGTTTTTTTCGGACCCATCATTTAGTATGCTAGATTTACGAATTTGCATGACCCTTTTTGAAATTCGTACGACCTCCCGTCCAAGTACAATTGTCGTTCCTAACATTTATGTATTTCTCCAGCAAAATCCATCCCCAAATAGAACCGATGGGAAAAGTGGGTTTTTTTCGGACCCATCTTTTAGTATGCTAGATTTACGAATTTGCATGACCCTTTTTGAAATTCGTACGACCTCCCGTCCAAGTACAATTGTCATTCCTAACATTTATGTATTTCTCCAGCAAAATCCATCCCCAAATAGAACCGATGGGAAAAGTGGGTTTTTTTCGGACCCATCTTTTAGTATGCGAGATTTAAAAATTTGTATGACCCTTTTTGAAATTCGTACGACCTCCCGTCCAAGTACAATTGTAGTTCCTAACTGTTATGAATTTCTCCAGCAAAATCCACCCCCAAATAGAACCGATAGGAAAGTTTGTTTTTCGGACCTATCATTTACTATGCTCGATTTACGAATTTGTATGACCCTTTTTGAAATTCGTACGACCTCCCGTCCAAGTACAATTGTCCTTCCTAACATTTATGAATTTTTCCAGCAAAACACCCAAATAGAACCGATCGGAAAAGTGAGTTTTTATCTTGCCCATCATTTAGTATGCTAGATTTACGAATTTGTATGACCCTTTTCGAAATTCGTACGACCTCCCGTCCAAGAACAAATGTTGTTCCTAACATTTAGGCATTTTTCCAGCAAAATCCCCAATTAGAATCGATGGCAAAAGGATTTTTTTCGGAACCATCATTTAGTATGCAAGATTTACGAATTTGTATGAACCTTTTTGAAATTCGTACGACCTCCCGTCCAAGAACAAATGTTGTTCCTAACATTTAGGCACTTTTCCAGCAAAACCCCCAAATAGATGGCAAAAGGATTTTTTTGGGACCCATCATTTAGTATGCTAGATTTACGAATTTGTATGACCCTTTTTGAAATTCGTACGACCTCCCGTCCAAGTACAATTGTCGTTCCTAACATTTATGAATTTCTCCAGCAAAATCCACCCCCAAATAGAACCGATAGGAAAAGTGGGTTTTTTCGGACCCATCATTTACTATGCTCGATTTACGATTTTGTATGACCCTTTTTGAAATTCGTACGACCTCCCGTCCAAGAACAAATGTTGTTCCTAACATTTAGGCACTTTTCCAGCAAAACCCCCAAATAGATGGCAAAAGGATTTTTTTGGGACCCATCATTTAGTATGCTAGATTTACGAATTTGTATGACCCTTTTTGAAATTTGTACGACCTCCCGTCCAAGTAAAAATACCGTTTCTAACATCTGGGCATTTTTCCAGCAAAACACCCAAATAGAAACGATGGGAAAAGTGAGTTTTTTCGGACCCATCATTTAGTATGCGAGATTTACGAATTTGTATGACCTTTTTTGAAATTCGTACGATCTCCCGTCCAAGAACAGAACAAATGTTATTCCTAACATTTAGGCATTTTTCCAGCAAAACCCCCAAATAGAATCGATGGCAAAAGGATTTTTTTCGGACCCATCATTTAGTATTCGAGATTTACGAATTTGCATGACCCTTTTTGAAATTCGTACGAACTCGCGTCCAAGTAAAAATGCCGTTCCTAACATCTGGGCATTTTTCCAGAAAAACACCCAAATAGAACTGATGGGAAAAGTGGGTTTTTTTCGGACCCATCATTTAGTATGCGAGATTTACGAATTTGTATGACCTTTTTTGAAATTCGTACGATCTCCCGTCCAAGAACAGAACAAATGTTGTTCCTAATATTTAGGCATTTTTCCAGCAAAACACCCAAATAGAACCGATCGGAAAAGTGAGTTTTTATCTTACCCATCATTTAGTATGCTAGATTTACGAATTTGTTCCTAACTGTTATGAATTTCTCCAGCAAAATCCACCCCCAAATAGAACCGATAGGAAAGTTTGTTTTTCGGACCTATCATTTACTATGCTCGATTTACGAATTTGTATGACCCTTTTTGAAATTCGTACGACCTCCCGTCCAAGTACAATTGTCCTTCCTAACATTTATGAATTTCTCCAGCAAAACCCCCAAATAAAACCGATGGGAAAAGTGAGTTTTTTTCGGACCCATCTTTTAGTATGCTAGATTTACGAATTTGTATGACACTTTTTGAAATTCGTACGACCTCCCGTCCAAGTACAATTGTCGTTCCTAACATTTATGTATTTCTCCAGCAAAATCCATCCCCAAATAGAACCGATGGGAAAAGTGGGTTTTTTTCGGACCCATCTTTTAGTATGCGAGATTTAAAAATTTGTATGACCCTTTTTGAAATTCGTACGACCTCCCGTCCAAGTACAATTGTAGTTCCTAACTGTTATGAATTTCTCCAGCAAAATCCACCCCCAAATAGAACCGATAGGAAAGTTTGTTTTTCGGACCTATCATTTACTATGCTCGATTTACGAATTTGTATGACCCTTTTTGAAATTCGTACGACCTCCCGTCCAAGTACAATTGTCCTTCCTAACATTTATGAATTTCTCCAGCAAAATCCACCCCCAAATAGAATCGATGGCAACAGTGAGTTTTTTTCGGACCTATCATTTACTATGCTCGATTTACGAATTTGTATGACCCTTTTTGAAATTCGTACGACCTCCCGTCCAAGTACAATTGTCCTTCCTAACATTTATGAATTTCTCCAGCAAAATCCACCCCCAAATAGAATCGATGGCAACAGTGAGTTTTTTTCGGACCCATCATTTAGTATAAGAGATTTAAAAATTTGTATGACCCTTTTTGAAATTCGTACGACCTCCCGTCCAAGTACAATTGTCGTTCCTAACATTTATGTATTTCTCCAGCAAAATCCATCCCCAAATAGAACCGATGGGAAAAGTGGGTTTTTTTCGGACCCATCATTTAGTATGCGAGATTTACGAATTTGTATGACCTTTTTTGAAATTCGTACGATCTCCCGTCCAAGAACAGAACAAATGTTGTTCCTAACATTTAGGCATTTTTCCAGCAAAACACCCAAATAGAACCGATCGGAAAAGTGAGTTTTTATCTTACCCATCATTTAGTATGCTAGATTTACGAATTTGTATGAACCTTTTTGAAATTCGTACGACCTCCCGTCCAAGTACAATTGTCGTTCCTAACATTTATGTATTTCTCCAGTAAAATCCATCCCCAAATAGAACCGATGGGAAAAGTGGGTTTTTTTCGGACCCATCTTTTAGTATGCGAGATTTAAAAATTTGTATGACCCTTTTTGAAATTCGTACGACCTCCCGTCCAAGTACAATTGTAGTTCCTAACTGTTATGAATTTCTCCAGCAAAATCCACCCCCAAATAGAACCGATAGGAAAGTTTGTTTTTCGGACCAATCATTTACTATGCTCGATTTACGAATTTGTATGACCCTTTTTGAAATTCGTACGACCTCCCGTCCAAGTACAATTGTCCTTCCTAACATTTATGAATTTCTCCAGCAAAATCCACCCCCAAATAGAATCGATGGCAACAGTGAGTTTTTTTCGGACCCATCATTTAGTATGCGAGATTTACGAATTTGTATGACCTTTTTTGAAATTCGTACGATCTCCCGTCCAAGAACAGAACAAATGTTGTTCCTAATATTTAGGCATTTTTCCAACAAAACACCCAAATAGAACCGATCGGAAAAGTGAGTTTTTATCTTACCCATCATTTAGTATGCTAGATTTACGAATTTGTATGACCCTTTTCGAAATTCGTACGACCTCCCGTCCAAGAACAAATGTTGTTCCTAACATTAAGGCATTTTTCCAGCAAAACCACCAAATAGAACCGATGGGAAAAGTGAGTTTTTTTCGGACCCATCATTTAGTATGCTAGATTTAAAAATTTGTATGACCCTTTTTGAAATTCGTACGACCTCCCGTCCAAGTACAATTGTAGTTCCTAACTGTTATGAATTTCTCCAGCAAAATCCACCCCCAAATAGAACCGATAGGAAAGTTTGTTTTTCGGACCTATCATTTACTATGCTCGATTTACGAATTTGTATGACCCTTTTTGAAATTCGTACGACCTCCCGTCCAAGTACAATTGTCCTTCCTAACATTTATGAATTTCTCCAGCAAAATCCACCCCCAAATAGAACCGATAGGAAAAGTGGGTTTTTTCGGACCCATCATTTACTATGCTCGATTTACGATTTTGTATGACCCTTTTTGAAATTCGTACGACCTCCCGTCCAAGAATAAATGTTGTTCCTAACATTTAGGCATTTTTCCAGCAAAACCCCCAAATAAAACCGATGGGAAAAGTGAGTTTTTTTCGGACCCATCTTTTAGTATGCTAGATTTACGAATTTGTATGACCCTTTTTGAAATTCGTACGACCTCCCGTCCAAGTACAATTGTCGTTCCTAACATTTATGTATTCCTCCAGCAAAATCCACCCCCAAATAGAACCGATAGGAAAGTTTGTTTTTCGGACCTATCATTTACTATGCTCGATTTACGAATTTGTATGACCCTTTTTGAAATTCGTACGACCTCCCGTCCAAGTACAATTGTCCTTCCTAACATTTATGAATTTCTCCAGCAAAATCCACCCCCAAATAGAACCGATAGGAAAAGTGGGTTTTTTCGGACCCATCATTTACTATGCTCGATTTACGATTTTGTATGACCCTTTTTGAAATTCGTACGACCTCCCGTCCAAGAACAAATGTTGTTCCTAACATTTAGGCACTTTTCCAGCAAAACCCCCAAATAGATGGCAAAAGGATTTTTTTGGGACCCATCATTTAGTATGCTAGATTTACGAATTTGTATGAACCTTTTTGAAATTCGTACGACCTCCCGTCCAAGTACAATTGTCGTCCCTAGCATTTATGAATTTCTCCAGCAAAATCCACCCCCAAATAGAATCGATGGCAACAGTGAGTTTTTTTCGGACCCATCATTTAGTATGCGAGATTTAAAAATTTGTATGACCCTAGTAGTATATATTTGTATGTTCACAGCCAGCTTTTCCAGGGAAAAAAAAAAAGTTCAAGGGGGGAATGTCCCCTTGGAGCACTCAGATTTACCGTGTAACACAATTTCACACTGATTGACTACCAAATTTCGTCTCACGCAAAAAAATATTTAATATTTTTTTCTTTTTTACTCGTGTTGGTTACACTGTTTTTTTATCTAAAATTTGATAAACAAATTTACAATAATTTTTAAAGTTGATTATTTTTTTTTTTATTATATTCAGTTACTAATGAACTATCGTTCACTCAAGTTGTGTCTCATTTTTCTTTATTTTCTCAAAGTTTTATTAAATTGGATAAGTTATTTAATTTCTTCAAAAATGAATTTTCAAAAATGCACAAACGATATCCAGTCATTGGTCGATCAAATACGATTCAATTCATCGCCAGCGTATCCAGAATTCTCTACATTTGTATCGAGGTTACGAACTTTTAGAAGTTTCCCTTCAAATACCGGACAAAATAAGTACAAACTCTCGGAATGTGGATTTTACTATATCAATCTCGACGATGCAGTTCAATGTCATTGGTGTGGAATAATTCTACATAGTTTTGAAATCGGTGATAATTGTTTCATAGAACATACTCGATTCTCACCTAGATGTTTATTTGTATTGTTAATGAAAGGAAATCAGTTTGTTCAAAAAGTCTTAAGTAAATATTGTAAAACCGAAGTTATTTGTAATTGTGAAACCGGTTCGTACGACACCATTTGTTAAATCATGTTTTTTTTTTTTTAAATGTTTATATATAGGTACATATATTTATGCTGCTTATAATATTTGCTGTATTGGATAAAAAAAAAATAAAACAAAATTGAATTTTTTATCTTAAATGTGTTAATATTCGATTTAATATCTCGTGGACATACAGTCCTAGCGAATTAGTGCGTATAAAATAATTTAAAATGTTTTTCAGGTAACAGGTTAGTAAGTATATGTAAATTCCCTCTCTTGTACGCACTCATTGGCTATCTGTATGTTCACATTTTTTGCATTTTTTCCAGAGTTTTTTAGTATATAATATGACTGCAAAGGGAACAAACTAGCAGTTCAATGTATAACTCCTAACAGTTATATCCCACTTCTTATTTATAAAAGATTTTTTTTTTAAATTTGTCAAAAATAACTTCACCATGAGTTCACCAATAATTGTCTGTAAGTCTACATTCGACATCCGGGCTTTTAACAAGAAAAGTATTACAGTTGGATTACTAATTAACAAGCAGATTTCAATTATTTTATTATTGGAATGTAAACTTACAAAGAAAATTATCACATTAAGTTTAGAAGAATGGTTTACACTGATGTCTGAACCTAATTACAATTCGATTATTAATAATTTAAATACTAGGGTGAGGCGTGTAAAAATCACCGATTCCTTTTCATATTCAACCAATGTTAAACAGAGTTTAATTACCCTACATCTAAATGAGGAATACATTACCTTGTCACATGTAGATTTGTACCGACTTCGTCAATTACAGAATTTGATAGATTTGTACGTGGTAGACAAGCAAAAACGTTTAGCAAATTATCAAAATACTTTCAACACTGCATATGACCTAATTAAAAATGATGTCCGTGGTCTGCCGTCCACCTGTCAAAGGAACGAATTTACCAACCAATATATTCAAAACTATGATTTTAATTATTATAATCACCTACAGAACGATGACACATCATTTTTATATGAAATATTACAATTCCATTTTAACACATTGTCTGATATGATTTTACAAGACCTAATATCATAAAAAAATATTTAAATATGTATAATTATTGTTTTTTTTTTTTTTTAATAAAACTTTTATTCAATAATAAACTTGCTTTTTATTTTAATTACATCTCACCTTAAATCATAAAGAATAGTTTTAATAAGTTTTAGTTTTAATTTGTTAATATTTTAAATTTTTTTCCAACCAACCATAGTTTATAGGTTTATGTTTTCCAAGACCTTTAAGTTTTGAATAAATAAAAACATACATGTATAATAACATTTTGTTTATTAAATGAAACTCATTTTTTCATATAATAATCAAACGGTCGTCTTGCTTTTAATAGTCTGACGCTTCGGATCGGTTAGTAATTTGTCAAATATGGTTTGCATTGCCTCATTAAGACCAGTATGAAGCGTTTGATCTTTTGATTCATCGCTTGTATACAATCTGACAGTAGCTTCACTGAACTTCCATCTATAACACCAAATTATTTTATTTTAAAAACAAAAGAAGTAAATAAAATCAGTGAAAAAAAAAAACAGATTCATCAATAGGTTTTTTAAATTTAAACCAATGTATTTACCTGTCTTTTACTGGTACATTCTCAATGTTAGCAACCTTATAGTGGCTAATTACCCAAAGCTCCTTTGCTTTTTCTTCAAAAGGTGACTTGATTGTTACAACACCACTGTCCCCTTGTCTAAATGTTAGCGAATTAATTAACTCGACATCAAATTCTTCTGATCTCAAACGTTCGGTAACATTATCTCTGTATGACGCATTCTATAAAAAAATTAAATTATTTATGCTATCATTATAATAAATATTATTTATACTACCATTTTATTCTGCTTTTTTTTCATAGGTTTTTTCACACTTGTTTTTTCTGCAGTACGTTTTAGACCAGGTTTTGTTTTTGAAAAAGACGGTCTCATATCAATTGATTCGCTGAAATGTTCATTCTATGAAACATAAAACATAGTATATTATTTTTACTATTTTTTCATTTTATATTTTCTATGTTCCAAGAATTATAACCAAAGCGTTGAGTAATGTCACGACTGACCTCCAATATGCTTTAGTTACTATATAGTTTTTTAAACTATGCTATAATCAGGCATTTAATATTATTTTAAGAATTATAACCATAGCGTTGAGTAGTGTTACGACTAGCCTCCAATTAGCTTTGGTTATAAGATATTTACTAAGTAGTTACTAACCTCTGAATCAGTTGAAGCAATTGTACGGTACGACATCTTTTTTGGTAGTATCTCTGTTGAACTGAGCTGCTTGTCCTGGGACGAAATCTTGAAGACTGGTGAATATTAGTGAATTCCCTCTGTATTTTATACACAGATTTTGCCACTACTTCAATAATTTAAAATGCAAATTTCCACAGCAATGACCTTACCTTACAGAAACCGGTCGAAACATGTACATAGAGGTACAACAGGAAATTACATTATATGAATTTAAATTGTTGCTATCATAAATTGCTTTTGTAACGAACATGTTACACTTTCATATTATAATTAGGTACACTATATGAATGTAAATTATTACAATCAGGATTTAAAATAATTTACATACACACCAATGTCATTCTAATATGAAAACAGGGTATGTAATATATTAAAATGTTTAAATTCATTCTAAAAAAGTTTCTGATGTGAACAGAGAGGGGCTATTTTCAGGTATAAAACACAGAATTTCTTAGCTTATCGTCATCAGTTCAAGCAACAGCAGAACAGCATTCTTCGCCAACCAATAGTCAGCCAGCAGATTATCAGACCTCTTCAACAAGCCATCATACTTAGAAAAAAATACTTAAATTTCCACAAGCTATGTAAGTACTATTTTTATATTGTTATTTATTAAATTTAACATCTAAACTTCTTTTTTAAAATAAAAAAAATATTTAAAAAAAAATAGAATAATAACAATGTATCGTTGTAATATAGCTTTATAATATTACTATGATCGTTATATCATGTAGGTATGACTTTAGATAGAAATTCTATATTTCTATCTTAAACAGTGTCACGAACTAAGATATTATCTTAGTTCATGCTTATTATTGATAATTATTGTAACTTAACCTCAAAATCTGACTGCACTAGTACACACTGGTGTAGTGGTGTACACTGTCTGGTGTACACGACTGTCTAGTGTCTGGTCGATACCGTGAATTTCAATGGTGTGGTCAATTATGTGATTATGGAATCAGTGTTCACGTGTAGTGTGTACTAGTAGTCAGAATATGGAAAAACGCTATTACGGTTATCTATAGTTTATCAACGTTGAAATACTTTCGCTGATTATAAATATTTGGTATTGATAATGTGATAGTTGTATTATACGTGTAATATTATTTTACGTAAAAATGTTTTAATTAGAAAAAAAAAAATATTCAATAATGTTTACTGTCTGTATAAAAAAATATATAATATCCTAAAACGTATATAATATATAAATTTAAATTATTTTTGTTGCTTTTACATCGAGATTGATCGAAAGCCGCGGATACACGGTGGTAGTAAACACGATAGTTGTTACTATCACACTATTACGATGAACTAGCATAGAAACTATCACGTATTTTCTATTATCGTGTGATCACGGTTTCATTAGTAATTAAAAGTATGGTTCTATGTTATAAATACTATAATATTGTCTAGTTAATATTTTAACTGTGATGTGAAAACTTGTCAAATAATATGAGTTAAATATAATATAATATAATATAAAGGAAAAATAATATTGTATCGCTTATAATTATTATGACTCGACTTTTTTTATTTTATTGAATATATTGATTAATAAATAAATATTAACATTTACAGTATATAGATAATGAACTTTTAGCATTCATATGATTATTGATGTGAACAAATTCAATATTATGAAGAGCAGATTGTAGCATTAACGAAGATGATTGGTGAAAATAAAATTAAAATGGAATCTCGTTCAAACCAAACGTTAATAAAACATAAAATTGAAGAAAAATATGAATTACTTGAAAAACTTTGGACGAAGAAGACGAAGACGAAAATATACATAAAAACAAAATTAAAACAATAAACCAAAAAATTAAAAAATTAAAATATGAAAAAAAAAACAACTTAATCTAGACTACCAACAATCACAATATACATATTATAAATGTAGATTATGCATATGCAATTCTTTACATTCACTGGACAGAGAATTAGAATCTTTGAATATAGACTAAAACTAATATGTAATAATATAATTAGTAATTATTATATCATTGACAATAAATATATATATACGTATATTCAATGTTGTTTAATAAATAATCGTTTTAATTATTAGATTTATAAATTATACATTTCATACTAATGTATTTAGCTAAAATTATAGATAATGAATTTTTAGCATTCATATGATTATTGTTGTGAACAAATTTATTATTATGAAGGGCAGATTGTAGCATTAACGAAGATGATTGATGAAAATAAAATTAAAGAGAGATACGAATATAAAGATCTTAAAAAAAAAATTAGAAACCTCAAATTCACTATTTATTTAAGTAGAACAAATTCTAAACCAAATTTGTCTTATATAAAAGAGTTAAATGTTCACAAATTCTATGCATTTTTTCTAGAATAAAAAAAAAATGGAGTCAACAGCAATGATATGGGAAGAAATTAACAAGATATTGTGTCAACTCAAAGCAAACAACCGTAGCATGGATGAAGACAAAGTCGCTTTCAGAAAAAAAATGAAAGATTTGAATTTTAGGATTAAGAATGCGACTTTGAAAACAACCAGACATAAATTAAAAGAAGAAAAACAGGAATTATTAAATGATTTTAAAAGTTTAATTTATTCAGCCTTTCTATGTGAAAGAAATATACAAAAAGGCTTGAGTATATTGTACGATAAATTAGATAGAATAGAATTAGAATATTATAGTCGTTGATACAATTATGTTTTCCGAAATAAAATCGATTAAATAAATAATTTATTATTTTATATTATAATTATATATCGAATGTTATTGAAATAAATTATAACCTATATCATTCCTGTGTATATAATATTCAATACTGTCTAAGTTTTATAATCGTTCGAATAAAAATAATTTAATACTGGATTGACTAAAATGTTTTTTTTCTTTGTAATAATTTAGAATTAATACTATTATTATATTTTGACAAAATATTCTAAATTGCTTACATCAAATTTTAAAAAAGAAGTTGATGTTATAATAAAATATCACAATATTATTATTATTGCTTATGCTTATGTTTTTATTTAATCTATTTTCAGTTTTACAATGAAAAGAAAAACGGTTACAAAACGTCAGCGGATGATGTCTTCTAATGAAGGTTTATTTGAAATTGAAAGATTTAAAAAATGTTCGAAAACATTTTTAATTAAGAATACTTTAGATTTTATAGACTACACACTTTTTTTTAACTATGTTAGAGATAAATTAATTTTAAAGTTAAAACAATCATGTTTACAATCATCTATAAAATTTAATTTACATGTGGATAGTGTATACGAACGAATAATTACTCAAGAAGTTCAGGACATAGCATTCAAAACTTCTAATACACTTGCATGTAATTCATCCGATTTCAATAAATTATTAAATAGGATGTTCGATAAATTATTATCCGAGCAAGACCAGTTTTTAGCGAAAGGATCTGGGTGGTCTCTTAAGAGTATAGATGTATTGCAATTAAGAATTAATATAGTGAATCCCCTCAGGGGATGAACGTATATAGATTTACCTGAATATATGAAAGTTAAAAGGGCAATTATAAATGTGAAAAAATAACGATGGTAAATGTTTTAAATATTCAATACTATCTAAGTTTGATAATCGTTCGAATAAAACTTTTTTTAAATAAAAAAAATTTTAAAATGTCAGAAAAAAAAGTGGTTTAGATTTTAAATGTATTGATTTTCCAACACCACATCGGTTAGATGAAAAAATTTGAACGTGTAAACGATGTATCAATTAATCTTTATAGTTTAAATGATAAAGAAAATATTTTTTCCTCTGTATATATGTGATACTGAAAGAAAAAAACAATTCGATCTATTTTTGTTTAATAATAACGAAACATCACATTACTGTTATATAAAAAAATTTTCAAGATTCGTTAGCACATGCTAATGCTAACCCATTTGAAAAAAGACAAAATTTGTAAAGAAATATATAATTAAAAATCACATGTAATTTAATAATTATATGGATATACTAAACGCTTTTATAAATCATAGAACTCTCAAGGATGAACAAACTCATAGAAAAATGAATTTTAACCAATCCAATAAACATGTTGTTCATTCGAAAACAATGAACAAACTTGTTCTAAGTGCAAACAATGATAAACTTCATATAATGGATGACACGATAAATACTTTAGCTTATGGTCACTATAAACTTAATGGTTCAGTATAAAAAGCAACAAAAAAAGTTAATTGAATAAAAAGTGAATTATATTATACAGTGTATTCAAAAATCAATCACTGATATTATTTCACTTTTATTTATTTTTGAAAATATAAAAAAACAGTACTATATCATAAAGTTAAAAAATGAAAAAGAACATAGTCTCTTTGACTGATGTCTCATTATTATTATTAATATTTTAAGTTTTAAAATTTAAGAAACTTTAATTAAATATTATATTAATAACATATTTTATGACTGGTCAGCTAAACTATTCAAAATAATAATAATAATAAAAACGTATAAAGATTACATTTAGCTAAAAACAGAATAAATATTATACTAACGGGTGTATAAGAAGTTGACTATAGAGACCCCTTAATAAAAAAACTATTTATTAATACTATATTATTACCACATACTATATTAAAGAAGAATATTATTAAATAAGAAACAAACTACATATTATATATATATATATAATTGAAATAGAGTTGTTCGATATGATATTATAATAATTTATAACATAACTGCTTATATATTTTATGTTTTACAGTTGTATTACGAAAAGAATGAAGAAAATTATTTCAAACCGTTAACCATCAGAATCAATAGAATTAATTAAAATTGAAAGATTTAAAAAAAAAAATGTTCTAAATAATGTTTGATTAAGAATATAGATTCCATACTATACAAGTTGATTATAAACTTTTTTATTAAATAATTGTTAAAGATAAAATAAATACTATACTAAAATTAAAGGATAAAAATATAGAAGTATTATTTGTTTTCATTGATTAATTTTTCCGCTATATGGTGCTTTTTATATCGATTGTGGATACATTAGGTTAACCAAACAGACTATTGAGGATTAGGAGATCATGTGAAATAATTAATTCGACTTAAAAAAAACTTAATTTTTTTATTTTATTTAAAAAAAAAAAATTAACAAAATATTATACATAAAAAAATCTTTATTTTAAAATATCTGATGATGTTATCCATGAATTTTGACTTGAATCAAAACCTAACCATTTAACAAGCATTTTATTCCCAACTTTTTTTACAATACGTTCAATGAGAAAGGTGTTTGGAAAATCAGTTAATTTAATTTCCTGTTCATAAAAACCACCTAAGATTATATTGTCTGATTCATCCTTTAGTTGATAAGTTACTGGATTTGTCTGTAAAACTTTTGAAACTGTAAATATTTCCGTTGTCCAATTTGGTGTATATCCTTTACTAAATATATGTTTATACTTAGATATTCTTACTTTGTCATTAACTTTAAATTTTGGATTATATAATGTATCATTTATTTGTGTATTAAATTTATTATTGTTTGTATCCATTCGAGCTTCATTCGGTGTACATTTGATTGTTCTATGTTTTGTATTATTATAATTTTGTGTAATTTTTGATAGTGTATTATACCAATTCCATGTACCAGTAGCAGTAAAATGTCTATATATATTATTTTTAAGACTTTGGATCACGCGTTCCGCGATTGAGCATTTAATAACACTGTATGAACTGTAATGTTTAATTTTATATTTTTTCATTAAATCTTGAAATTGAGCATTGTAAAATTCTGTACCATTATCTGTCTGTAATAATTTCGGATGAGCTTTTTTCAATATATTAAACATACCTTTTGTGCATTCTTTCGATGTTTTATTTTTCAACGCCTCAAGCCATACGTACTTACTATATGTATCTATAACAACTAAAATAAACTTGAAACCATAATTTTGTCTAGAATGAGATTGCATGTCCATTAAATCAGCTTGCCAGAGGTCATCAATAAACCGCGTTACTACACTACGTCTAGGAAATATTTTTCTCGCTGGTCGATGTAACTCATTAGCTATACTCTCTAAGGTAGTCATTATACTATAATATTTCTCTCACGTAGTTCTTCTAAAATAGATATTATTTCATTATTCACACCAGTATTACCAACACTTTGTGATGATGTCAAAAGATTTAATCTAGTTACTAGCTCATTCGGATCGTCATAATAAACTAATTGGGTTTGAGGTAAGACATCTTTATATAAACCAGAACCTTTCATAGTCTTTGGTGATGAAGTAAAATTAAACATCTTTTCAACTACGGGATTTGTAGACATGGAACTGTTTGCTTCTGGATTAAAATCAAATGGTTCAAATTCTTGTGTTATTTTTCTGCGTTTAGCGCTTGAACTAGATAAATGATTGTTAAATGATTTTAAATTAATTCGAGGAGTTGTATTCTCATTAATTTTACTTATTTCTTCGTTAAACTGTTTTTCCTCCATTTTCATTCGATCATACAGTGGTTTTACAACAGTCACCCATTTATGGTACCTCGAGGTTCTAGGTTTTCCATCTGCTTTTAAATGGACTCCACTAGTTTTCAAAATATTGTAATAAGATTCTATATCTGCTATAGTTGTATTTTTTGGTTCCTTCTCACATAATAAAGACCATAGTCCTGGTGTAAATTGGTAGTATTTATTAAGCAACAGTAATTTGCCGTGACTAAAAGTAACAGGATGTTTTCCTATTTTATATGAATCACTATCTTTATCATAATACATACCATAAGATTTATCATAACGTGTTGATTTAGGACGGTTATTTAAAAAATTTTCATATGATGAATTTAATTCATCATCATTATCTTCTTCACTAATGCACGGGGTTTCTGATTTATTTTCTAGTTCAGTTGACCGTGTGTTACATATTACATTTTGTTTCACATGTGTACTCAATGGTTCAATTATCGGCTTAAATGCCTCACGGAAATAGTTTTCAGAATCTATAACACCACGTTTCATTTCCATTATTTTTCGTTGTATATTTTGTTTTGATGTTATTAAATTTTCCAACAAGACTTTTTCTTGGTTCATTGTAAATAATAAATGCAATATACCTGTATCGTATGACTACTGATTACACTATGCAGATAATAACTGTGTGACGGTATATTTATATAAGCACATAAAATTATTTTATTTTAATGAATGTATGAAAACCGCATCTATACCTTCCTTCATTCATTTCTCGAGTTTTATCGATAACCATAAACCCATAATAGCTATGATTCCAGCATAAATGAGAAATTTTCCGAAATTCTGAGAAATCCATATCTGCAGACGAATGATCGTTGAATATATGTCGTAAATTTGTATCATCTTGTTTCAGTATTATTAAAAAGTTTGCGTTATCTCTTACAAGCTGTTTTGATATTTTAGAATATGTCTGTGCTAAATAAAATACGGAGCTGGCACCTGAATGCCTACCAATGCTAAAGTATTCTCTGATTACAGATTGTGGGCCGCATATCACATCATCAAAAATTATAATAGAATTTTTCTTCGTTAAGTTTGGTTTTATAACCTTATCAGCGCTTGTAAATATGAAAAAATTAGCACCTTTTATATCATCTATTATTTTTTTCAATAAAACATATTTTTCCTGATTAGAGGTTTTCGAGTATAAATAAATATTTTCAAATCTTAACCCGTTTGCATGTGTGATCAGATTATACATTATATTTGTTTTTCCTGAGCCACTGGGACCAACTAGTATAGCACGTATAGTATCGGGTAATAACGAACCATGTCGTGAAGGTTTTTTTACCACCTGAACATCTACATTTGTAACATCCAATTTATCTTTCTGTTCTATCAAATCCATATTATTTTCTTATAAATACTCTAGAATTTTCCAATTTATAGTCAGTTATAGATGGCGGGTTCAACTCGTAAGTACAATTCAAACAAGACTGGTAAAGGATTTGTAAACTCCCTTATAAATAGTCTCCCGTTCGAAGCCCATGTTTCAGGATATCAGTATTGTGGTCCTGGCACGAAATTAAAAAAGAGACTAGATCGTGGTGATAAAGGAATAAACCCATTGGATGCTGCTTGTCGTGATCACGATATTGTGTATGCAACGAGTAAGAATTTAGACGATAGACATAAAGCTGATAAAGTGTTAGAAAATCGTGCTTGGGAAAGATTTAAAGCAAAAGATACACCTAGAAAAGAGAAATTAGTTGCGTACGCAGTAACAAACGCAATGAAAGCTAAAAGAAAAATAGGTATGGGTTGTAAACGGAAAAGTGCTATAAAAACAAATGGTATACTAGCAGCGAAGAAAAAAAGAATCTTAAAGAAAAAGAATGGTGGTAAAAGACTGATTTTAGCACCGAGACAGTCAGGAGGTGTAATTCCCTTAATACCTATATTTGCGGGATTGTCAGCACTTGGTAGTTTGATGTCTGGAGGTGCTAGTGTGTATAATGCGGTTCAAAATTCAAAAAGAAAAAAAGGTAGCGGTTTGAAATCAAACAAGAATAGGTTAAGAAAAAAAAAAACTGATGATCACGCTACCTGACAGACCGCTTTCGTCTCAAGATATTATAAAATATACTGGAAAGTTGAAAATCAATCATTTCCGTGGAGTCTTTTCACGTGATAACTTACCTAAAAAACCGCACGCTATTGAATGTGGTATATTAAACTTGGATATATCTTCAGGCGATGGAAGCCATTGGGTAGCGTTTTATAAAAATAAGGACAAAGTTGTATATTTTGATACCTTTGGTGATTTACCCCCACCAATTGAATTACAACATTATTTCAGACAGTTCAAAATAGTATATAACTATTCCAACTATCAAGACTTCAATACATTTAACTGTGGTCATTTATGTCTTGAATTTTTACAATGCATGAATCTATTACATTAAGTTTGACTGGAAATTCAACTGTATTATCTGTAAATTATTTTCCACCTATAAACCTTTACGATGACTCAGAAATAGCTTTGTTATGTTTACAGTCATTTAATTCATTCCCAAATATTAATGAAAATAATAATAAATTTTCTATACAAGTAGTTGATAATGAAAACAATAATAATCCTATGATATGTTTTATTACATTGGAAGAGGGTTGTTATGAAATTGAAGATATTAAGGATCGAGTTAAGAAGCAAATAGTTGCCTATAATAGTAAAAACTTAACCAATTTAACATTCGACATTACGGTTGATCCTGATGATTTCAGATCGTATATAAAATGTAATGGGATACTACACTTTGAATATCCATTTAGTATAGCACCTGTATTCGGTTTTGAAAAACGAGTATATAATCCATACAACATTCTTCGATCGGAAAAAGCTGTAAATTTAAACACAATTAATTCTATAAAAGTAATGTGTAATATAGCTCAAGGATCATTCAGCAACCATCTTCAGAGTCATTCGATTTATGAGTTTTTCCCGAGTGGAAAGACAGGGTCGAAAGTAATTCAGGCACCGCCAAATTTAATATATTACAAATTGAATAAAACAAATATTGATTCGATAACCGTTCAGTTAGTTGATCAAGATCATAATCCGATTGATAATTTTGGTGAGGCATTGACAATCGTGTTACATATTAAACGTTACGGGTCTTGAGATGGGGTTGAAATTCAATATAAACCCGCTACTTCGGATCAGCACAACTAGTCATAAGACTAAAGTGTTACCAGCAACATCAAATAAGATAAAAAAATTAACGGTAAAAAATAAAAAAATTTTACAAGCTCTGGGTTATCAATTAAAGCAGAATGCCTGAGAGTGATATTTTAGATATAACTTCACAGTACGAAACGGATTCTAAAATTACGAAAATTGAATATCATTCATACACACCGTATACTACGTCATTTAATAATAATGATGAAATACGTATATCAATCCAGCAAACGGATGTCTACCCATATCTACACGAAAGCTTTATTTTTTTGGAAGGAACAATTACTGATGCTACCAAAGTGAAACTATCTAATAACGGTTACTCTTACCTCTTCGAACAAATACGATTGGAAATCAATGGGATAGAAGTAGATAGCACACGTGTTCTTGGAATCACCAGCTCGTTGAAAGGTTACTTATCCGGTACGCCAGATAACTACAATTGTTATGAAAATGCTGGCTGGAATTTTAAAAACGCAACGCAATCGGAAAATGAAAAAGGTGAATTTAGTGCTTGCATACCATTGAAATATTGGTTAGGATTGTTTGAAGACTATAAAAGAATATTAGTGAATTCTAGATTGGAATTAATATTAACCCGAAGTCATAGTGATTTAAATGCTTTACAAGTTAAAAGTGGTGCAACTGCTACTGAAGGTAAAATCACCTTAAATAAAATAGTCTGGAAGGTCCCACATATAACGGTCGACGATGAAGAAAGGTTGAAATTATTGAAACTTATAGAAAAAGAAAAAAGTCTATTTATCCCTTTTAGATCTTTTGAAACTTTGAATATCCTGAACTCGGAACCACTAAAAAAGTTGTATGGAATTTGAAAACTGCTTCAAAATTAGAAAAACCACGATTTATCATAATTGGATTACAAAAAGGACGCAAAAATTTGCTAACAAAAGATTGTAGTATATTTGATCATTGTAATTTAACAAACGTTAAAGTATTTCTGAACTCTATAGCTTATCCATACGATAATTTGAATTTAGATTTTACTAAAAATAACTTCACCTTATTATATAATATGTATACATCGTTTCAAGAATCGTACTATGAAAAAAGTATTCGCAACCCGATATTGAGTCCTTCTACTTTTCTGACAAACGCTCCAATTATAGTTATCGATACTTCGAAACAAAACGATTCAGCCACAGCCTCAGCAGTGGATGTTCAATTGGAAATTGAAGCTTCAGAATCGCTCACAGGTGTGACTGCTTACTGTTTCTTAATTCATGATCGTATTGTAGAATATGTACCTTTTACTAGAGAAGTAAGAAAACTTGTGTAAATATTATTAAGAATTTATTTGTAACAATAAAAAAACTATGATTTAATAATTTGTGTTTTTTCTTGAAATAATTATTTTAGTTTTAAAAAATGGTAAATGTTAAATATTTTTTGTGTGAGACGAAATTTGGTAGTCAATCAGTGTGAAATTGTGTTACACGGTAAATCTGAGTGCTCCAAGGGGACATTCCCCCCTTGAACTTTTTTTTTTTCCCTGGAAAAGCTGGCTGTGAACATACAAATATATACTACTGACCCTTTTTGAAATTCGTACGACCTCCCGTCCAAGTACAATTGTCGTTCCTAACATTTATGTATTTCTCCAGCAAAATCCATCCCCAAATAGAACCGATGGGAAAAGTGGGTTTTTTTCGGACCCATCATTTAGTATGCGAGATTTACGAATTTGTATGACCTTTTTTGAAATTCGTACGATCTCCCGTCCAAGAACAGAACAAATGTTGTTCCTAACATTTAGGCATTTTTCCAGCAAAACACCCAAATAGAACCGATCGGAAAAGTGAGTTTTTATCTTACCCATCATTTAGTATGCTAGATTTACGAATTTGTATGACCCTTTTCGAAATTCGTACGACCTCCCGTCCAAGAACAAATGTTGTTCCTAACATTTAGGCATTTTTCCAGCAAAATCCCCAATTAGAATCGATGGCAAAAGGATTTTTTTCGGAACCATCATTTAGTATGCAAGATTTACGAATTTGTATGAACCTTTTTGAAATTCGTACGACCTCCCGTCCAAGAACAAATGTTATTCCTAACATTTAGGCATTTTTCCAGCAAAACCCCCAAATAAAACCGATGGGAAAAGTGAGTTTTTTTCGGACCCATCTTTTAGTATGCTAGATTTACGAATTTGTATGACCCTTTTTGAAATTCGTACGACCTCCCGTCCAAGTACAATTGTCCTTCCTAACATTTATGAATTTCTCCAGCAAAATCCACCCCCAAATAGAACCGATAGGAAAAGTGGGTTTTTTCGGACCCATCATTTACTATGCTCGATTTACGATTTTGTATGACCCTTTTTGAAATTCGTACGACCTCCCGTCCAAGAACAAATGTTGTTCCTAACATTTAGGCACTTTTCCAGCAAAACCCCCAAATAGATGGCAAAAGGATTTTTTTGGGACCCATCATTTAGTATGCTAGATTTACGAATTTGTATGACCCTTTTTGAAATTTGTACGACCTCCCGTCCAAGTAAAAATACCGTTTCTAACATCTGGGCATTTTTCCAGCAAAACACCCAAATAGAAACGATGGGAAAAGTGAGTTTTTTCGGACCCATAATTTATTATGCGAGATTTAAAAATTTGTATGACCCTTTTTGAAATTCGTACGACCTCCCGTCCAAGTACAATTGTCGTTCCTAACATTTATGTATTTCTCCAGCAAAATCCATCCCCAAATAGAACCGATGGGAAAAGTGGGTTTTTTTCGGACCCATCATTTAGTATGCGAGATTTACGAATTTGTATGACCTTTTTTGAAATTCGTACGATCTCCCGTCCAAGAACAGAACAAATGTTATTCCTAACATTTAGGCATTTTTCCAGCAAAACCCCCAAATAGAATCGATGGCAAAAGGATTTTTTTCGGACCCATCATTTAGTATGCTAGATTTACGAATTTGTATGATCTATTTTGAAATTCGTACGACCTCCAGTCCAAGTACAATTGTCGTTCCTAACATTTATGAATTTCTCCAGCAAAATCCACCCCCAAATAGAACCGATAGGAAAAGTGGGTTTTTTTCGGACCCATCATTTACTATGCTCGATTTACGAATTTGTATGACCCTCTTTGAAATTTGTACGACCTCCCGTCCAAGTAAAAATGCCGTTCCTAACATCTGGGCATTTTTCCAGCAAAACCCCCAAATAGAATCGATGGCAAAAGGATTTTTTTCGGACCTATAATTTATTATGCGAGATTTAAAAATTTGTATGTCCCTTTTTGAAATTCGTACGTCCTCCAGTCCAAGTAAAAATGCCGTTCCTAACATCTGGGCATTTCTCCAGCAAAACACCCAAATAGAACCGATAGGAAAAGTGGGTTTTTTCGGACCCATCATTTAGTATGCGAGATTTAAAAATTTGTATGACCCTTTTTGAAATTCGTACGACCTCCCGTCCAAGAATAAATGTTGTTCCTTACATTTAGGCATTTTTCCAGCAAAACCCCCAAATAGAATCGATGGCAAAAGGATTTTTTTCGGACCCATCATTTAGTATGCTAGATTTACGAATTTGTATGACCCTTTTTGAAATTTGTACGACCTCCCGTCCAAGTAAAAATGCCGTTCCTAACATCTGGGCATTTTTCCAGCAAAACACCCAAATAAAACCGATGGGAAAAGTGAGTTTTTTTCGGACCCATCATTTAGTATGCGAGATTTACGAATTTGTATGACCTTTTTTGAATTTCGTACGACCTCCCGTTCAAGAACAAATGCCGTTCCTAACGTCTGGGCATTTTCCCAGCAAAACACCCAAATAGAACTGATGGGAAAAGTGAGTTTTTTTCGGACCCATCATTTAGTATGCGAGATTTACGAATTTGCATGACCCTTTTTGAAATTCGTACGAACTCGCGTCCAAGTAAAAATGCCGTTCCTAACATCTGGGCATTTTTCCAGAAAAACACCCAAATAGAACTGATGGGAAAAGTGGGTTTTTTTCGGACCCATCATTTAGTATGCGAGATTTACGAATTTGTATGACCTTTTTTGAAATTCGTACGATCTCCCGTCCAAGAACAGAACAAATGTTGTTCCTAATATTTAGGCATTTTTCCAGCAAAACACCCAAATAGAACCGATCGGAAAAGTGAGTTTTTATCTTACCCATCATTTAGTATGCTAGATTTACGAATTTGTATGACCCTTTTCGAAATTCGTACGACCTCCCGTCCAAGAACAAATGTTGTTCCTAACATTTAGGCATTTTTCCAGCAAAATCCCCAATTAGAATCGATGGCAAAAGGATTTTTTTCGGAACCATCATTTAGTATGCGAGATTTAAAAATTTGTATGACCCTTTTTGAAATTCGTACGACCTCCCGTCCAAGTACAATTGTAGTTCCTAACTGTTATGAATTTCTCCAGCAAAATCCACCCCCAAATAGAACCGATAGGAAAGTTTGTTTTTCGGACCTATCATTTACTATGCTCGATTTACGAATTTGTATGACCCTTTTTGAAATTCGTACGACCTCCCGTCCAAGTACAATTGTCCTTCCTAACATTTATGAATTTCTCCAGCAAAATCCACCCCCAAATAGAACCGATAGGAAAAGTGGGTTTTTTCGGACCCATCATTTACTATGCTCGATTTACGATTTTGTATGACCCTTTTTGAAATTCGTACGACCTCCCGTCCAAGAATAAATGTTGTTCCTAACATTTAGGCATTTTTCCAGCAAAACCCCCAAATAAAACCGATGGGAAAAGTGAGTTTTTTTCGGACCCATCTTTTAGTATGCTAGATTTACGAATTTGTATGACCCTTTTTGAAATTCGTACGACCTCCCGTCCAAGTACAATTGTCGTTCCTAACATTTATGTATTTCTCCAGCAAAATCCATCCCCAAATAGAACCGATGGGAAAAGTGGGTTTTTTTCGGACCCATCTTTTAGTATGCGAGATTTAAAAATTTGTATGACCCTTTTTGAAATTCGTACGACCTCCCGTCCAAGTACAATTGTAGTTCCTAACTGTTATGAATTTCTCCAGCAAAATCCACCCCCAAATAGAACCGATAGGAAAGTTTGTTTTTCGGACCTATCATTTACTATGCTCGATTTACGAATTTGTATGACCCTTTTTGAAATTCGTACGACCTCCCGTCCAAGTACAATTGTCCTTCCTAACATTTATGAATTTCTCCAGCAAAATCCACCCCCAAATAGAATCGATGGCAACAGTGAGTTTTTTTCGGACCCATCATTTAGTATGCGAGATTTACGAATTTGTATGACCTTTTTTGAAATTCGTACGATCTCCCGTCCAAGAACAGAACAAATGTTGTTCCTAATATTTAGGCATTTTTCCAACAAAACACCCAAATAGAACCGATCGGAAAAGTGAGTTTTTATCTTACCCATCATTTAGTATGCTAGATTTACGAATTTGTATGACCCTTTTCGAAATTCGTACGACCTCCCGTCCAAGAACAAATGTTGTTCCTAACATTTAGGCATTTTTCCAGCAAAATCCCCAATTAGAATCGATGGCAAAAGGATTTTTTTCGGAACCATCATTTAGTATGCGAGATTTAAAAATTTGTATGACCCTTTTTGAAATTCGTACGACCTCCCGTCCAAGAATAAATGTTGTTCCTAACATTTGGGCATTTTTCCAGCAAAACCCCCAAATAAAACCGATGGGAAAAGTGAGTTTTTTTCGGACCCATCTTTTAGTATGCTAGATTTACGAATTTGTATGACCCTTTTTGAAATTCGTACGACCTCCCGTCCAAGTAAAAATGCCGTTCCTAACATCTGGGCATTTTTCCAGCAAAACACCCAAATAGAACCGATTTGAAATGTGAGTTTTTTTCGGACCCATGATTTAGTATGCGAGATTTAAAAATTTGTATGACCCTTTTTGAAATTCGTACGACCTCCCGTCCAAGTACAATTGTAGTTCCTAACTGTTATGAATTTCTCCAGCAAAATCCACCCCCAAATAGAACCGATAGGAAAGTTTGTTTTTCGGACCTATCATTTACTATGCTCGATTTACGAATTTGTATGACCCTTTTTGAAATTCGTACGACCTCCCGTCCAAGTACAATTGTCCTTCCTAACATTTATGAATTTCTCCAGCAAAATCCACCCCCAAATAGAACCGATAGGAAAAGTGGGTTTTTTCGGACCCATCATTTACTATGCTCGATTTACGATTTTGTATGACCCTTTTTGAAATTCGTACGACCTCCCGTCCAAGAATAAATGCCGTTCCTAACATCTGGGCATTTTTCCAGCAAAGCACCCAAATAGAACTGATGGGAAAAGTGGGTTTTTTTCGCACCCATCTTTTAGTATGCTAGATTTACGAATTTGCATGACCCTTTTTGAAATTCGTACGACCTCCCGTCCAAGTACAATTGTCGTTCCTAACATTTATGTATTTCTCCAGCAAAATCCATCCCCAAATAGAACCAATGGGAAAAGTGGGTTTTTTTCGGACCCATCTTTTAGTATGCGAGATTTAAAAATTTGTATGACCCTTTTTGAAATTCGTACGACCTCCCGTCCAAGTACAATTGTAGTTCCTAACTGTTATGAATTTCTCCAGCAAAATCCACCCCCAAATAGAACCGATAGGAAAGTTTGTTTTTCGGACCTATCATTTACTATGCTCGATTTACGAATTTGTTTGACCCTTTTTTGAAATTCGTACGACCTCCCGTCCAAGTACAATTGTCCTTCCTAACATTTATGAATTTCTCCAGCAAAATCCACCCCCAAATAGAATCGATGGCAACAGTGAGTATTTTTCGGACCCATCATTTAGTATGCGAGATTTAAAAATTTGTATGACCCTTTTTGAAATTCGTACGACCTCCCGTCCAAGTACAATTGTCGTTCCTAACATTTATGTATTTCTCCAGCAAAATCCATCCCCAAATAGAACCGATGGGAAAAGTGGGTTTTTTTCGGACCCATCATTTAGTATGCGAGATTTATGAATTTGTATGACCTTTTTTGAAATTCGTACGATCTCCCGTCCAAGAACAGAACAAATGTTGTTCCTAACATTTAGGCATTTTTCCAGCAAAACACCCAAATAAAACCGATCGGAAAAGTGAGTTTTTATCTTACCCATCATTTAGTATGCTCGATTTACGAATTTGTATGAACCTTTTTGAAATTCGTACTACCTCCCGTCCAAGAACAAATGTTGTTCCTAACATTTAGGCATTTTTCCAGCAAAATCCCCAATTAGAATCGATGGCAAAAGGATTTTTTTCGGAACCATCATTTAGTATGCAAGATTTACGAATTTGTATGAACCTTTTTGAAATTTGTACGACCTCCCGTCCAAGAACAAATGTTATTCCTAACATTTAGGCATTTTTCCAGCAAAACCCCCAAAAAGATGGCAAAAGGATTTTTTTGGGACCCATCATTTAGTATGCTCGATTTACGAATTTGTATGACCCTTTTTGAAATTCGTACGACCTCCCGTCCAAGTACAATTGTCCTTCCTAACATTTATGAATTTCTCCAGCAAAATCCACCCCCAAATAGAATCGATGGCAACAGTGAGTTTTTTTCGGACCCATCATTTAGTATGCGAGATTTACGAATTTGTGTGACCTTTTTTGAAATTCGTACGATCTCCCGTCCAAGAACAGAACAAATGTTGTTCCTAATATTTAGGCATTTTTCCAACAAAACACCCAAATAGAACCGATCGGAAAAGTGAGTTTTTATCTTACCCATCATTTAGTATGCTAGATTTACGAATTTGTATGACCCTTTTCGAAATTCGTACGACCTCCCGTCCAAGAACAAATGTTGTTCCTAACATTTAGGCATTTTTCCAGCAAAATCCCCAATTAGAATCGATGGCAAAAGGATTTTTTTCGGAACCATCATTTAGTATGCGAGATTTAAAAATTTGTATGACCCTTTTTGAAATTCGTACGACCTCCCGTCCAAGAATAAATGTTGTTCCTAACATTTGGGCATTTTTCCAGCAAAACCCCCAAATAAAACCGATGGGAAAAGTGAGTTTTTTTCGGACCCATCTTTTAGTATGCTAGATTTACGAATTTGTATGACCCTTTTTGAAATTCGTACGACCTCCCGTCCAAGTAAAAATGCCGTTCCTAACATCTGGGCATTTTTCCAGCAAAACACCCAAATAGAACCGATTTGAAATGTGAGTTTTTTTCGGACCCATGATTTAGTATGCGAGATTTAAAAATTTGTATGACCCTTTTTGAAATTCGTACGACCTCCCGTCCAAGTACAATTGTAGTTCCTAACTGTTATGAATTTCTCCAGCAAAATCCACCCCCAAATAGAACCGATAGGAAAGTTTGTTTTTCGGACCTATCATTTACTATGCTCGATTTACGAATTTGTATGACCCTTTTTGAAATTCGTACGACCTCCCGTCCAAGTACAATTGTCCTTCCTAACATTTATGAATTTCTCCAGCAAAATCCACCCCCAAATAGAACCGATAGGAAAAGTGGGTTTTTTCGGACCCATCATTTACTATGCTCGATTTACGATTTTGTATGACCCTTTTTGAAATTCGTACGACCTCCCGTCCAAGAATAAATGCCGTTCCTAACATCTGGGCATTTTTCCAGCAAAGCACCCAAATAGAACTGATGGGAAAAGTGGGTTTTTTTCGCACCCATCTTTTAGTATGCTAGATTTACGAATTTGCATGACCCTTTTTGAAATTCGTACGACCTCCCGTCCAAGTACAATTGTCGTTCCTAACATTTATGTATTTCTCCAGCAAAATCCATCCCCAAATAGAACCAATGGGAAAAGTGGGTTTTTTTCGGACCCATCTTTTAGTATGCGAGATTTAAAAATTTGTATGACCCTTTTTGAAATTCGTACGACCTCCCGTCCAAGTACAATTGTAGTTCCTAACTGTTATGAATTTCTCCAGCAAAATCCACCCCCAAATAGAACCGATAGGAAAGTTTGTTTTTCGGACCTATCATTTACTATGCTCGATTTACGAATTTGTTTGACCCTTTTTTGAAATTCGTACGACCTCCCGTCCAAGTACAATTGTCCTTCCTAACATTTATGAATTTCTCCAGCAAAATCCACCCCCAAATAGAATCGATGGCAACAGTGAGTATTTTTCGGACCCATCATTTAGTATGCGAGATTTAAAAATTTGTATGACCCTTTTTGAAATTCGTACGACCTCCCGTCCAAGTACAATTGTCGTTCCTAACATTTATGTATTTCTCCAGCAAAATCCATCCCCAAATAGAACCGATGGGAAAAGTGGGTTTTTTTCGGACCCATCATTTAGTATGCGAGATTTATGAATTTGTATGACCTTTTTTGAAATTCGTACGATCTCCCGTCCAAGAACAGAACAAATGTTGTTCCTAACATTTAGGCATTTTTCCAGCAAAACACCCAAATTAAACCGATCGGAAAAGTGAGTTTTTATCTTACCCATCATTTAGTATGCTCGATTTACGAATTTGTATGAACCTTTTTGAAATTCGTACTACCTCCCGTCCAAGAACAAATGTTGTTCCTAACATTTAGGCATTTTTCCAGCAAAATCCCCAATTAGAATCGATGGCAAAAGGATTTTTTTCGGAACCATCATTTAGTATGCAAGATTTACGAATTTGTATGAACCTTTTTGAAATTTGTACGACCTCCCGTCCAAGAACAAATGTTATTCCTAACATTTAGGCATTTTTCCAGCAAAACCCCCAAAAAGATGGCAAAAGGATTTTTTTGGGACCCATCATTTAGTATGCTAGATTTACGAATTTGTATGACCCTTTTTGAAATTCGTACGACCTCCCGTCCAAGTAAAAATGCCGTTCCTAACATCTGGGCATTTTTCAAGCAAAACACCCAAATAGAACCGATTTGAAAAGTGAGTTTTTTTCGGACCCATCATTTAGTATGCGAGATTTAAAAATTTGTATGACCCTTTTTGAAATTCGTACGACCTCCCGTCCAAGTACAATTGTCGTTCCTAACATTTATGAATTTCTCCAGCAAAATCCACCCCCAAATAGAACCGATAGGAAAAGTGGGTTCTTTCGGACCCATCATTTACTATGCTCGATTTACGATTTTGTATGACCCTTTTTGAAATTCGTACGACCTCCCGTCCAAGGATAAATGTTGTTCCTAACATTTAGGCATTTTTCCAGCAAAACCCCCAAATAAAACCGATGGGAAAAGTGAGTTTTTTTCGGACCCATCTTTTAGTATGCTAGATTTACGAATTTGTATGACCCTTTTCGAAATTCGTACGACCTCCCGTCCAAGTAAAAATGCCGTTCCTAACATCTGGGCATTTTTCCAGCAAAGCACCCAAATAGAACTGATGGGAAAAGTGGGTTTTTTTCGGGCCCATCATTTAGTATGCGAGATTTACGAATTTGCATGACCCTTTTTGAAATTCGTACGACCTCCCGTCCAAGAACAAATGTTGTTCCTAACATTTAGGCACTTTTCCAGCAAAACCCCCAAATAGATGGCAAAAGGATTTTATTGGGACCCATCATTTAGTATGCTAGATTTACGAATATGTATGAACCTTTTTGAAATTCGTACGACCTCCCGTCCAAGTACAATTGTCGTCCCTAGCATTTATGAATTTCTCCAGCAAAATCCACCCCCAAATAGAATCGATGGCAACAGTGAGTTTTTTTCGGACCCATCATTTAGTATGCGAGATTTAAAAATTTGTATGACCCTTTTTGAAATTCGTACGACCTCCCGTCCAAGTATAATGGTCGTTCCTAACATTTATGTATTTCTCCAGCAAAATCCATCCCCAAATAGAACCGATGGGAAAAGTGGGTTTTTTTCGGACCCATCATTTAGTATGCGAGATTTACGAATTTGTATGACCTTTTTTGAAATTCGTACGATCTCCCGTCCAAGAACAGAACAAATGTTGTTCCTAACATTTAGGCATTTTTCCAGCAAAACACCCAAATAGAACCGATCGGAAAAGTGAGTTTTTATCTTACCCATCATTTAGTATGCTAGATTTACGAATTTGTATGACCCTTTTCGAAATTCGTACGACCTCCCGTCCAAGAACAAATGTTGTTCCTAACATTTAGGCATTTTCCAGCAAAATCCTCAATTAGAATCGATGGCAAAAGGATTTTTTTCGGAACCATCATTTAGTATGCAAGATTTACGAATTTGTATGAACCTTTTTGAAATTCGTACGACCTCCCGTCCAAGAACAAATGTTATTCCTAACATTTAGGCATTTTTCCAGCAAAACCCCCAAAAAGATGGCAAAAGGATTTTTTTGGGACCCATCATTTAGTATGCGAGATTTAAAAATTTGTATGACCCTTTTTGAAATTCGTACGACCTCCCGTCCAAGTATAAATGCCGTTCCTAACATCTGGGCATTTTTCCAGCAAAATACCCAAATAGAACCGATGGGAAAAGTGAGTTTTTTTCTTACCCCTCATCTAGTATGCGAGATTTACGAATTTGCATGACCCTTTTTGAAATTCGTACGACCTCGCGTCCAAGTACAATTGTCGTTTCTAACATCTGGGCATTTCTCCAGCACCCCCCACCCCCAAATAGAACCGATGGCAAAAGTGTGTTTTTTTTTCGGTCCCATCATTTAGTATGCGAAACTTACTAATTTGTAAAATTTTTCTAGTTATTATTCTAGTAAAATTAAATCACTTTAAAATAACATTAATTTAACAGCTATAAAGATTTCTGATACGCGCAACATGCTCATAGCTTATTTATTTTTTATTTTAATTTTTGTTTATTCACCTTTTGGGACAATAAAAATGCTTAGATTTCCTTTAACAGTATCTTTTCTGATAAGAAAGTGAATCTAGTTGGTACTTTGCGGGGTCAAAAGTAAAAATTTCCAGTAATTTGCAAAACCAAAAACCATGTTTGAAAAATATTAAAAATCCTTAGTCACAGTTTTTTTAATAAGAATTTAAAGTTCAAACCTTGATAAAACACGGAAAAATCACGAAAATAAGCAAATTATTTTGAGTTGAGAATTCATAAAAAAATTTCTTTTTAAATCTAAGGTTTGAAAATGTAATATAAGATTATTCATAAGTATGTCTACTTTTCTCAAAAAAAAAAAATGTCTACAAGCAAATCAAACCAAATTTTTATGAGAGTTTGAAGTTCACATTTTTACAATATTGGATATTTACTCAATTTCTCATGAAGCGATTTTGTTGTAATTCAATAACGAATAACTGTAGAATCACGAAAATTTCACTCAATGTTGATATTCTCATTTTATATATACCATAACATTTTGAAAATATTTTGACTCTTTTTGAGCTGTTTACGGTCATTGTCAGTTTTCAATTTTTTTAGTTTTATTTTCTAAAAATATCAATTAAATTTTATTTGTTGGGTTAAAAAGTGTGAAAATTTAATTCAAGGCTCCTGATATATTGTTACAATAGTAGTTGAAAAATATTCAAAATACATAGACACAATTTTTTTTATACTTAATCATTTAAAGTTCAAATTTTGACAAAATTTAATAATTATTTCGTAGTTGAAAATTTATAAAATGTTCAACTTTTTTAGCGAAGGATTGATAATTTAAAACAAGGTTCCATATAAATAGATAAATATATAAATTACTTTATTCACAATAATATCATCTAATATACTTAGTAATATCATAAGCTGACTGACCGTTTTCGCACAGAATCGTTTTTCTTATACAATGATATTAGATAATTTAATTCAAATTTAACACCATCCATTACAGTGACCTAATTGTAACCTACTGTACATGCTTGTTTACGGTAATGGCAAGGTGGACACTGCCCTCCCCCCTGGTAGACTGTACCACCAACAAAATAATGCAGAAAGTGATCCAGAACCTACATATTTAGCCTACTGTCTGCGTATCGGAATGTTCCAGACGTGAATGGTACTAATAGAAGTATAAGTCTGGAAACCTTTTCAGCTTGTAAGTCAAGTTAGTTTTATTGGTATTTTTAAGTTATATATGTTCCTTATGTAGAATAATAAATTCAATATTAACATATTCCCATATATATATATATATATATATATATATATATATATATATAATAATAAAAAAAAAAATAATAAATTGTATAGTAAAAAAAAATAAAAAAAATAGTTAATAACCTTGTCCCAATAAAGTAAAATAATGAAATTAAATTGTATATTAATAATAAAGTAATAAAATTCCTTAACCCATATACATTGGGGTCTAGGCCAAAATAGCGAAACAATTAACCGCGAATGTAAAAATCGCGAATTGATAATATTATTGTCTATAATAGTATCAAAATGAATCAATAGAAAAATAATAAAATAAAAGTATTCAATTACGATTTAATAATAGATGAAACAAAATGATAATAATAAATATAATATATATTTTTTTTCATTATCTCGATTACGTTTCAAAAGTATATGATATCATTGATCAATTTTTTTTTGTATTCGATGTATATGTAGGAAGAGACATCGCGTCCATTGGAAGTCTGTTCGTGGGTCGTGTGTCTCAAGTCCCCCGTGATAATATAAGTCCTCACACAGTAACGTGTGCGCCTCGTCTAGTTAATGTACATGCCCATTTTTAAGTGTTTTCCTATCTGTATATTTGTTATGTTCGTTGTTGAAATAATCGGTTAGTAGTAAGTAAGTAAAAGTTCCAGTCCATGTTAATGTTACAACTTCGTAATGAAAAACGGGTCGGTCTACGCCGAGGAGTTGAAGTATTTTTTTGTTCTTATTCCCTTCCCATGTCAATATAGTGTCGTAGCGTTCGAGTTGTTCCTTAATTTGGTTTGAAACGCAATACTCGCGTATGTTTTGTAAGGCTTGATAAATAAGTTCCACCTCGAGAGGTGTTGAAATATTATGATATATGCGATTTAATGGTCAAGGGCATAGTCCCCCACTAGAACGATAATATAAGTTTATATCCCACCCCAGAACCGATTCCAAATTACGCCACTTTTCTTTGGGAACTGCCCCCTGCTTGCGTTGGTCATTAAATTGAACTCCCCGTTTTCCTAATCTGGATAGACTAGCAATGATGGGTTCATTAAAGCCTTCTTAAGTTCCTCAAAGCTATGTTCGCAGTTGTCCGTGTATTTAAATAGTAATTCTTTTTTAAGTAAGTATGTTAATGGTATTTCAATCTTTGCAAAGTTTTCAACAAAAATTCTGTAATAGTTAAGAAGTCCTAGAAATGATTTAATATCTTTTGCATTTTTCGGTTTTGGATATTCTCGAATACATTTTAATTTACTCGGATTGGGAGATATACCGTTTTCGTTAATTACATGTCCCAAATAGATGACCTCTTTGTTGAAATATACAATTAATATGTAGTATATGTAGTCAGCCTTGACACGTGTGTACAATATAGTAACTAGTTATGTACGAGCATAAGACTCACTCTCTTTACGGATGTAACATGACCTCGGTCGTGCATATATATAGGGCCTTTGATGTATGTAATATTCACTTGCACAGGCGTCGTTGTACAGAGCGTATACGATGTGTGTGTACTGTCACAGTTTAATTGTCCAGTTGTACGTTATTATATATTATACTTATACATAATCATATTGTCGTGTTATTACTTATTATATTAATGCTAACATCATTAGTCCGTCAAGCTTCACTTTCAACAGGTTATGGGCCCAGTCAATAACCAAGACATTCAGTCTAGTGGATTCATGATCGAAGTATTTTTATATTTGTATTAACGCAGAAAACTACAACCAGTCGGAGATATCCTGGATTTCGGAAAACGGCGGAACAGTGTACATAGGTAAAGTTTTGTTATAAATTGTTATACAGGAAAGTATACGGGAATCCATCGGTCATGGAAGACACGGTGAAGATAACAAAATTAAGTGCGTAAAACTGGTCGTTATGGAAGTTCCAGATGAAGGTCATTCTAAATGCCTTGGAAGTAGGTGAGATAGTTTCAGGCGAATGGACGAAACCAAGTCTACCTATAAAAAAGTCGGCAGCAGAGACCGACGAGGATGCCAAAGCACGTTGGCAAAGGCATACTAGCGCTTGGATAAAAGCGGACGGTAAATGTCAAAAAAAATATAGTTACCTCAGTGGACGATGGTCCATTACAATATTTGATTAACTGTGAGACTGCATTTTAAATGTGGGAGAAACTGCTGGGTATTTACGAGCAGAAGTCTGAGGCAAGTTTACATTTGCTTCAACAACAATTGTTCAGTTATTCAAAGGAGTCGACAGATGACATGTCGACGCATATTTCTAAATTGGTCAATTTAGGAAGGAAACTGAGAGTAGCGGGTGAACCAGTTACGGATAACATGGTTATGACAAAAATACTAATGACATTACCAAAAGAATATATTCATTTTTACAGTGCTTGGGATTCAGTCCCAACGGGAAGTAAAAATATAAATAATTTGACTAGTCAATTGTTGATTGAAGAATCACGGGTTATCCAGATCAAAGGTGAAGTTGGTGAACAAGAGAAATCGAGTGCATTTCCGGCCAAATTTCAAAACAGATCTGATGGAAGAAACGGCAGTCGTAATTATGGAAAAGGTAAAAATCAATTTACTAATAAAAGTAATATTAAGTGTTATTACTGTGGTAAACTAGGTCATTATAAAAGAGACTGTAGAAATTTTCTACAAAGTGTACACGGTGGTAAAACCGGTACTATAGAACGTGCGAACTTGAACGCATTCGTAAGCGAGTCAAGAATAAATAATATTGCAACAGATGCGTGGGTACTAGACTCGGGCGCTTCGGATCATATGAGCGTGAATCGAGAGTGGTTTTCAAGTTATGAACCACTGGACAACACTCAACAAATCACTATAGGTGATGGGACAAATCTGTATGCAGCAGGAAGAGGTAATATTAATATATTATCATACGTAAACGGTAATTGGAATAAAAATTACATGGCAAACGTGTTGCACGTGCCAGGACTAAAATTTAATTTATTTTCGTGCGGAGCCGCGATGGATAAAGGCTTAGTAATGACGTCAGATAGTAAGACGTGTATGTTAACTAAACAGGGGAAACCCGTATGCTCAGGTAAGAGATGCGGAAGGTTGTTTGAGTTAAACATCAAGGTCGAAGTACCGACAAACGGGTACGCGACTGTAGCTGTCGAAAACAGGTTGTCTGTTTGGCACGAGCGCATGGCACATCAGAATTTACAATACGTAAAAAGTTGTTTGGCGAAACACGAAATAGTATGTTCGGCCAAGGACGACGAATTCATGTGTAGCAGTTGTATAATAGGTAAACAAAGTCGTAAATCATTTAGTAAAAGTAATACGGAGTATCACAATGTCGGTGATTTAATTCATGCAGACCTATGTGGACCAATGGAGGTAAGCTCTATAGGCGGTTCAAAATACTTTTTGTTATTCCAAGACGACTACTCGCATTATAGAACGGTATATTTTATTAAAAATAAATATGATGTTAAAAATATTTTTGAGACGTTCATAAAAAGTGTTGAAACAGAAACAGGTTCTACGGTCAAAACATTACGAACGGATAATGGATTAGAATTCGTAAATAAAGAAATTAAGGGTATTTTACAAAAACACGGGATTCGACATCAGTTAACAGTTCCCTACACACCACAGCAAAATGGAAAAGTGGAACGGGAAAATCGTACAATAGTAGAGTCTGCGAGGACAATGATTTGTGCGAAAAATTTGGATGTATCACTTTGGGCGGAGGCGGTAAACACGGCTGTTTACACGCTTAATCGAACAGGAACCAGTTCAGTTAAAAATAACTCACCATACGAGTTATATTATAAGGTAATGCCAGACATTAAACACTTACGAGTTTTTGGTACTGTCGTATATACACACATACCAAAGCAAAAACGTAAAAAGTGGGACCCTAAAAGTGAAAAAGGAATATTTGTTGGCTACTCTTATAATACCAAAGGTTATCGTGTGTATTATTCGAAAACAAATAGAATTTCAGTGTCTAGAGATATTATATTCGAAAACGAAGGTAATAAATTGGAAAATATGATTGCAGAAAAATTAGAATTCACAGATCCTCAGACTCAAATCGAGGACGATCCGGTCAAGGTCGAATTGACGACGGTCGACAACAGGAGTGGCATGGTGCTACGTGATCGGAATACGTTAAAAGCGCCGATCAGGTATAATGTGTCGTCGTTCGTCGCCAATCTCGTTGAACCACTAAATCGTGATGAAGCGATAGCTGGCCCACAGAAAAACGAGTGGGAGCACGCTATGAGTGATGAAATTAAATCACTACACAAAAACAACACTTGGTCACTAGTTAATTTGCCTCAGGGCAAGGTTGCATTACGTAACGCATGGGTTTTCAAGACCAAATATAAAAGTGACGGTAATATCGATAAATTTAAGGCCAGATTGGTCATTAAAGGTTGTTCACAGAAATACGGTATAGATTACCATGAAACATTTTCGCCAGTGGTCAGATACGAATCAATTAGGGCGATATTCGCAGTAGCAGCTGTGGAAAAATTAATACTATGACAATTCGACATCAAGACAGCATTTCTGTACGGAGAACTACAGGAAGTAATTTACATGGTACAACCACCAGGATACGAAGATGGATCGAATAAAGTATGTAAGCTTCAGCGTAGTTTATATGGCTTAAAACAAAGTCCAAGATGTTGGAATATACGCTTTAAGAATTTTTTGAATGCATTTGGTTTACAATGTACCGAAGCGGATGCATGTGTATTCAATGCATATAATGGTAGAATTATTGTGGAAATATTTGTAGACGATGGTTTAATCGCTGCAGACAATGAAGAAATAATAGATAAACTTTTAACAAACTTGGAGAAAGAATTTGAGGTTAAAAAACGAAACTTAGATTATTTCCTAGGTATGCAGGTAAATATAATGAAAAATGGTTCATTATTTGTGCATCAGACAAATTATGCATGTAGCATAATTAATAAATTTAATATGCTGGACGCCAAGGAACTTTCAATACCAATAGACAAATCACATACGCTTGAACAAAAAGAAGATACGGAAATATTGAATGAAGATATTCCTTATAGGCAGGCAGTAGGTAGCTTACTGTTCTTATCACAGGTAACAAGACTAGATATAGCATATGCAGTAAACTTTGCTAGTTGTTACTTAGCAAAACCAACTAAAGCTCATTGGAACTTGTTAAAACGGATTATACGATATATCAAGCGAACATTTAATAATGGCTTGTACTTTAATAACAAAACAAAATTGTCATTGGAAATATTTAGCGATGCAGATTACGCAGGTGACATTCAGACACGACGTTCGACGTCAGGATTTCTATTCAGGTAGCATAGTTTCATGGACATCGCAGAGACAACATTGTGTGTCGTTATCATCGACAGAGGCTGAATATATTTCGGCCAGTGAAGCTGTCAAAGGGATCTTGTGGATTACACGGTTGATAACAAGCTTATCAACAACAGGTGACAAACAACCAGTTTTATTTATAGATAATCAGAGTGCTATACGTTTAGTTAAGAATCCGGAGTTTCATAAGAGGACAAAACATATAGACGTACGGTACCACTTCATACGGGAGAAATACGAAGAGGGACAATTCCAACTACAGTACATTGGAACAGAGGACCAGATTGCGGACATTCTAACCAAGCCTTTGGTTAAGGAACGATTCGAGAAGTTGCGGTCAGCCATAGGAGTGACTACAATTAAAGAGATTATTAATTGAGGGAGGGTGTTGAAATATACAATTAATATGTAGTATATGTAGTCAGCCTTGACACGTGTGTACAATATAGTAACTAGTTATGTACGAGCATAAGACTCACTCTCTTTACGGATGTAACATGACCTCGGTCATGCATATATATAGGGCCTTTGATGTATGTAATATTCACTTTCACAGGCGTCGTTGTACAGAGCGTATACGATGTGTGTGTACTGTCACAGTTTAATTGTCCAGTTGTACGTTATTATATATTATACTTATACATAATCATATTGTCGTGTTATTACTTATTATACTAATGCTAACATCATTAGTCCGTCAAGCTTCACTTACTTAAGAAAGAGCACTTTTGTGGTTGTAATTTAAGTTTGGGTACGCGTAATTTATCAAAGACCTGTTCTAGTTTTTTCTGATGGTCGTTTAGGCTAGAACCATGTACTACTATGTCGTCTAAATATGCAGTGCACATTTCCTCGAGACCCATAAGAACAGATTTCATAGTGCTCGTAAATGTTGCTGGAGCTGAACTCAGCCCGAATGGCATACGTAGATATTCACAATGACCAGATTTCGTAGAAAAGGCGGTGTTGTTGGATTCACATGGAGCTGATGATATCCATTCGCTAAATCTAAAGTAGTAAAGTATTTGGATGACCCTAGAGATTCTAGGATCTCCAGTAAGTTTGGAAGTCCATAGGCTCTGTTAAGTTTTCAAAAGAAAAAACTTTGGTTTGAACAATTTATTTAATACTTAAGTAATAGGTACTCACTGCTCTGGATATTTGTAACTTTTAGATTTCGATGACAAGAAATCGACCAATGTCAACTGTCGTTTATTGGACATATTTTTAAAAAATGTAATTAAAAACTATTATCAAATTAACAGTTTTTTAGGATAGCACATTATCGACTATCGAGATACAGCATAAATGCATAATGTCGTAATAGGTGCAAGTACAACTGTACAGGAATATAATCAAGAGTGCAAGACAAAATAATATAATAATTATCTTTATTATACTATTATCAGTTACTTGTTATTGATCTAAAATTAACCTCCCGTTCAGTCATAAGCTCCTGTAGTCATAAACGTTATTTCAAGATAATAACGCGTTCACGAATCACAGATAATAATAGTCACGAATAATTTGATAATATTGCGATAAGAGTAACACTGACAATACATCAACATTATAATATTATTCAGCAAGAGAAAAATAAAATAAATATAATCTTTTATAAAGTCATTTGAAAAGAAAAAATGAATATTATAATATGAAGTTAACAGCCTTGTTAAGAATACTTTTTAAATGTGGATGATTTGGGGGGGCATAATGATACGTTTGCCCCCCTATTGACCCCCGCAATTACACCACTGGCAGTATAATTGGCATCATCAACGCCTTCATTAGATATTGACGTAGTTGCAGATTATAACGATAAACGATGTTTAAACAAATAGATTTATGTAAACATTGCGCATTATGCAATCTTTTTCAGACTGACGAAAAAAACTTAAATACAATCAACAATCAATCGAATTAAGTTGTTAAGTTAATTATAATAAATTTTATTCACAAATGTACAAGCAAGTTCTGTTGGAAAATTTTAAAAAAGTTTATCTTTCAACACTAGTTGATGAAATGTATAATAATAATAACGTCAGTGTCATTAATAGTTTTATTATTTTACTTAAAACCTTACGAGTAAAAAAAAAATGTCATAAACTTACAACTATTATAATATTATTGTACTGTTAGTTATTTTAAAACAGTTATATTTTGTTCTCTTGAAAAATGGGCTTTTTCAATAACGATTTATCATAATATAATACTAGCCCTCCGGTCTAGTAATTTGACAAATGATTATTAATATACAATATTATACATTTGTCGGCATAGATACCTATGTACCTATTCATTCTTGTGTACATACGTTGTTTATGAATTCGTGTCGATTATTAATTACGCATATTTGTTGGATATCGTCAAGACTAGTTTTTATAAAAAAAAAAAAATGGATAATCAACATTTTTTTAACTTAATGAGAACACCTGACGGCCCACCTGCCGTAGTAATGAGTTCAGATGGATCGTGGACTTTCAATAGTGATAGCGACACATCACTTCCGACAAGCCGAGCAGTGGATGTGGCGGAAATTTGTCCATCAGTGGCGGAGAAAATCTGTCCAGCTGTGAAGACGACCGACACGATCGCGAAGGTAGTAAATCCTCAACCGGACAGCAAACCCATCAATGCCCACGTAATTTCACCGACGGTCACCGATGAACAGACCATCGATGAACAGTCCACCGACAAACAGGCCACTGACGAACAATCCACCGACGAACAGGCCCCTACCGTAGCGGTCTGTATGACTTCTGACCATCAACAGGTTCGTTCATCGTGCACTTTATCATCCTTCGACGATTTGTACGGCATAGACGGCAAAGACGTCTGCGCCAAACCGAGGTCGTTGGATATCAGTGGCGTAGCGTACAAGCGACACGTGGCCCTTAGGGTGGACGCAGCCGTTCAAGTGGATGCCGTGAATCTTCAACAGGTAAGCATAGGTAGCGATGTTATGTCGGTAAATTGTAAGGGTAAAGATTTACATACATTTTACAGAGGTTTTTTACTATTGTTGTAATCAAGTGCTGACTGCTGAGTGATTCCTTTAATTTTAAATGTTTTTACAAGGGTAATAATTTACATAAATACTAAACCAATGTAATATTTTTTTAGTCCTTAAGACTATAATTAATATAGGCATATCTACCGTATTTTTTTTTTTAAACATTTTGAAAAGGTAAGCTCTGCAGTATTAAACACATGTGATGAATAATATTGTTTCTTAATTATTCGGTTTGAATTTTAGATTATAATTAACTATAATACTTATATTATATTTTATATTCACTTATTAATTAATTTTAAATCATAGTCATTTTGTTCTTCTCGGTTATAAATGATAAACAATTATTGCTAATGATGCTAATTGTAAATTATACCATTAATTAATTTCGGAGTAAACAATTTAAATAAAAATAAGGGAGGTGAAATTAAAAAAAAATCGATTTAAGCAATTTGATGATTTGCTGAATTTTACGTAATATTTACCTGTAAATTTCACATCATTAGGGACGTGCCTCCAGTCCAGGCGGTGACGCCGGAAACCTGCAAACACCGATGGCATTTCGGAGTAGTATCACTGCGGAAACGAGGGACATGGGCTTTCAGAGAGGTGACATGAATTGGAGGATACCCGGGACCTCCATTGACTCCATCGATAGAGATAACAGACGACTCGCTGCCGTCCGTTGCAAACCAAAAATTGCTAAGAAATTGATGATAAACAAAGATAAACATATCATAAAAGTATACATGAATCAGTCAAATAAGGTGTCGACCAAACCTGCGCCTTTCCTGCGAAGGTCATCGTCTTACATCAACCGGCAGGTGACACAAAGGGAAACTGATCGGAACAATTATATGATGGTGAAAAAATTGATAAGCTCTAAGGCTGAAGTTTCGACATTTCGTAGATCAAATTAACCGGAGCACATTGACGTTATACTGTATTCAAGTATTGGTAATTTTGTTAAATTGTCGGCACTATTATAGAGTACCTATAATATATCAAATACCTAGTATATTACTGTACCATATATCAATGCATTTTTAAAGTCTGAGTTCATTAATATAACCTATATAACTATACACTGTATGGGGCTTTATTATTTTCTTTTTGAAATTGTTCAGTATGTCATCAAATGAAATGTTAATGAACTCCAACTTTAAAAAGACATTGGTAGGTACCTACAGTAGTATTTTATGAAAGTATATGGTGTTCCGGTTAATTTAACCTAACGATTTAATTAATCAACTAACTAGTTAAATCGTTAGATCAAATTAACTGGAGCATGTACATACTACAATAGTTCGATACCAATGTCTTTTTAAAATTGCGAGTTCATTATCATTTCATTTGTTGACAATTTACAAAAATAAAATAATAAACTCCTACAGTATATAATTATTGATGAACTCCGACATTGGTAATTGGTATAGTAATATTATACTAATATTGTAATACAGTACAACGACCACTACCCATTGCAGAAGCCGGATAATTTTAACTAACGAAATTTTGAAACTGCGGCCGAGAGTCCTGCTGTACCTACTGCTTTTCACAACATTACAATCGTGAAATAATATTTATTTTTATTAATTTAATTGTTTTAACACACATAAGTATATTATTACAATATTTTAATACTACCTATGTTTAACCTTATGTTGTTGTATTAAACCATATTATGTTAACCATAGACATACCACAGATAATATTATAATCTATATATATAAAAATGGAGACAAAAAATTCGAAATTGCATCAGTTGAGAACGGCTGGGCCGATTTTGCTCAATTTTTTTTTAAGATGTTCGTAATTGCCAGGTGAAGGTTTTTAAGGAAGAAAATTTTTAAAAAGTCAACCAAATAATTAGAAAAACTGCAAAAACTATTTATTGATGTCTGGGATTTGAACTCGATACCGTTGTCTTTATTTACTCTATGGTGTATTATATTATATTGGTTGCTATTGGTTAATCGTTAATGTTTGTTGATTTGTATTATTATTTTTTGTAAATATATCTTATATATAAATGAATGACGGTGTGTATATTAGACCTATGGGAAGAAGATACGCTAATTTAAAAAGGGTTAAATTTGGTTTTTTTTATTCATCGGATTTTAGTACGGTTATGTTAGGTTAGGATTTAAAGGTAGGTGGAATTAAGTAAAAACGTCAAACTTGGTATAACTTTGGTACTTTTTGAGTTAAATCATACACTTACGTACAAGTGTACGGGGTCCGCGATCTAAAGCAGGTAAATTACCTATCTGATAATGTACTGCTGCAATTCAGAATTTTTATTCCGGGCAACAGAAAAGTTAAGATAAATCTAGAACATCATACACCGAATATTAAATAACGCATTGAACAATGTTTGAGTCATATAGAGTTGGTACATTTAACGGCAAACGAAGTGCACGGGATCAGCTAGTGTATTATAATAATTAAATTTATTATATTTTATATGTCTATGATGTTAACACGTAGGTATTCTATTAAATTTATTATGTTCGTCCGTGTTAATAGAATATTTTGTCATCAGTTGATATGGAGCATCGAAATTAGTAACCACGTGCTAGTTGCTTACGTATTGTCGAATGAAGTTAATCCAAGATTTTTGTTAAAAACCAATATAAACCTAATTTAAAATTTACACAAATAAATTGTTGATTTGATGTATGTAATACTCACTTTCGGAGGCACCGTCGTACAGTGGCGTATACGGTGTGTGTGTACAGTCACAGTTTAGTTGTCCAGAATTACGTTATTATATATTATACTTGTACATAATCATATTGTCGTGTTATTACTTGTTATATTAATACTAAAGTCTTTAGTCCGTCAAGCTTCACTTTCAACAGGTTATGGGAAAACGGCGGATCAGTGTGCATAGATAACATTTTGTTGGTAAATTGTTATACAGGTCAAGTATACGGAAACCATCGGTCATGGAATACTCGGTGAAGATAACAAAATTATGTGCCGAAAACTGACCGTTATGGAAATTCCAGATGAAGGATATACTTAATGCATTGGAGTTAGGTGCTATAGTTTCAGGTGATTGGACTAAACCAAGACCAACAATCAAAAAGTCTTCGGAAACGGAGACGAACGAGGATGCCAAAATACGTTGGAAAAGAATACAAGCGCTTGGCTAAAGGCAAACGGTAAATGTCAAAAAATAATAGTTACCTCAGTGACGATGGTCCATTACAATATTTGATTAACTGTGAGCTTGCATTGGAAATGAGGGAGAAACTACTGAGTATTTACGAACATAAGTCTGAGGCAAGTTTACATTTGCTTCAACAAAAATTTTTCAAATATTCAAAGGAACATAATTCGACTCATATTTTTAAATTGGTCAATTTAGGAAGGAAACTTTAAGACATTAAGTATGCGCCAGGAAAAACAAAAGAAAAATTAAGGAAAAACTGGAATTTTTACGCAAAATCTGTTTTCGAGAAAATCGATTTTGGTTTTTGGTGTAACTTTAAAACAAATGACCGTAGATACATGAAATTTTCAGTGGTTGTTTATATTTGCATTTTCTATACACGATAACATTTTAAAAATATTTTGATTTATTTTGAACTGTTTAGGGACATTTTCAGTTTACAATTTTATTAGTTTTTTTTTTTTTATGAATATCAATAAAAATTTATTTGTTGAGTAAAAATACTTGAAAATTTAATACAAGGCTCCCGCTATATTGTTTCCAAGGTAGATGAAAACTATTAAAAATCGTTAGTCAAAGTTTTAAAAAGTATTTTAAGTTCAAAAATTGATAAAATATGGAAAAATCACGAACATTTTTTAGAGTTAGAAATTCATAAAAATGATTCTGTTTAATTCTAAGATATGAAAATGTAATACAACAATACTTATAAGATTTACTAAATTTGTCAAAAAAAAAATGTCTATAAAAAAGTCAAATTAAATTTTTATGAGAGTTTGAAAACGAACGTTACCCCGCCCCCCCCCCCAATTCGATTTTTGCAATTTTTTTTGCGCCAATTTTTAGTGCTCGATTCCTGCCAATTCCTGCCGCAAACCCCGGAATTCCTGCTCTAACGGTTTTCCCGGAAAGTCGAATTTTCCACGGGTGGGGCTGGGGTAACGTTAGTGCTCGATTCCTGCCGATTTTTGCCGCAAACCACGGAATTCCTGCTCAAAAACCGCCCCCGTAAAAATTAAAAAACTATATTTGTGGCGGGGGAAACGTTTTTCCAACCCCCCAAGGTCGGAATTCGACCTTTTTAACTTTTTCCAACGCCAATTTTTAGTGCTCAATTCCTGCCAATTCCTGCCGCAAACCCCGGAATTCCTGCTCTAACGGTTTTCCCGGAAAGTCGAATTTTCCACGGGTGGGGCTGGGGTAACGTTACCCCAGCCCCACCCACCTTCAAAATTTGACTTTTTGCAATTTTCTTGCGCCAATATTTAGTACTCAAAACCATAATATATGACAATATTAAATATTATTGGCGTCATTTCACTTTTTGTTAGACTAGGGCAACAATGCAACATGTCACAGATTCGCCACTCAACATTTTTTTTACGTACATATTCCTATAGCATAATAATTCTTACTTGTATAAAGTACCCACTTTGCAGAGAGGCATTGGTTAAAATAAAAATACTATCCTATTGATACGTAGCTTAAGTCAGATTGATAATTATGCCTTACATATTATAATAAAATAATTTAAAAGGAAATTTATATTCTATAGATTAGTTTTTTTCAACTGTATTCTTCATCTAATTTATTTTCAAAGTCCAAGATGTCAAAAATACAACCGGGTTCTTATTATTTTGGAAATTTAGAAAATGTAGAATGTAGATATTTTAGTGTAAAAAACATTTAATCCATAAGTCATAGTCATTATACTACAATTTTCAGTATTTAGTTGTATTATTGGTGCATTTCCATATCTAGGTAAGTTTTGATTTTAAAAAATATTAAAAATGTATAATATTGTTATATTGTAAATTAAGTATTGTTCTTTTACATTATGATTTTTATACTAAAAGTAGGCAATTGACCTAATTTATATTAGTTAATAAATAATGAATTTATGTTATTTTCATCAATATTATTTTTTCTAAACCTGAAACTTAAAAATATTGACCACAGATTTTATCATTAAATACACCATTAATAAGTTTTTCTAAAACTATTACTTGATCAGTTTAAAATTTTAAATGTTTTATTTTTAATTTTAAATCGTTTAAATTATTTGTGGTAAATATGTACTTTATTGGTCCAGTACCTATTTTGTGAACGGATTTTTAAATGGTTGGTCCTAACAATACTGTGCGACTGTGCTTTTTAAAAAAAAATATATAAAATACTAATTCTAGTCATCTCCTTGAAATGGGAGTATTTTTTTCATTTTCCCCGTTTGTTAAAAAGTTAAGATCCAACACTGCCCACTGTCCTTCTACAGTAAAAAAAATCTGCAAAGCGCAATGGCTATATATCTCCCACCTAAGAAAATTCACCCAGTTTCAATTTTAAAAAAAACTTAAAAAAAACACTTGTCTTTTAAAAATTCAAGAATTTTGAATATAACTAAATATAACTCTACAAAAATAATAAAATAATATAAAAAGAAACAAACTCAACTTTATTAAAATAAAAAATTCTTTCGCTGAATAATTAAAATAATAATATTCTTTAAACAGAATAAAACAAAAATTCGACCGGAACTATTGTCTGCTCTTTCACTTGGACAGGAAGTTTCTTGAGGTCATCATAAAGCTCCCAATTTTTAGATCCTCTTTTTGTGTATGTTGTATAGTGCCCAACAGAATTTCTCAACGAACTTTTAGGACGTTGAAAAGCTAAAGCACCTCTTAGTTCATATACTGTGGATTTTACTGTTATTAATTCCGGTATGTCACACAGCTTTATCTTAAAAATTGTTGCTGCCTCACTACTGCGTTGGCTGGAAATGGCTTCTTCACCTATTTACATATTTTAATACATAAATAAAACAATTATTTAACATATATGTCAATCAAATATTAAATTGTTATAAAAATATATATATATTATTTACCTTCCCAAATAAGAATATCAATAAATATATGCATTTCCGAAATGTCAGTAGTGACTGTCTTAAGACCTTTGCAATCATTATGGCCACAAATTAAAAAGTCTTTTTCTAAACGCTCATCAAAGAAATTTTGTAATTTAGAAATATTATCGTTATCATTAATTTGGAATGTGAAATGCATAATTTTTCGTTCATTGATATTTTTACACACTGGACAGTTAGAAATTTCTTTTGCTGATGGATACTTCTCCATCAAAGAGTCAATTACATGGCCAATAGTAGATGCACATACAACTAATGTAGTGGCATATTCCATTTCTTTTATTTCAACAGTCAAATTGTTTATAATTAAATCAGCTCTATGTGAATATGATGCAGATGTTATCCCAGAATTCAAAATTTTACAAATAAAGTTTATAAAATCTGATTTTTCAGAAATATCCAACATTTCTGAATATTTTTGACTGTCACAATATGATACCTAAATTAAAAAAAAATTAAAATTTTATTTGATATATTAATTCTAATAAAGTGTAGGTATTAATTTTTTTTTGGTTAGGTATTATTATAGCCTAACTACATAATATATAGTTTTATTTAAATAACTATTACCTATATAAACAATGTTAAACATATTATATACTTATTTTTAAAGTTTATTCTTAAATGTTGGGGTACATTTTGTACGATATTTATATTACCAACTCATTATTATAAATTATAATATAATATATTTTAATAAATATGCACGATAAAATTATTTAATATTTTGAATCAAATATAAAATTACATACCATGATAAGTGACGCCAATGAGTCAAATGCGCACGTGTTATTAAATATAAATCTCCCTTCAAATGCATTTGTTCTGCATCCTTTCAGTTCTTCAAACCTTGATCCATTTTTTAACACTGGCAGCGTTCTCTTACTATTTGACTTGGTCAGGGTCAAATATCTTAAATGGGGATTTGGAGTTAGATAGGAATTGTTTTTTCTCTGCTTCTTATTTTTTCGATTCCATTTTTCTTGAGCATTATTTTCAGTCCTTATGTTATCTTCTTCTAATAAAGAGCACACCATACATAAACGATCATCTTGTGTTCCTGGCTTTTCAACTGAACATGTTGAAAAGGTATATACCAGTTTTTTACAATTAGAACATTTATTTGCACCAACTTTTGGAGGATTTCCTGAAAATGTTAAGGAATGAATAAAATAAAATTATTAAACAGAAATTTAAATCTCAAGCTGGGAATTGTATAATATTCTTAAAATTAATTTGTAAATACAATTGTATTATATTATATACAAAAACTATTATTTTTTTTAAATAAGCTAAAACAACCATTTTATAATCAAAAAGATTCCTGTTTCTTAAGAGGATACCGCACCTGCATGTATTGTCTCCGTCTTACAAACGCCTAAAAGAGCAAATTTTCCGTTCTGGATAATTGATTTAGCTTTGTTATGATGATTATTGGAGCGAATTGATCAAATTTAGAAGTAAGAATATTAGAATATTATCCTCGTAGGGTTTATTTATATTTTAATTTTAAGACAAGTTATGAGTATTTTAAAACAGTGAATTGTTAATTGTAATTGTTTTTTACAATTTGTTATGTTATGCATTTCAAGACAAATTTGTGTTGTAATTTGGAGACTTGGAGACAAAACATTCGGGTCTTTTGAATTAACAGTATTAGTATTAACTGTTATGAAGTTAAACTATAAAACAATTGATGAATTAAACATTATACAGAGTGATTTTTTTATCGAAGAACACTCTTTATTTCAAAAAGTATTAATGTTTAAGAAAATATTTTTTTACATAGTTTCAAGTTGTTAAAAAACAATATTTTTATTAAAAAATTATATTTTTAAATATTTTTTATCCTTTTAATTTTTTAAGTTTTTTACTTTTTTGAATGACAACATCTAATTTTAATTTGATATTCAAAAACAGAATATTTTTCTGATTATTTTAATACATAAAAATTGAATTTAGGGCAAGTAGTTTATGAGTTATAAGTATTTAAAGTTTAGATGAGCGGAGTAGAGGACAAACATTTCGCGGGGTAACCCCGTACCACTCTACTCCGCTCATCTAAACTTTAAATACTTATAACTCATAAACTACTTGCCCTAAATTCAATTTTTATGTATTAAAATAATCAGAAAAATATTCTGTTTTTGAATATCAAATTAAAATTAGATGTTGTCATTCAAAAAAGTAAAAAACTTAAAAAATTAAAAGGATAAAAAATATTTAAAAATATAATTTTTTAATAAAAATATTGTTTTTTAACAACTTGAAACTATGTAAAAAAATATTTTCTTAAACATTAATACTTTTTGAAATAATGAGTGTTCTTCGATAAAAAAATCACCCTGTATTGTATTAATTTTTACCTGTACTGCATAATGAACATTTGCTTTTTGGAATATATAACATATCATCAGAATTATAGTCTACTAATTCTTCTTCATCAGAAGACGACTTATGGTGACGATATATGGCATGGTCTTCGTCATCATTACATCTTATTGAAACTGGAGATTGCGTCGGTATTTTACTTAGAGTTGCATAATATTCTGCTGTTACTTCTAATTCTGGGTGTGAAATTAACTCTTCGTGGTTTTCTTCATCATTTGGAGATGATACCGGTGTGTGATATTTAGCTGCTCGCAACATAGATGAGCTTTTTAGAGACATTATATGATTCTCTAAAAATCTTTCTAAGTTTGTTGGCAAGTCTACGTGTTTTAATGTCACGGTCTTAAGTTTTTTAAAACTCGACTCAACAGCTGCTGAGCTTGATACCTCTTCTCCATAACCAAAAATTGGTACCATAACTCCCGACCATAATGGTAATAGCTTGGTACATTTTATTAAATGTGGAACTAAATTTGGTAAATATAATGGGTTAATTCCGGTTCCTTCTTTAATGAGCATTTTACTTTCATTGTAAATTTCATTAGTCCATGATTCAAATGGATTTTCAAATAACTCCAGCCCTTCATTCTGCCGTTCGTATTCATCTTCGATGATTTGTCTTGCATCATCCTCACATTCTATCATGGCGATTAATTCATCAAACTGAGTTTGAAAATCAATAAAACCCAATGATGTAGCTGAAATCAAATTTTGTCGATGTTTTTCACATGGAGTGTCTTCGCCATGAATATCAGTGCCGTCGGTTTCATTTGTAAAGACTACAAACAATGATAGAAAAATCGATCGCATTTCTATCAGTGACTGACTTTGAATTAAAAATCCCATTGCTCGAAGAATTACTTCTCGAACTCTTCGTGCAACAGATTTTAATGGTATCCATTTGCTAATAGTCTTTATAAAATGTGCAATATCTACTCGAACAAAGCATCTGGGAACCCAATGAGATTTCAATGGAACATCTCCATGTAGTAGACTTGCACATGCTCTAACATAATCTTGGAGGGTCGAGTACTGTGTGATCACACACTGTTTGTTTTGGAATAGGTATATCACTGCTTAACCAATTAAAAAGCCAATTAGAAATTGCAACGCTCGTATGCCGTTCGCTCAGCATATTTGTAACTGTAAAACTATATTTTTTTTTATCGTCATAAACAAGACCTTCGTATAAAAAAATAGAATTAGTTTTCACAGCATTCAATTTTTTAAACGGTTTCACTACTGAACCGGTCGCATCAATTACTAGCTTTGGATATCTTACACTGCGGCAATATTGTCTGTAAATGTTAATTTGTTCAGAACAGAAGTAATGCACAAAAAATGGATTACATCCAATATCATGTAAAATATTATTATATTCCTCTTCTTTTGCCATGAGAACTAGGGATGTTAAAGTATCTACATGACGTCTTTCAGATGCTAATTTTCTACACTTTAAAGCCCGCAAGGAATTTCCACTTGGAATGATAGGTGGTTCACAATCACCTAAACATATTTAAAAATATAAAGTATAATTTATTATAAAATAAATTATTATTTTTGCTTTATACTTTATACTTTTATACTTTCTTAATATTATAAAAAAAAGCTAAGTTTAATACAAAAAAAGGTGGGCAAGTGGATGTCGCTCTGCTGTACTGTAGGTTACAAGTGGGTCACTGTATAATGGATGGTATTAAATTTGAATTTAAAATTTTTCAACTTCTGTTCTATCAATATGTCAGAAACCTTGTATTAAATGTTCAGACTTTTTGTCACACAACTAAAAAATTTTGAAAACTGAAAGTGTCTATAAATAGATCAAAACGAATCAAAATATTTTCAAAATTATATGGTATATAAGAAATTAGAATATAAACATGCAGTGAAATTATTCATTTTTGAATTACAACCAAATAAGAAAATCGCTACATGAGAAATCGAGAGAATATCCAGTGTTGCAAAATTATGAACTTCAAACTTCAAAATCTCTACTGGAAAGTCAAATTAAATTTTTATGAGCGTTTAAAGATCATAATTTTACAATATTGGATATTTACTCGGTTTCTCATGTAGCGATTTTCTTAATTTGTTGTAATTCAAAAACGAATAACTGTAAATACATGAAAACTTCACAGAATGTTTTTTATACACCATACAATTTTGAAAATATTTTGACTCTTTTTGAGCTGTTTACGGACATTTACAGTTTTAAATTTTTTTAGTTTTTTTTTCTATAAATATCAATAAAGTTTTATCTGTTGTGCCAAAAAGTGTAAAAATTTAATACAAGACTACTGATATATTTTTACAATAGCAGTTGAAAAATATTAAAAATACATAGGCACGGTTTTTTTTTTATAAGCATTTAAAGAACAAATATTGACAAAATGTATCGAATTTAAAGTTGAATAATTATTTTGTAGTAAAAAATTTATAAAATGTTCAACTTTTATATCTAAGGATTGAAAATTTAAAACAATATTCCATGTAAGTCGTTAATTCTGTTACCAAAAAATCTAAAAAATACACAATCACAATTTATTTTTATAGTAATTTTAAGTTCAAATTTGGACGAAATTACATAAAAACCTAGAATAACTATTTTAGTTATTTTGTTATGATTGTATAATATTATTCGTGGGTACTTGAAACTTCTAAAGTGTACTATTATATATCTATGATAGTATCACGGTTTGTTTGTTTTTGGATATTGTGATATGATTAATTTTGGAATTTAGTATAATATTAATATGTAGCTATTATAGGTCAATATTTTTTTTTAATACTATAGATATGTATATAATATGTCTTAAACCTATACTGACATACCGTCTCCACTCAAAATCGTTTTTTTTTATACAATGATATTATATCATTGAATTCAAATTTAATACCATCCATTATACAGTGACCAACTTGTAACCTACAGTACAGCAGAGCGACATCCACTTGCCCACCTTTTTCTTCATTTGTTATTATCACGGCACTTTTTAAAACTACTGGAAAATTTTTACTTTTGACCACCTAAAGTATCGACTAGACTTTGCTATCGGAAAATATACAGTTGAAGAAAATTCAAGCATTTTACTATCCTAAAAAGTTATGACACTTAGTGACAGAATACAAAAAAAAAACACACATAATCTAAAATTTTAATTTTCATAACCTTTATTGTTGAAGCAATTATAAAATAATAAAATATATAAATACTATATATAATTAACTCTTTAAGTTGTTTGGTATTAATGAATAAAGTAGTTATTTTTTTTTACTCACCCATTTTCATTAAACGAGCAGCTTCTCGTTCCCTAGTGGTTTCACATGATATGCCTTCCTTAACAACGGATGTTGTGTATTTACTTATCGTAGGTCCTAACAATCGTCGCTTTCGTGAAATTTTATGTTCATCGTTATAATTACCAGTGTAAATACAGTTCATTAGCACTCTAAAATGATCAATATTTACCAACATTAGAAATTTAACATTAATAGGTAAATTTTTTTTTGATAACAGAATATTACCTAGAACTGTCTGATGGTCTTTCAGCTATAGTTCCTTTAAAATGTGATTTGCAGACAGTGCATCGTGCAACAACTACTACGTAGTTATAACCATCAGGAGTTACTTTTGCTCTTTTGAACGACAAACAACATGGTAAACTAGTATGTTCCCAAAAATGTTCAGCCATAATAGGAGTCCAATTAGATTTTGGCAAAACATAATACAATCTAAAATAAACAATTGACTTAGAATTCAATTAAACTCAAATTAAAATTTTTATAACCTGGTGTTTTGCATAGGTCTTGTTTTGTCAATCATTTTATAATTCATTTCTTGTGGCTGAATTGTTTTCCATTCATCTACCGAAAAAGTAAAAACAAATTTTTTTGATGGCATTTCAGACTGGTCGCTACTATCGCTGCTAGTAATATCATTTACTGTAAATTCATATAAACTAACAATATTATCGTAATATTTTATGTATTTCTAATATTAAAATTGTATGAATAATACGTAACTCATTATCTGAATATTATCTATTACGATGTATATTCCCATATGCTTTACTTACTTGCTTCATTTGAGACTTGACGTGGTATATTTATTTCTGAAATAGATTTTGGAGTAGAAAATCCTAGTTTTTCCTTAACAGAGTATCTTCCTTCAAACACAAATGTGTATATAGCCTTTCCAGACATACGGTTATCAAGCTGTTCACTTATTTCATTCCAAACGCAATTACTAGCAAACACGATTTCTAAGAAATAAATCAATATAATGTGTAACATAATACAAGTAAATATCAAATATTTCTAATGGTATACTTATTTTACTATTTAAAATCATATGCCTTCGAGTGGTTATTATTTTATTAAACTTGACATCCATAAGACATATTTATCACTAGGGCTAGGATAGTATAGGATTTTGCATTTTTTTTTAGGATTTACAGGATATAGCTTTTCAAGCACAAAATGTGATTTGGTCATATAAGAGTCCAAATTTATAGTTTTTAATTTGCTTTTTTTTGCATTTTTTGTACTTTTAAGGATTTAGGGTCATTTTTTTATCATTTTTAGGTCATTTTTTCAATTTTACTGGCATTTTTTATACTTTTTTGAAATCTAGGTAATATTTTTATACATTTTCATTTACACTAGATGTTCTCGATAAAAGTTTTGAATTTGTAACAGAAATAATATCATATTCAATATTTCAATTATAGAGATAGTATAGAGAATAATCTTCGATACCTCGAGTTATCTTAATCGTTAAATTAAATGACAGTGATGTGGAGAGTACAGTGTGTAGTAGTGTGTTAAGTAAAATATCAAAAATAATTGATGGAAATGAATCAGACACGGCTCATTTCCCTGATGAGTTCAATATCGACGATATCACGTACATGGAATTTGCTCCGATTACTTCTGTGGGTGTGGAAAGAAGTTTTTCATGCTACAAAACATCGCTAGCAGATAATCGGCGGCCATTTGTATTTGAAAATTTGAAGGAGCTACTGATTGTCCAATGCAACAATACAATTTAAACGTAGTTTTCAGAATAAAAAAAATATACGTATATATTTTTTATTTTATAGTATTTTTGTTGTTTTTTTTTCAGAAAATTTTAAGCTGGCCGTTGCATGATAAGTCCAAACTTCAAACTTTATTATTCATATCAAGAAAATCCTAAATTAACATTTTTTTTTGCTATTTTTTTGTAATATTATAATTTAAATAATTTTTTACCGAAATATTAATTAATAATTATAATGCATTTTTATAACATTTTAAAATCATTTTTTATCTTTTGGGCATTTTTTAAGGTCATTTTTAGGTTATTTTAATGTCATTTTTTAGGTTTTTTGGGTCATTAATATCCTAGCCCTATTTATCACCCTTAAGAGGCCGTCACACCGAAAGCGAAAAGTATACAACGACCGAGAGAACGCGCTGTTCGGTGTTTTCGCGGTGCGCAAGCACTCGAGGGTTTAGTTGCGCCCACTACTCGTCGTCGGCGGCCGGCCAACGATTGTGCTCCTTCGGGAGCGACGTTTATTATTTTCTCAACCTTCGTCTATGGTGGATCGCGTAAATAATATAAAATGCATACACGTTACACGTACATTATGTCGCATTGCCACCGTAATATTTTAAATATTCGCACGTATTTAAGCGACCTGTATTTATTGCATTTTTAAATACTTACTCAATAAAAAAATATATACAATACACTAGTACAGACAGTACAGTAAATAATATCTAATTTATAACAGTAAAACAATAAAACTTCAGCCATTCGTAAAATTTTTAAACGGAATTACCCTCATATTTTTTTTAATAATTATTTTAAACAGAATTTATGGAAATCTTGAATTCAATTTTAAAATCTTAGCTATATTACAAGGCTGGGCATTAACGAGTTAATAAGTTAAAGTTAAGTTAATAAGTTAAGTTAATTTAACTTTTTAACTTAATAATTTAATTTTTTTTATGATTTTTAACTTAATTATTAACTTAAGGAATTTTTAAATTAACTTTAAATTAACTTGAGTTAATTTTACATTTAAACAAGTTAAGTTGATTTCAATTTTAATTACTCTTATAGAATATGTTTTCATATTCGTATAAAATATAAATACCTATAATATTATTTAATAACGAATATTATCAATGCCCGTTATTTTTCGCCATCGTCGCCAGTTATATTCCTATCAGTGGCGTGGCGTGGGTATTAAAAAGATGTAAGCAGTGAATTTTTTTTTCAAAAGTGATTAGAATATAGGTACTATACCTAAATACCTAATTATAAATTATGTATAAAAAAATGTTATCCTTTTAAAATTTTTAATATTTTTAAAAATATACTAGTTGTACAAATCAAATTAGAGAAAATAAAGAAATTGAAGTATAAATACTTCAAAAGTCTATTAGGCGAATGACAGTGACAGTGTAACTAAAAACGACGTCAGTCTACAACGCGTCGGGCTACGTACTGGTCGCTTCTTGTTTCTCGCGTAAGCAAAATCAAATGTGCTTACAAACGCTAGTTAAATACGTGACCCCCACTATGGCATTATAGACTATTCGAAAACAACAGTTGCGCGTAAGCAATTTCAGAATGTGTTACACTGTATATCGTATTATGATTATGCAGTTAACATAATACAGAATGGATTAAAAATAGACCTACAATCGATGATTTTCTTAAAATAGTTGGTAATCAGTAGACAGCGTACGACACAAATAAACAATAACAAAAACCACTACCAGCTATAACTTAAATATTTTTTAAATAAAATTAAAATTTTAAAAATCATTTATTATGTACCTATTAGTCGTGTTTGATCAAATTTATTTTTTCTTTCATTTAAAGTGTAAGCAGTGCTTACAGTGCTTACATGCACGCATTACAACAATCTTTCCACTGCGTATTGGTACCATAACATACAGCTAAACACCCCTTCACTCGTTGTTTATTTAGAATAAAATAATTTATTATTATTGTATTTATTTATATAGCCTCAGAACTCAGTATATTCACTGCATTGACCTGGTCTATATTAATAACTTACTTTGCTTACTAATCTACTATAAATTACAATATTACCAATGTACCTAAATACCTAATGTAAAACATTTATAAATTACCTACTGTCTACAATACGCGGATATTTCATTCATAGATTTATTTTGCTAAAATCTGTGGCGTCCAATCTTCTTAATATGTTATACACAGAATAAAGAATTTATTTTAAAATATTAATAAACATGAATTATAGTTTGAGTACCTAGTGGTAAAAACTAACATTTTTTAATCCTAGCGCAATAGAAATAAATATATTATTATTTAAAATAAAACTTTGTAAGAACATTTTAATTTAAAAATGCTCTGATTAATTAATCAATTGCAAATATTCAATCCATAAAATGTAAGACAAATTACCTAAACCTACATGAAAATGTGTTTCTTAATCTAATAATCTCAATAATGTACTTACTTTTTTCATCGTTTTCATCAATTCGCACGATTCGGTCCTTAAATTGTAATACAACTTCTATCACCTTAGTTGGTGCCACAGCAGGTTTTCTTCCACTCATTATTATATCAATATTTTAAAAATAGTAAAAGAATTTAGCAAATTAACTGAATTAAAATATCAACAAGCAAACGAAAAGGACACTCCTCGACCACGTCGCACGTAATAGGTTAGGTAATAGCGAATGATGAATGTCTATGAATCTCGGTAATTTTATTTTATTTTGACAAAATGATCAAAAATAAGTAAACACTAATATTATTATCGACTATTAATAAATTATATGGCTATTCCATTTTAAGAACGAACCTATCGGCTGAACGAAACTAGCTTGTACGCGCACCCTCACCTCCAATAGTAACCACCGCTGGTCAGTCGCTACGAAAATATAGCTGTGTCTACATAGTGATTTGTATTATCACACTGACACACTGTCACTGATTTGATTCTACTTACGTGCGTAGGTATACGTTTATTCTAGCGATTATCATACATAAACCGTATAATATTTCCTTTGCGAATTATTAACTTGTTTGTTTGTAACTACATTTTGTTATGGTTTAATAACCGGTCAAAACCTATATGTTTTTATGATTCTCTATATACACGGCGGCAGCACCGGTGCCGAAAACCAACGACTGTTGGCCAATAACAGAACGAATATCCATCGTCTGGATATTCAGAAAGTGATCGGCGGCTCAGTCTATGTGCCTAAGAGCGGTTCATTCTTATGGAACAGAATAGAGAATAGTGGAGTTTAATATTGTTAAAATAGGTTTGAAAAATGTAGAACAAGCTAAATATTATATTAAATAGAATAAATTTATTAAATACAAATTACAAATAGCCACAAAATGTTGTTATAAAATACCTAATTTACCTATATATATTATATTTACTACCTATCAAATAATAGCCACCGATAACATTTGGAGGGGGCTACTTGGGCATTTGTCCTAGTCATTTACAACAACCATAGGTCGGCATATTTAAAAATTATAAAAAGTCTTATTTTAACTCGTTAAGGTCATTGTAATAAATCATAATATTGATATTTTGATAAATAATAACTGATAACCGAATACCGCTGTGTCAAAGTGGAGAAGTTGATACTTACGCTTAGCGCTCATAAATTTAAATTTTAGACACTGTTACACTGGCACTCTGCAAAGTGGTTACTTTATACAAGTAAGAATTATTATGCTATATGAATGTGGGTGAAAAAAATGTTGAGTCTGTGAATCTGTTGTATGTTACGATAGTCTAACAAAAACTGAAATTACGACAATAATATTTCATATTATCATATTTTATCGAATTATCATAAAAAAATTCCAATAATAATTCTACTATAATATTCTACTAAAGGTATAGAAGCGGTTTAAAAGTATTGTATATATAACAGTGCAAGAACAAGGCATAGGGACAAATTATTAAATTAACTTGATCATCATGAAAATAGGTCAAACAAATATTTAAGACTGAATATAACATTTTTGTTATTAAATATAGGCATACATTAAACTGCTGGCATGGTATTACACCTGTAAGTGAGTAAACGGCTTAAAAATTGGTTGCATTTAATTGCGTAATAATGTATCAAAACAGTATATATACATATAATTTATTATTCGATTGAACTTGCTTTGAACCTCTAGACTCTAGTACGAACACAATCTTCTCTAAGTTTAAATTGTGAAGTATGTTTTTATTATTCATACATTAAACTTCTGGTTTTCATAAGCTCTATATTTCTTTATATCATAGGCGTGCGTAGACCAGTATTTCGGGGTGTTCCTACAATATTTTTGGGCCATTTTCTTAATTTGATGTACACGTACATGTACATGTACAAAATACATATTGTAATAAATTATAAACAAATCACTATATCTATCAACAGGGGCGTGCCTTTGACGAACAAAATGGAAGTAAAATATTTCCAATGTTAGTAGAAAATAGTAAATCAGTACCCAGACAGCAATTCTGCAATGTCATTATTAAATGGATATTGGTTGTCAGTTGATAAATTAATATTGACAATTTAAGATGAAATGGACATTTCATTCAAATTTAATATGTTAAAGTTCTAGCAGTATTGTCTTGGTGTTGATTATTTAATGTTGGATTTTAAGTTTGGGTTCAATATTGTTGAATATTACTTGAATTATTGAATAAAATCATGCATCCCTGCAGCTTATAGGTGTTTTTGACTATATATTAATAAAACTTATTAATTACCTAGTCCAACAATATATTATTGTACAATAAAACCTCGATTATATATATATTAGGTATACTATTTACTTCCTATAACATATTATGGTTATTCCAGAGCAGCTATAATAATAATATGATTGCTGACTGTAATAATAATATTGCTATGCCTATATTACACACTTATGAATAAGTTTTTAATTGTTATTAAATTTGACCAACAAAAAAATATAATATATATTAAAAAACTTAAATTTAAATATTATATTGAGTTATGTTAAATTGCACTTTTTAATTATGATAAAATAATAGCTTATTAATTTAAGAACTTAATGAACATTAATTACACATTATTTTATTTTTATATTGTATTACTATTGTATAAATTCAATAAAACAGTTTTATTTCAATATATTGTACTAACTTTTATTAATTTATGTAGGTATCTTAAGTATAACAATATGGTGTACTCTATTGTAATATTCACTAAAGAAAATTCTGTATCTGCTGTTCCATCATGTTGGTATGATGCATTATTGGGTAAATGTGCTTGGCCCAAACCAGGAGTACATTCTTCAGCAAGTATAAATAAATTGATTAGTAGACGAACTCAATGCAATACAATTGAATTTGATTTATTTAAGGCGAGGCAGCTTAAAATAAATTTTGGTAAGTTATAGTTAAGACTTAAATGTCTATACAATTATATATATTATATTTAAATATTTAAAGTAAGTGCTTATCTATTTTTATTAATTTATTAAATATTGTTATTATATATTACTATAGCATCACTCTCTGAAGCACAGTCTAAATTGAATACCGCTACTGTCACTCCAGACATTTCTGAGCATGAAAATAGTTGTAAAAAAAAAAGAAAAAATAAACGCTCAATGGAAATTGTTAGTTCTAATAACAGTTTTAAAAAAAAATAAATGAAAAGGCAGTAGAAATTGAACCCCCACAATACAGCAGCAATTCAAAATCGAGTGAGTCGGAATTAGGTATGTTTTTATACTAATCAATGCTTAACTAAGTTACCTCTGTATACATTTTACTTTTTTAGATTATTTGATTTGTTCCTTGATAAAATGCATAGAATACAATTTATTATGGTTTCCAGTTTCCTGAAATTTGTCCTAAATATCTTTTCTTTTTAATGTTTTTATATCTTCAATGTCCACAAAAAGTTTAAGTAAGGTATATTATAACTTATATAGGTATATTGAAATTTTAGATGATTCAAATAAAGACATTTCATATGAGCCATTTACAAAGTCCCGAAGTGCATCACCTGTAGTCAAGTCAAATCATTCAACATCATCATTTATGACTCAAAAAACAATAAATCACTGTTTAATATTAATATTGAAAAGCTGCAAGAAGATTCTTCAGGTAAATAAATATTGTAAACAATAATGAGCTTAATAAGATATATTTTAATTTATATGTTTAACTTTTAGATGATTCAGATAAAGACGTTTCATATGAGCCAGGCACAAAGTCTCTTTCATCTGATAAAAGTATTACAGGTTATGGTGCTTCATCTTTAGTAAAGTTGACTCCTTCGACATCATCATTTATGACTCCAAATAACAATAAATCCTTGTTTAATGTTGATAAACTTCTGGAGGATTCTTCAAGTAAATAAATATTGATAACAATAATTATGTTTTTACTTATAACTTTTTATTTTACTTTATTACTTTTAAACATATCATATTGTCTAGATTCTCCAATTGATGGAATAGGAATTCTACAACCTGAACAGGTTCTACAACATAATGATACTAATAACGATGGCTTAATGGGCGTCATTAAAACCTTAAGTAAATTCATAATCATAATATGTATTAATTTAACACATTTAAAATATTTATTTTATTTAAACCTATGTACCTATAATGTTACTAAATTTAGATAAAATACATTTTTAAGCCAATTTTAATTATTTTTTTTAGGGCATAAATTAGATTCTATTGAAAAACAAGTTGCTGGATTATGTTACGACTACAGATTGTTGTTTGATGTACTTGATAGAATTGAACACAAAATCGATACACCAAATAATGTAAATAGTACATCTTTGCAGACATTTTCGGAAAATCAATCTTTGATAAACCAACCATTAATTAAAACGCCTATCAGTACAGAGGTTGAATTAGAAACAGTGGAAGCAAAATTGATTAGTGATCAAAACCATGAATTTAGGCTCAATTAGTAAGTGAGATTTTTATTATTTGAGTGATGGAAACCATGTATTTTCTAATAAGTTTTTTTAGTTTTATATACATTGTCAACACATTAAAATTAAAAGAATTTTATAGTTTCATATATACTTCTAATCTTTAATCTTTTATATACAATTCCATTTTAATAAATAAAAATTAAATAAAAGGTATATTTTTTTCATGCATTATAAATTTTTATTTATTTTTCAGATTCTTGAAATTAGATGGTCAATGGGAAATGACATAAAACATTCAATTAAACGGATATTTGAAAAGTTTTTTAATGATGAGCTTCTATGCAAATATTCATTTCATGGCATTAGGAATAAAACATCTTTTTCTTCGTTAAATATCTGTTCCACTATTTTTGGTAAGATATTATATAAAATATAACAGCGATAACTTATTTTCCATTATAATATACTTGTTAGTAAATATGTATGTTTAGAAATTCTTTATAAATGCTGTATACAGCATATTGTGAACTAGTATACCATGGGATGGCAAACCTTATTATAATATCAATAATTTCATAATACGCACATTAAAGAATAAAATCAACTTTATTAAGTATTAGAATATAATTCATATATTGTATATAGGTATATTGTATTTAATAGAATTGTATTTTATTAAAATCATCAAATTTAATAAAAATAGAGATATGTGTGCCATAACTAATGATTATATCACCATTCCTACTATATACCACATTAACTGAGACAATAAGTAAATTTATGATTAAATATTAGCTTAAACAGCAATTTAATAAAATATCGATTAAATTTAAAATTCTATTTTGTTACTCTCAACTCTCAACTCAAATATAATTTTAATAAGATATATAAATAAAACTAATAACTAGCTTATATTATACAATACGTAGTAGTGTAGTACGTCATATATTATTATTTTTTTTTTTCCCCGGCATCTATGGCCATATTAGCTGTTTTGGTTTTGTAGGTTTTTATGTCGGTAGGTGTTGGGTTTGGCCGAATTTTTGATTGGTCACCCTTAGGTATCTGACATGCCCGGATGGGGGATGGCGGCATTTGTTCTCCGGACACCGTGACTTGCCCGAAGAAAAATGCCGCCCATGACCGAGGTATCGTGCCAGTGTCGGCTACATCGCAGCCGACGCCTTAGACCGCTCGGCCACTCCGTCCCCCACATATATTTTTGTATAGAAATACAATATATATAATCATACTACTGTTGATGAATATATTTTATACTATATTTATAAATAACTTAACTATATAAACAACTTTTTAATTAATTCCATTATTTTAAACTTAAGTAATTTATTATAAGTATAGTACCTATACTATATTGTATAACTGTTTTTATTGTTTTTAAATTCTTTTATTATTTTATAGAAGCGATCCGCAATGAAACAAAATTTAAAAATGGCCAACTTAAAGACATTGAAGATTGTGTATCTGAGGATTAAATTTTTCCTGGTTGTAGGTATAAATTATAGTATATCATAACAAAACTATTAATAAATTGTAATTATTGAAACTTTTTATAAATTAATTGGTAATAAATGAAGTTCATATATGAGAATAATATCTACATTGAATATTAGATGCATATTGAATACAACATTTTAAGTATCAATCTAATTATATTTGGTCAGTAATGAATATTAATTATCATTATTATATTGAGGAAGCAATGCTATTATAATAATTTGTGAATATTAAACATTATTAAATCAATATTCATATAAGATTATTTTCAATAATCATTTAATATTGGTACTAAGTATCAATGCATGATTGTAAATTCAATATTAAATACACAATTTAAGGTGGCCAAATCAAATTGCCGGCATATATATTGCATGGATATCAAAAAATTTGCATTCAACTCGCATGTCATATCCATTCAATTTCATTATTTAAGTTAATTGTTCATACAATGCTGAAACAAGATTTTTTTGCTGTCTGGGTATTAGCCATAGCAATATCATAACATTATTTTTGAGGCGACTTGAATATCATTAATTCAGTAATTATTGAATCATAATTCTATTGAAAACTTCCATCAACACCAACTGTAAAACATAATTTTCATATAATAAAACAATTTAATGTAATGAACTGTCAAAACTATAGAGGTATATCCCTGCTTAACACAACTTATAAAGTTCTCTCGAACATAATTTTAAATAGGCTAAAACCGTATGCTAAAGAGATAGTAGGAGAATACCAAGCAGGTTTTACAGCTGGAAAATCCATGACTGACCAAATACATGTCATCAAACAAATAGCCGAAAAGAGTCATGAATTTGATGAAGATGTGTACCTGTTGTTTGTAGATTTTAAACAAGCCTATGATTCAATAGCTAGGAGTACGTTATGGAATGTAATGGTGCAACTTGGAATACCAGCTAAACTCGTTAGGATGGTGAAAGCGTGTATGGAAAACTCAAGCTGCAAAGTTAAGTTCAACTCGGTATTAACAAAGGAATTTACAGTGACTGTCTTTAATTTGTTGGTGTAGTATGCTCAGTGGCGCAATATCAGGGGCCTCCGGTTTTGGGTTGCCTTGAGATCTCAAATACAATATTATATCTATAATCTGTAATAAACACATATTTTATTATTTGTTTTAATATAGTAAAAATAAATAGTAATGTCTTTACTATGTATTTTGGGTTTAGAGTTATCGAATGACGAGTACCTATAAGTATGAGAGAAACCTGTGTAACCTTAGGTATATATACGTAAATAACAGTTAATAACTCTGCCATGTGAGAAAATAATATTTAAAATCGTTGAAAATTATGAGACAAGAATAATACATGTCTACAGGAAGTGCAGTTAATATTGATGCTATGAGACGGAATTTGTATCATGAAAGACGTTCAAAACCGCACACTTGTATACATCAATTCCGAAATTATCAACAACTTTTAACTTTCAATACCGCATACACTGATATTTAATATTTATTAAGAAGTAATAACCAACATACATTTATCTATAATCCAATTATAGTTTAGATATCGCACACCGTTTAATCATATTTAATCAAAATTACAAAATAATAAAAATTTAAATAAAACTTTCGATAACTAAGGTAACAAATAAAATATAAAATATAATTTTCAAATTGTATAGAATAGCGGAAAATTTGAAAAACAGGCTCCAACACAATTAACACGTATTGAAGATCATCGTTGTTAATTATTTTAATACGTAATATCATACTGTTATGCTGTGTTTACATTATCCCAGAAAACTTCAAATACCTACGTATATTGATAATTAATATTGTCGTGTTGTGATTAAACTATTGGCCGCCACCATTCTCTTTTGGTTGGCTGTCTAACATAATATTATATGTTACGACGAGGTGGATGGCCACAACACTAAACAAAATAATTTAAAATTTAAAAGTAAGTTGTTATGGGGCTTGGTAGATATTTAACGGTAATTTACCAGATAGTTACCAGTATAATTGATTTCATTACATTATACCATTAAACGATGTTTAAACAAATAGATTTATGTAAACATTACGCATTATGCAATACTTTTCAGACCAACGGAAAAAAATCCAATGAACAATCAATCTAATTAAGTTACTAAGTGAAATATTATAAAATGTAGGAACAAGCAAGTTTTATTGAAAAGTTACTACCTAACCTAACCTTTGATAAAATATATCATAATAATAATGACGACAGTGCCATTAATAGTATTAGTATTTTACTTACCACCTACAAAGTAAAAAAAAAATGTCATACATTTACAACAAATATAATATTATTAGGTATACTGTTAATATTAAAACAGTTAGATTTTGTTCTCTTGAGAAATGGCCCAATGGGGTTTTTCAATAACCATTTATTATAATAGTTATTTATAATAATAAACGATTTATTTGTCGGTATAAATAATATTATTTGACCTACTGGCTGATAGTTAATCGATAGTTACTATAATATGATAAACGATAATTAACATACAATATTATACATTTTTCGGTATAGACATCTATGTAATTCATTCTTGTGTACCTACCTACGTTGTTTATACATTCGTGTCGACTATTACCTGTATAATATTACGAGTATCTTTGTCGGTTATCGTCACGACTAATTTTTTTTTTTTTAAAAATGGATAATCAACATTTGTTTAGCTTAATAAAAACACCTGACAGCCCCTCTGCCGTAGTGCTGAGTTCAGACTCATCGTGGACATTCAATAGTGATAGCGACACATCGATTTCACCAAGCCGACCAGTGGACGTGGCGGAAATCCGTCATTCGGTGGCGGTGAAAATCTGTCCAGCTGTGAAGACGACCGACACGATCGCGAAGGTTGTAAATCCTCACCTGGACAGCAAACCCATCAATGCGCACGTAATTTCACCTACGGTTTCCGAAGAACAGTCCACCGACGAACAAAACACTGACATACAGGCCATCACCGACGAACACACTTCCGTAGCTGTCTCTCCGACTTGTCACCATCAACAGGTTCGTTCGTCGAGGACGTTATTATCCTTCGACAGTTTGTACGGCATAGACGGCAAAGACGTCTGCGCCAAACCACAGTCGTCGGATAGCGGTGGCGTAGTGTACAAGGGGCACCCGACCATTAGGGTTGACGTGGCCGTTCAAGTGGATTTCCTGAATCTGCAACAGGTACGCGGTAGGTAGAATGTGATTTCGGTGAGTAAAGATTAACGTACATTTTACAGAGGTTTCTTACTGTTGTTGAAATCGAGTGATCGAGTGACCTCTTTCATTTTAAATGTTTTAAGGAGCGTAATAATTTAGATACCTACTAAACGAATTAAATAATATTTCGGTAGTCCTTAAGACTATATCTAGGTACAGTATTTTTTTTTTTTAAACATTTTTAAAGGGTAAACTCTGCAGCATTAAATACATTTGATTGATAATATTGTTACTTAATTACACAGTTTGAATTTTAGGGTATATTGAACACTTACATTATATTTTATATTTACTTATTAATTAATTTAAAATCATGGTCATTTTGATCTTCCCGGTTTTAAATGATAAATCATTATTGCTAATGATGCTAATTATAAATTATACCAACAATTAATTTTGGCGTAAATAATTTCAATAATAGGAAGGGAGGGCAAAATTTAAAAAAAAATGATTTAAGAAATTTGCCGATTTAATTTATTTTACGTACGTAATATTTACCTGTAAATTCTCCATACTTAGACCTCCAGTCCGGGCGGTAACGCTGGACACCTGCAAACATCGATGGGATTTCGGAGTGATATCACGGCGGAAGCGAGAGACATGGGCTTTCACAGCGGTGACATGAATTGGACGATACCCGAGGCCTCCATCGATACAGAGAACAGACGACTCGCAGCTCATCGTTGCAAACCGAAAGTGTTTAAGAATTTGATGATAAACAATCATAAACAGATCATAAAAGTATACATGAGTCGGTCAAACAAGGTGTCCACCAATCCGGCGCCTTTCATGCGAAGGTCGTCGTCTTTCATCAACCGGCAGGCGGCACAAAGGGAAACTGATCGGAAAAATTATATGATGGTGAAAAAATTGATAAGCGTCAAGGCTGAAGTTTCGACATTTCGTTAGATCATATTAACCGAAGCACGTTGACGTTGTACTATTTTGAATTTTTAGTAATTTTGTTAAATAATCGTCGTCACTCTTATAGAGTATAATATACCAAATACCTAGTATATTACTTGCAACATAATATACCAATGTATTCCTAAAGTCTGCGAGTTCATTAATAATTATATAACTATGCGTTGTATGGAATTTTATTATTTTATTGAAGTTATACTTCTTTACGCAGGGTAGAGAGGGAAAAAAGCGAATGGACGGCCGTACGAACGCGAAAGCGTACATGTCCGTAAATAAATAAATATTGTCATGGTAGTGACATTTACAGTATATATATTATGTTATATATTATAATCGGACCACGTCAATATGACATAATAATAATATTACGTATTATCTATCTATATCACGTTGACTGCCATGCGGCCGCATAAAAATAATTACGTATCGATCATTTTTAGGCCGCCGGCTGCCGCACCATATCATTCCTAGGAGGCCATACGGCCGCGGGCTGCCGTAAATGAATTTAGATTTATATTATTAGCTTTTCCATGGCGCTACAATAATGAACTGAAAAATGCGCCGTGGCGTAGTTGGAAAAATTACAATTTTTTTGATGTAATAAACATATTTTTAATATTTTTTTTGAATTTTTTAGTAAACATACAATTCAATAGTATATATACAAATTTGTAATGACACCAGAAAATTTGCTTGGCGCACCAATGATACATATTATTATGGCCGCCGGGGGCCGCGTGGCAGTCAACGTGATATATATAAAAATGAATGTATGTCAGTGTGTCAGTGTGTCTGTGTGTCTGTGTGTCCATGTTACCATGGTTACCAAGGTTGCCATGGTTACTAAGGTTACCAAGATTTCATATCAATCTATATATATAAAAATGAATGTATGTCAGTGTGTGTGTGTGTGTGTGTGTGTGTCCATATTACCATGGCAACCATATCTGTATATAAAAAACAGTAAGCTGATTGACTGCTATCAACGCACAGCTCAAACCATTGGACGGATCTGGCTGAAATTTGGCATACAGATAGCTATTATAATATAGACGTGCGCTAAGAAAGGATTTGCCAAAATTCGCATTTTAAATAGGTGCTGAAACAGGGACATTGAGATTCACGATAGAAATTGGAAATTTTATTTTTATTTATTTATAGTTGCCATTGGTTACAGTCTACATTAGAAATTAGCATTTATTTATTGGTTGCCATTGGTTATTCGGGCAGATCAGGTACAAGCTTGCATCAAATCGAATTATTGAACAATGCTTACCAGGGTGGCAGAGTTGCACTTACCGCAGAAAATTACACCCAAAAGGAGTTCAACAATCATAATTTTTTTAAGAGTTGCGATTTTTTACGAGCAACCAAATTTATTATATTAATCCACAGTATTACATCAAAATAAACTTGGTATAACTTTGATACTTTAGAGTTAAATCATACACTTCCGTACAAACAGCACGGGGTCCGCGATCTACCGCAGGTAGATTGCCTACCTGATAATGTACTGCTGCGATTCAGAATTTTTATTCAGGGCAACGGGAAAGATAAGATAAATTTTGAACACCATACACGTTAATGAATTGAACAAAGTTTGAGTAGGTAGTATTGAGTTGATCCATTTAACGGGCGACGAAGTGCACGGGATCAGCTAGTAAAATATATAATGTTGGTCGGTGACAGCCACAGATATATATTTTATATCTGTGGTGACAGCCGATGAGGTTTCGACGACGATGATAATAATAATATCATACACGCGCAGTTGCGACTTGCGATTAAAGGTCAAGGTCGTGCGGTTTTTCGATTGGCGGGTGGGTGGAAGTGGCGGCGGCGGCCCGCGTTCCGTGGTGGCTAAGTTGTGCACGTATCTATTGTGCTTTTAGCCATTGTTAATATAATAATATTGTTATTAAGTGATAAGTAGTTCCTATTTTAATATTTTAAATTTTAATGGTTACTTGGATTTGTGTACGTACTACGTACGACTGGATTTAGTAAAAATAGTAGCTATTTTTATTTTACCTAATGATTATAATTTACAATATAATATTACCGAAATAATAATCTCGAGTTCGAACTAGGTGTGCGAATTCGCCGTCGTCGTTGTTCGCCAATCCGTTCGGTCTACGGTCGTTCGGTTACGTCATATCGTAGCACACACACATGCACAGTGTTTTTTAATTCGTAGTTCGGTTATTATTAATTAATCCAAAAGAGAAACAAGCGTTGCGAGGTAAGTGGTGGTCGTTAATATTATATAAACGTTGCAAAATAAAAAACAGATTCATCTATCTTGGCCCATACTAATTAATATGAATAATTAATGATCGATTATTATTTATTTTTATTACTAAATCAGGCACAACAATCGATGCAATTTTTAAGCGATATTTGGATAATGTTCAGTCACAAATGTACGTTTCGTTTTTCAGTTATCGTATGCCAATCATAACTATAGTAGTCGATTGAGCAAAATGATAATCAATCATTAGCATAAAAAATAATAATTAAAAAAAAAATATAAAAAATATAATATACATTGTTTCTTTTCTTTCTTTATTATCCTCATTACCCAGTCTATCCATGCCTTTCTTTCTTTTTCACTCACTCACGTGTACCATTCAAAAGAAGTTTAACTTCCCGCGCGCGTACTGGTAACACACATACTTTTTTTTTTTAAATTGTAGGTACATTGTCATCAAATGAAATGTTATTGAACTCCGTCTTTAAAAAGTCATTGGTATACCTAAAGTAATTTTTTAGGACAGCAATAGGTGTTCCGGTTAATAATTGACCTAACGATTTAATCGTTAGATCAAATTAACTGGAGAATGTTTTACTGTACCTACAAACTACAACAGTACTATACCAATGTATTTTTTAAGATGCGAGTTCAGTACCATTTCATTCGTTGAAATTTAAATACAATTTGAAAATAAAATAATAAATTCTCATACAGTATACAGATATAAAACTATTAGTGAACTCTCACATTGCAACAATCACCACCCATGGCAGAAGTCGGTTAATTTGCAAACTAACGAAACGTCAAAACTGCGGCCATGAGTCGTGTACTGCTGTTCACGACATTAAAATCGTGAAATAATATTTATTATTATTAATTTATTTGTTTCAACACACATAAGTGCCTATTATGATACAAAATATATTTTAATAATACCTATGTTTAACCTTATGCTTTTGTTAAAGTATTAAACCATGTTATGTTAACATATATGCTGTTAAAATTAATTAATACAACTATACTTACTTAAAATGAATATAGTTTGTTTTTTTAATGAGCCAGTAGCACCTTTATAAATTGAATAATTTAACCTGCTTTTACTTTTTTAAGGTAAAAGTTTTAGGTAAAACTAACAACTATTATGAAACAAGAAACAAAAAAGATAGAAACAGATAAAAAAAAAAAAGGAACATTTCACATTTATTATGACTGCTGTAGTCCGCCCTTAACGTAATTAAATATATATTGACTGTTTAAAATCTTAAAACTTCTGGTATCCCTCTCACGAGTGCTTGAAAACCCTTATCCCTCGATTCATTAGTGCATCACTAATTTTAATGGTAACTGTTCAGCAAATTCTGTGTATTGTTCTATGTGACTATCAGAAGAATTGTATACAATGTTTCAAATTAAACTAAAAGTATTTGAAAATGTTTGATAACTTTCAAAACGTAGGTAGGTACTTATTATCTCTAACAACACTGCAGATCCTATTTGAACGGTGCAATATTTGCGGATATGAAAACACCAGCCTTTTAAAACTCTAAAACCAACTCTAAAATGTAAAGGTTTTCTCGGGGTTCAGGCCCTAAGAATCTGCGTACTACGACACACTTTGTGTAGTACACAAAGTGAAACGTGTAGAAAATAATAATGTTTTTTTTAGTTTTATTATACTACATATACGTTTTGTATAATATCTTTAATCGTGTTTGTATCTATTCATAGATAGCCATTATCATTGAAATTACCATTCAGATTTCCATTTCATCTATTCTTATTTCAATTATCAGTTGGGCAGATTACTCGTTAAAAATCAAATTAGTTTTTAAACAAGTTGAAAAAACTCAGTTATAGAATCAATTTTACACTTATAGGCCTAGAATAATATTATTTGATAAGACCAAGCATATAGGTGCAATAGGAAAAAAATATAGAAGTAGGTATTATATTTCTGAAAATAGTTCTTTTATTATGATAGCAATATCTTTTCATTGACTACTGGAAATAAGCAGGTACTTTTAAGATCCTAATTTCGCCTTTTTAAAGGTAAGTCAAATCAAATTGTGCATAACATCAAGGATGGGCGAGTTGATGATTTTTTTTTAACTCGTTAAGTTAAGTTATTTTTAAAAAATAAAGTTAAGTTAGGTTAAAAGTTGCTCGTTTTTTTGGTTAGTTAATTTAAAAAAAAACTAACTTAGGGGAGGCTGGCTTAATATGACATATTAGGGTAATATAACATATCGATGTTTTGATTAGAATTATTGATATTTAAGAACCAAATCTTCTTTAAATACGTTACATATAACTTCCTACATACAATTTTATTGTATACAGTGACTACTTAACCTTATCAGAGAATTTTATAACAAAAATGCCAAAAAAAAAGACGTCAACAACGGCAACAACCTCAGCTTCAGTAGTTTAAGTTACTTTTAAGAACCTCTCACAATTTTGTAAATGCTCTGTGGTCATTGCACCATACCTGACCGATCACAGAGCATTCCCGTCCATTATAATTAACTTGTACCTTCCTCGTTCCCACCGGAAAATCACCCTTTCCTATGAGCCGTATGTTAGGTTGCCTATGCTTGGCATTTCAGGAGGCAACATATGACAAGTAATTTCTCAAGCGTTAGGTGACACACCGTAGGTGTCAGGTTGCCTATCGAACCTGATTTATAACTTCACTTATATATTTATTATATTTATCAGTGCTTAAATAAAAACAATTATCTTCCCTTTTTTTAATAAAAGTCGATTAATCTTTTCATAAAAAATATCTTTCATATTTTTATCCATTAATAATTTTAATTCGAATATAATATAATAATCTGTTATTAAACTGTTGCGCTTGGTTTAGAATAGGCGACGATAATAACGAGGGTTTATACAATATTTTCTAGCAAACGATTGACTATCGGATTTTCCCATGCGATAACATTACTAACGTCCTAACGTCCAAACGTCTTGAATGCAAATGGTGACTGGGTGATAACGTCAAATCTAATCGAAAATGTTATCGATCCTAAAAAATAATACAAAAATACCTTTTACATACATCGTGCTTCAAGTGTGGTCACCATTTACCAAACACTGATTGTAAATGTCATCAATCACCGGTGTATGAACGCGTTTAGACCATTTTGTCAACATTCACTACGATTTTTGGTAAATGTGAACATACACCGGTCAGTAAATTCGAACATTTAAAACTTTGTTAACCCTAATTTTGTTATTATTTTATCATTTTTATTGTTTGATAATGTAAAATAATATGTTAATTAATTGTGTATATTAAATTACAACAAATAAATATCACCACTGTTTATATTGTAAAGTTCTCATACAAATCGATGTGCCACACCATTTTTTTTTTTTAGTCGGTGATTCGAGTGTGAAATACGCGCAATGTGAGATACTTCGATTAATTTAAAAATTTTGCAAAAAATTTAACTTGATCATTTATTTTAACATTTAAGATAATGTTCTAAAAATAACTTGTATAAACCCAGATTTTGAAGATAGAAAAAAAATCTTCATTGGGCCATCACACTGAGTACTCCAATACTAGTTACCTCATCCATTTCAGAAACACATTTATAATATACGATATAGATATAAAATATAGTAATACTATGTATAGTTTATCTATTTAAGTATAGATATATTCAGTGATGTAGTCGTAATTTTTTTTTGTGAGCAAACTTTTATATGTTGTTACGTACAGCCCTTCAGGAATCCAAAAGCTGATACACTTTTATAATAAACAATAGCCAATTTATAATATAAATCAATTGTAGTTTTATTAAAACCAATAATAATTAATATAGTCGTGGTGAATTTTAATGTCGTGGGTTGACTCGTTGTAGTAGTTGATAATCTCCATGTAAGTTGTGTGTAATGGCTGGTGCATAAGCGGCTCGCTGGGTCTTGGTGGCTCTGGTACATCTAATGTGTATTGGGGCAATGGCCTCTATATATATATACGAAGGCGACGTCCTTTGAATTGAGCGGCGCGTGGCATGTAGGCGCCCTTGGAAAGTTGTAGTGGTTTGGAGCATCTATTCTAGCTATGACCACTTTTGGATGCATTCGACGAGGCCGCCTTTCACATAGGAGGTTCTTGTTATTATGAGCGTTTACATGAATTGCGTAATCCCATTACAATGTGCTTGATAGGTAAACGTGCCTTCTATATACTACGTAATTATTATTTTCATATTTATAATTACATACACTATATAACTATTCTGCCCAATTGAGCCTCTACAACGTACTAGGAACGGTATTCGGAAAAAAAGACCCAAAATAAAAATACTGTCAAAATATAGGCATAAATAAAGCCTAGGATTTGATTAACAAGTGTATTATTCAATACTTTTATTTTTTAATGACATAATAATATTATATTAGGTGTAATTTTATTATTTATAAATAATTAATAAAATAACTAAATATATTAATTTATCAGTATACAAGATTAGTTGCAAATGTTCAATTATACCTACCAACCTAATTTAGGTGGGTATATTATATTATTAACATAATATTGTCTATTCTCCTATTTTACATTTTTATTTCCATTTTATATGATGGTTTATACAATTTTTAACAATAATAAACAATATTATAGTGGAACAATTTTTATTACATAAATATTTTATAATATAATTACATTAAACTAATTTAAATATAAATAAATACATATTTTTAATTGAAATTAAGTTCGGTGACTATCTGGTTGGCATTATCTGGTGTGATGCGGTCCTGTGGGGTGCTGCGTGGATGATGTGTGGTAGCCAATTGGATTCAGGGGGAAAAAAAAACACTGGTGCAGTTCAGTTGATGGTTTTATTTTGGGTCGACCGAACTGAGGCAGACCCTTTTACCTTGTTAGTACAATACAAGAAAAATGTGTAACGGTATCGAATTGATGGTCATGAAGTTAGCCCCCCCCCCCACTTCGTCCGATCCGTTCCAAACCAACGCCAATATTTAGCAAAATAATTGCAAATAATTGAAAATCGGTAATTAAAGTTTGCAAATCAAAATTGGAATTTTGACGAAATTTTTTCCAAATTTTGTCAGCCCCACCAACTCGGCCGATCCGTTCCAAACCAACGCCAATATTTAGCAAAATAATTGCAAATAATTGAAAATCGGTAATTAAAGTTTGCACATCAAAATTGGAATTTTGGCGATTTTTTTTGCAAATTAGGTCAGCCCCCCCACTTCGGCCGATCGACTCCAAACTGGTTTCAATATTTTGCAAACTAAGTACCAAGTACTAAGTTTTTTAAAAGTATTTGCAACAATTTGCTTAACTACATTTTTACCGTAGTTTTACAATAATATTTTTTATATTATAGAAATCATAAAATATATACGAAATATTTTTTTTTCTCATATTATCATGTTTAAATGTTGACAACTTTGTATATTATTTGAACAAAAAATAACAATTATTATTTATGATTCAAAATGTATCATTTTTATGCATAAGTCCATGGCGTCAGAACTTAGTTATGCCTTAGGGCCTACAGCTCAACGCCATATGAAAAAAAACTAAAATTACAGGCAGGTTGGAATATTATAAATTATAATAGGTACTTAAATACGGCATAACGTATTATGTAATGTTCGACTTAATGTCTCCACGAAAATTCGTTATTCATAAAATATTTATCAGTTATACAAACATATTAATATGTTCAATAATATTTATTGAATTAAAATGTATCATGTTCTGATATTGATTACTGCAGGGACTCAATGACGAGGTTCCTTCGATACTCACTATATGCTGGTTCGGTTCGGTTGTCCTTGGTGTCGGCGTGGGTGGTGTTGGTGTTGGTGTTGGTGGTGGCATGGTCGCTGTCCTCTGTGGTGGCGCTGTCCTTGGCCCCAGTGGTCGCTCTGGTGTTGGCCGCGGGTCAGGTGTTGGCTGCTGGTTGTGCCACCCGTCTGAGGCTACGTGACCTGGTGTGCCGCATATACGTCGTGGGTTCGCCGCTTGTCACCCTTTGGGACACGGTGGTATGGTCTTCCCACCCCCACGTGTAGGCGGCCCACTGTACTGGGTCTCGCTGCAGCTGTTCCATGGTCATCTGCCGTACCCGTGCCGCCGTGGTGTTGTTGGTGCGCTGCGGTGTTCACCGGTTTGAGGCAGGACACGTGTATTTTGCGTGCTGGCTGTTGGTCTGTGATGAACACACCTTTGCCTACTCATTTGTGTAGTTTTACCGGTCCCCGCCATTTCGGTGCGAAGACGGCGTGAAACTTTTTGTGCGCGTTTGACAGGTGGTGTGCCTTGTAGTACACCGTGTCACTTGTTTTGTACTTTGTGTCCGTCGGGCCACCTGTTACAGGTGGTGCGGTCAGTACTTTGTTTTCGCGACTCACCCTAGCCATATTTATTTGTTCGATCGGGTAGTCCACTGTCCACGACAGTATCCAGTCCCCCGGCCTTTTACCCTCTCCCCCGAGAACGAGTACCTATGGTGGATATCCTGTCCGGTCGTTACGTCTGTTCCTGATCGAAAAAAATATGGGGGCTAGCTTATTGTCCCTGGTGTTGTGGTTGCCGTCGTAGAGTAGCGCGCGTAGACCTTTTTTTAGTTCCTGGTTACGGCGTTCGACTGGGTTGGCCCTTGGGTGATATACTGGAGTTGTCCAGCCATCGGTTCCCCACCGTTCGATCGCTTTACGCATGTCGTTTGCTACGAACTGTGGACCGTTGTCGCTCAAGCACACAAGCGGGTATCCGAAACGTGAAAATAATTCTCTTTTGAGTGTGCAACACATCTCCTCGGTTTGTCAAACCCAGTGGCTGTCGATATTTATACCTAACTCTATCCAGTTAAGGAGTAGTTGGTTGGCTATTCCCACTACACGAACCGGTCCTTAGATCCGGGTTGTTGAATTGATATAAATAAAGTTTTCTGAGTTATATTTTACAGGTCCTAGAAACTTATGACCTGCGTTCATAAACTAACACAATTAACACGATATAGCAACGAATACAATGTTTTATTCATGACTAAAGTTATTATAATATTATAAATTTATAACCAATAAAATACACTATCACCTGAGTAACCCTGTTCTTAAGGGTAGTATATTGAAGATAACAGGAGTAGCGGAGTACGAGTTGAACAATACTGAATTATTATAATTTAACTATTAGGTACGTTATTATATACTTAAAGTTAATCAATTAATTACGTTTAATAGTATTGTAAATCTGACTTTAGTTGACTGATGTATAGTCTCTATTTCACGGATCAAAACTCGACTGGCTGCTATGCCAATAATATATAGGCTCGTACTCTACGTTCCTGTTTTCTGTTTACCTAAGCAAATTCGCTGAGTGCGACATAAATGACGAGTCAGTAAACTGCGAATCGTTACAAGTGTTTCGGTAATTGTTTTTGTAGTGGCTGTTCCAAGGGGGTATGCCTCAGTCCATCTACTGAACAGGTCCGTGGCGAAGAGTATATATTGTTTTCCCCTACTCGTACGCGGGTAGGGGCCCACGAGGTCTATGCTAATCACCTCCCAAGGGTGTCGGGGTATTCTGGTGGTCGCGGGGTCACTATCGTGTTCCACTATCGTTTTTATTTTCATTAATTAACCTGTACTAATACCATTTGTTGTGATATCGTATGTTGTTATTTTTTCTCGCCATTACGGAAATTTGGGTAATGTCATTCTTTACACCCCCGGTTGCTCGGCGATAATGTGGCCCGAGCTCCCGTCATTATTAAGCAAATATATTTCACTAAATTAAACCACCGTATAAACTTGTATTACTTCATTCCTATTCTCCTTGCAAGTACCTACTCGTGATCCGGAGCCTGCGGTGGAGAGTTGCGTCGACCAAACCGTGGAGATTCCCGGTCATTAGTTGAATCCTGAATTGAGTAAATCCACTTTCTATTAGCAATCTGCTCATCCACCCTTAGCGTAAGTCCCCCAGCAAACGCAGGGGGGTGTGTGAGAGGCCGTCCAAGGTCGGCAAGACGTCCACAACGGCAACAACCTCAGCTTCAGTAGTTTAAGTTACTTTTAAGAACCTCTCACAATTTTGTAAATGCTCTGTGATCATTGCACCATACCTGACCGATCACAGAGCATTCCCGTCCACTATATTTAACTTGTGCCTTCCTCGTTCCCACCGGAAAATCACCCTTTCCTATGAGCCGTATGTTAGGTTGCCTATGCTTTTCATTTCAGGAGGCAACATATGACAAGTAATTTCTCAAGCGTTAGGTGACACACCGTAGGTATCGTAGTTATCAAGTTGCCTATCGAACCAGATTTCAGGCGTAACAATTAAAATTACCCATTTAACCATTTTGCTGTCGAGGCATACTCGGCTGGTCCTTTGAAGCATTGTTCTTACAATTATATTAATTATGTTAAAATATATTTCTAAAGTGTTGTTCTTTATAATTAAAAAAATTGATTCAACTATTAAATTCTAAAAATTTTATTATTTATTTCTATTGCCCAGTATACAATGGTTGCCTATACAAATATGGTGTATGTCATTTTACGCAACACTCCGTTTAAAAATGACATAGTAGGTACATTTAAAAAAAAGCCAATTAAAATTATTTGTTTGCTCAAGTTATGAACCAAAATATTTGTATTTATATTATGCACATATTTATGAACTATAATTGTAAATTTAATACATACAAATAATTTTCATTGGCTTTTTTTTTTCTCACACACCCCCCTGCGTTTGCTGGGGGACTTACGCTAACGGTGGCTAATAGAAAGTGGATTTAATCAATTCAGGATTTGACTAATGACCGGGAATTTCGACTTTGAACGACGCAACTCTCCACCGCAGGCTCCGGATCACGAGTAGGTACTTGCTCGGAGAATAGGAATGAAGTAATACAAGTTTATACGGTGGTTTAATTTAGTGAAATATATTTGCTTAATAATGACGGAAGCTCGGGCCACATTATCGGCGAGCAACCAGGGATGTAAAGAGTGACATTACCCAAATTTCCGTAATGGCGAGAAAAAATAACAACATATGATATCACAACAAGTGGTATTAGTACAGATTCTTCTTCTTCTTCTTCTTCTGGCTTTTATAACCCTCCAAGAGTTTCCACCGCCATCACCAAATCACTCCACTTATCACGATCCTGCACAATCTCCCTCCAATCCTGCACTCCAAGATCTTCCAAATCCTTTTCTACAACATCCAACCATCTCTTCCGAGGACGACCCCGTGGCCTTTTTCCTTCTGGTTTCCAATTCAGTACAATTTTGGTTACTGCATCAGAATTCCGCCTCATGACATGTCCTAGCCATTGTATCCTTTGTCTCTTTATGAAACCATTTATTGATACTATTTTTAATTCCTCCTTCAGTTCTTGGTTGAACTTCCTACGCCACTGACCTGTCCTTGGGTCTTTAACTGGGCCACATATCTTTCGCCATATTTTGTTTTCATTAGTACAGGTTAATTAATGAAAAATAAAAACTATAGTGGACAGCAAAGAAATTAAAAGAGGATCAAATAGCCGTATGTCGACGGCGGTGCGATAACGACATTTCGGTGTGGCACTCAAACAATAATAATATAAATATGAAATTAATATAATAATAAACACTCTATATATAAAAAAAAGACGCCAGCCGGTGAAATCCGGTCGTCTGTTTATACCCTTAGGTGCGTTTTCTGTATAATATGCGGGTTGCACTCGACGTACCAGCTCGACACGGCTGTAGTACTGTATAGTTATAAATTTGTAAAATAAAAACAAGATATATTAAGACTACAATACCAAAATCAATATATTAAACTATGACATTGTCTTATAATAGTATATTACACTTAATCACTAACCAGTCTATTGAGTATCGGAAAACGCATAGACATTATCTATGAGAAATCCGGAGTTGGTAAATTGCTAAAAAGTCATAGTTATATACTACGTAAATTGAGGCCAATGTACTTTTAAAACATGCGTAAACTGCGTCCCGGGTATATTTGAAAGGTACGTAAATTTCGGCCTGGGATATTCCGATTTCCGGTCAGCTGTACAATTTAAAGATAAGTATTGATCTTTGATTGATCGATGTAGATAATAATAATATGTTCACTAATATCATATATTATTAGCAGCCAGTGGGCATTTGATCGAAGACCTTACGCAAGCGGGTTTACGTTGTTCTACAGTCTATATGCAGTCTACAGTTTACATTTTTTTTCAATTTAATAAAAATGGATGCTCTGAAAAGCGAAATGAATAAAACGTTGAAAGTAGTTGATGGTTTCGAATTTCGTTTTCACAAAATGCTAAAAAATTATATTCAGCGCTGGTGTTGCACAGTTAAAACGTGTATGTGTTTTTTTTTTTAAATTTAATGATAATAATATTTGTATAGATAGCTTTAAAGATCACAAAAGTCATTTTAAAATTTCATAGCAAATAATAAATCGACAGAAACTAAACAACAGTTTAAAAAGAAAAGCCGTTGATGATATGTTAACGAAGCCATCTAAAATTATGTATTCTGAATTAAAAAATGCTGATGTCGAATCCTTAACTACTCAAGACCTAAAGTTGATTAAACGAAATTTACACAATGATCGAGCTTCTATCCTAATAATATTACCAACCACTTTTTTTCAATTATACTACATTTTTGACCACATGGAATTCAAAACAAATAAAAATGAAAATTTTTTATTAGTTAATAGTAAGAAAACAATTAATATAGTAGGTTTCTCTACGATAAGCAATTTAAAAGTGCTATGCAATTCGGACACTATATTTGTAGATGGTACATTCAAAAGTTGTCCGAAATTATATCATCAATTATTTACCGTTCATTGTACCATAAATCAGCCTTATGTTCCACTAGTTTATATTTTACTACCTTCGAAGACTACACAATGCTATTTAGAGGCATTTCAATATTTAGTTATAGAGTTTAAAAAAAATTAAGTTGCTGCTGGGGTTAAGTAATAATTACAAAAACAATAATACGGATATAAGTAATATTTTAAAATTATTTTTTGGACTTCATTTTTAAGTCATGATATGGTTGAAGATGTTTTTTCGTATGATATAATAGCATTGCAACCACAACATAATAGGATGTTACAATTTACTGACTATATATTAGAAACTTATTTAACCAACGACGCAGAGTTTCCACCACAGATATTAGCCGAATTTGTATCATCAACGATGCGCGCAACAAACAATTGTGAATCATTTCATACAAAATTAAACAGCTCATTCAATTCATCACACCCAAACATATTCAATTTCATTGACATCTTAAAAAACATGCAATGTGATATGTATATCACATTGAGAAGTCAGGGAACAAAAAGCAAGAAAATGACTGAAAAAAAAAACATTTATACATGACAAAATGTATGAATTGCAAGCAAAAAAAATTACTACGTTAGACTATGTGCGAGAATTGTCTTACAAATTTTTACCAGTTTCTTAATTACAAATTTTGTATAGTAAATTAATTTAATAATACATTTTTTAACCATACACATTATTACTAATTGCTAATAATATATTTTTTAATTAAAAAACAAAAAAACAGCAAAACCAATATTTTTAATCATACCAATATTGATACAAATTATATTGACAGTCCTAAATCTGAAAAATGAGAAGGAAAATATTGATTTTGCAAAAAAAGGCTTAGATGTAATTATTACTTATAAATAAAAAATATTTGAGTAGGTAATAAGAATTATACCCAGGCCGCAATTTACGTTTGTATAAAATATAGCCAGGCCGCAGTTTAAGTATGTACAAAATATGCCCTGGCCGCAATTTACATAAAAAATTGAAAATGGGCGCTCAATTTACAGCGACCCGGGAAATCGGCATTCTTATCTTGAATGAATTGGTATTTTTAGACGAAAAATGATTTGAATGAGCTGATATTAATTTTATTTGTATAACATAATGTAACATATCATTTACATTTAAACGTAGAACATTAAAATCTACCTACTATCTTAACCATAATCAGTTTTTGGAACTTGTCATTTTGTCAAATGTCGTGTTTATTGTATAATGTACAAGTATCAATGAAGTAATTGATAAACTGGCAATAAAACAAAGAAAACTTGATTTTGTATTATAAGTGTAAAGTAATGAAAGTATGAGTATGTAATTATTATTATTTATTATAGTAAAAATAAATATTTATGATTATACTATTATTTTTGTACTAAATTTATTATTGTGTTATTGGAAATAGGTGGTGATAGTGGGATGTTAATTAGTAATTATTAATTATTAAAGAGGTTAATATCTAAGAATATTTTTTGAGTGTAAATTAAAAATTGAAATTTATTTCAAATCTAATGAAAAATAATCAATACATTATTGTTATTCACTAAAATTAAGGACTAATAATTGGTATTAAATGTTATTAAATGTTCTGTAAACTGTACAGTATATAGTGAGTATGTATGGGAAACCTCAAAGGGGGTGGGGGGGCACTTTACAAATGCCATTCAGTGCCTCATCTCCTCCCTTTAGAAATTCCTAAATACGCCGCTGCACACTATACGTACCTACTATTGTATATTATTTTGTCTATTATACCATTGATTATAAAATTGTTTTATAATTATTTCATAATCGATGCTATTAGGCATAAATAATAGTACCTACAAATCTCCGCCAACTATATTAATATCAAAAAATGCCCGTACGTCAGCGTATCTTTAACAGGTCCCACGAAAGAGTCGTAAAATGTTTCGAACGTGTTAGCCGAGACTGGGTTAAGGCAATTTGAGGCCCAGGGGCCAAGGTCTTAAATAAGGCCCCTTTACGGCTAAAATAAATAAATAAAAATATAAATATTATTTACCTGTCATAATATATATAGGTTTATACTATATATAGGTATTAGGTATACACATAACAATAAATAATGTATAATTTATCACTATATTTATGAATTCTAATTTACAAGCTTTTTCCCTCTCTAAATAAACATTAATTTTTTTAAGGTGATTTATGCAGTGTTCTAAGCGTTTATAGAGTATAACGAAAAAATTTGGACAAATCTGAGGCCCCTTAAGAGGACGCCACACCCGCATGTGTTGTCTCCGTCTTACAAACGCGTAACATAGCAAATTACGTCCACGGAAAACAAACGAATCGGCATCAAAAAGTGGTTTTAGAGTAAAAATACCTATAATAAAACTTAAAGAGAACAATATTTCGGAGGGAACCTCATCGGGGTTTTGTATTAATCTAAATACACAGCTAGGTATTGAAGGCACAAAAACTCTTTTTTTAAATAACCACAACTTTTTTAATAGTTAATATTTTTAAAAACGCCGATGAGGTTCCCTCCAAAATATTGTTCTCTTTAAGTTTTATTATAGGTATTTTTACTCTAAAACCACTTTTTGATGCCGATTCGTTTGTTTTCCGTGGACGTAATTTGCTATGTTACGCGTTTGTAAGACGGAGACAACACATGCGGGTGTAGCGTCCTCTTAATAGATTCCAACAATAGAGGCGTCCATGGGCTCCGACTAAATCCTGACTTGGTCTTGACTACGATAGTCTTTCAGTAGTTGTATAATGATAGGTATATCAGAATTTAGTTTTAGGTGTGTATAATATGTCGTTGGAAAAATTGATATCTGTTATAAGCCACCACATATTTCGGGGGTGCAAAATGTTAGTTTCAAGTTTTTAGTAAATTTCAATGTTATAATATTGCATATACCTACCATATTACGTCGAATTTTATTCGTATATCTATCGTTAAAATTTTTCATATTTATAAGTAGAGACCTAATATAATTGCGTTAAAAATATGTCAAAATTGCAATAAAAATAATATGTTAAAATTAAAATGCAAAATAGTACCCATACCGTAAAGTATCGTATATGTACTTAATGTATGTTTACCTATTGAAAAGTATTGAGTTATCAGTGCATATTTAAAATACCTACCTAATTAAAAATAATCAAAGCCATTATGTATGAAACAGGTACCTACCTATTGTTTAAATATACAATTAATATTAATATTCGATCATTGTAAGCACGCATGTGCACGTACCAATAGTGTGTTTGACAATATTACCCTATAAGTTATAACTTATAACGTTACAGATTATGACATCAATTTCATTTTTATAGAGTGACCTCGATAATGCATAATATATATATATAGGGATTTTCAATGTTTGTAAAAAGTACTTGCAACTGGTTCACAAACAATCATACTGTGTATACAGTCAGTGACACAGTCCAGTTGCGTACGTTACATTTATAGTATAGTTATATTACAGTATTTACATAATCATAAAGACATATTACTTATTTACTTAAATACCTGAATCATACGTTTCTCTAATAGAGTTTTTTTTTTTTTTTTAATGCATTGTAAAATGTACGTATATATTTTATTTCGTGGAGACTGCAGACATTCTGAAAAATATCGTGTTTACAGTGACTATTAAAATACAATATTTAAAAAAATCGGAGTTAGGTATATACAAATTAACATTTTGATTTCCGGCAATAATCTGAAAGTAATTTTTAATTGTTTTATAATTATTGTATTTTTAACTAATTTCATATTGGGAACTGGAATGCGGCGGCCATTAATTTGTGATTATCGATATATTATCTATATTAATACAATAATATCACTACACTCAAAAGAGTGTATGCCAGATCCTTCTCGTATCTACCTATAATTGTTACTTAATTATAGTCGGCTTCGTGTAGATATTTGAACATATTTAATGTACGAGGCGGTGGCAGCCGTCCCTTATTCATTGCGAGGTGCGTCTGAAAACACACACTCACAAATACGTAAAAAAAATGTGAACAACCCATGTCCAAAAGGCTAGCCGAGGCAGCCACAGTCGTCCGCTTCTAAACATTGGCCACCTCCCACTGACACATTGTACACACGAGGGGGGGGGGTCTGTACAGCAGCTGGTTGTCTCACTGAAACGCGGACACGTCGATCGTATTTAAGTGATCTGATAGTAAGTCATAACCGGATCTTGACCTAAATATCTTTAAGAAATGGGCCTAAAAAAATATGTCAAGATTACTTATAAACATAAAAAAATGACTTAAAAAACCGACCGAGTGCTAGTAGGTCTCGAGCATTTATTTCAACTTTCTAACTTTCATGGTTCATGAGATACAGCCTGCAGGTGGCAGACGAATGGACGGATGTCTCGTTTTACAGTATGGAATCCTAAAAAGAGTAATTTACGTTAACTACTATGAATAATGAAGTCATGAATAGATATACACAAATAGAAAAAAGTAATAATAAATTAATGTCAATATATAGGTTTTAGGTATAAAACATTATATTATGTACAAATAATATAAAACTAAATTTATTATTATTTACTACAAATATATTACTATTTTTCTAACTTATCAAATTATTTATTGGATTATATTCAATTTACCTACTAATCGTTAATAATTTCAATTTTTAACAAAAAAAAGTACATTTTAAATTGTCAAAATATGTTGATATTTTCTACGTATATTATACAAAAATGTACAACATTTAAAATTTATAAAAAACTATTATAACAGTTTTAAATTCCAGATGAATTTCATGGTCGTCGAATATCTGGCATAGCTTAAATAATGATAAATTAATTGATTGATTAATTGATTTAAAAACTATTCCTTTATTTTCCGAAGTAGAATTAACAATGCAGCACTTTCATTCAAAGATTATAGTTAATATTATATTATATAAAATACTTACCTATAACCGTGATTTCAAGCTACCTGCTACCAAACTAGGTACAATATAATAAACGCTTATATTATTTATTTTGGTTCCTACTCAAATGTCTTAGTTTTAATAACACATTATATAAGTTTCTGATAATGATAAGTTAATTATGATTAGTAAACATAAATACATTACAATATTATAATAAGTAATAACTGTTAACTGTTAAACGTTTCGTCAAAAATAAATAAAAAATATATATTCGTATAGGTATTAGGTACAACATTTTGAACTATGAAGGTAGATATTCTAAGTAATTAATTTTGTTAAAACTCCACGGTACGGTTAAGTGGGAATAATGCAATTTATTAAGTAGCTTTTGAATTTGTATCGTATTATAATATATAAATTTTTATATAATCTATCTATAAATATAAAAATGCAAATGGTGTGAAATATGTATAGTAATTAATCAATTGAGAACAGTTGTTGGGCTGACTAGACTATAAGTCTATAACTTCAATATTTGTATAATGATAGGTATAACAGAATTTAGTTTTAGGTAATAACTACCTATAATCAATATTGATCAATTGTTGAAAAAAATTCGAAAAAAAAATGTATTTTCGTTTGGGGGGGGGGCTGGAGAAATGTCTAAAAAATGGTAACTCCCTTGGTACTTGGTGTTTTGAATGCAGGGTTTCGAAATAGGTCACTCAAATTCATGCCAATTGCACGCTAAATTTTGGCGTTGAAAAAATTCGAAAAAAAATTTATTTGCTGTTTGAGGGGGCTGGGGAAATGTCTAAAAAATGGTAACGCCCGTGGTACTTGTTGTTTTGAATGCAGGGGTTCGAAATAGGTCACGCAAATTCATGCCAATTGCACGCTAAATATTGAGACATAAAAAAGTCCTTAAAATTCAAAATTTGGATGAGGAGGGGCTGTAGAAACGTTTCTACGGCAACCCCACTTTGTTTACATATTTAAACTTGACCTAGTGCCAAGCAAATTCCAAAATCAGTCACGCCAATTCACGCTAATTGCACGCTAAATATTTAACCAAAAAAAATTTTGAAATTGGTTTTAGGGGGGGGGCTGGAGAAATGTACGTCTGCTGCAAACAATTTTTTTTCCTGTACTTTACTATATTCTATTATATAATTTTGAGAAATTATTATTTTTCTGCTAGTATGAGCATTAGTATTCTAAAGTTCTGACAGAGGCTATTAGTAAAAAATTGTCTCCCAGGTAGGAACTAACAGTATACAATACGTATAATGTACATAATAGGTACGTATACGTTATTCAATGTCCAACAAGTAGGCATACTGCTACGCGAGGCCGTTAGTAAATTTCGTCTCCAAAAGAACATGAATATCAAATCATGTTACCTACCAATGTACTTATTACTAAACCTATACTACGTGAATATTGCACCACTGTATATTTTCAAAAAACAGCGGAGTGATACATATTTTATAACAATAAATATAATATAGGAAAATGTACTCAAGAGGGATTGTGGCCTCTATTAGGTTAAACATTAGAGTGAGTCAACCTATATTTTAAAACTTGATGGTAATCACATTATCTGTGTTCGTATCTTGGTTTTATATACAATTATTTAGTTGTTAAGTGAACATTGAGCATTTTTAATTCACACTTTATTATACCTATACTCACAACTTTTTGTTGTACCTAACACTATTGAATTCGTCTATTTCTTGAATTAATTGAGTTAATTCTTGAGTCAAACGTTATAACTATAACTTATAATAATACCTAATAATAATATAATTATACTGAATTTCGGATTTAATTTTTTTTTATGATACACTTTTCAATAATTTTACTTGCTTTGTTAAACAAAGTGAACATAGGACAATCCATTATTATTCAATATCAGGGCTTGCATTTGAAAAAAAGAATTCCGTTTTACGTTATTTACAATTAAAACGTTACACAATGTTTGCGTTTATCGTTATTCAGAATTAAAACGTTACCCAATTTTCGTGTTTATCGTTATTCAGAACTATAACGTTATCCAAGTTTTGCGTTTATCGTTATTCAGAATTAAAACGTTATCCAAGTTTTGCATTTATCGTTATTTAGAATAAACTTTAACCACGTTTATTATACAATCTACTGCATTTAAGGTATTTTTGCTAAGGAAACAAAAAATTCGCCTTAAATAACGAATACTTTGATATAATAAACTTATTTTTCAAATGTTGTTTTTACTGCCTTTTGGTTTAGGAGGGCAGTATATACGTGTTCTATTACTAACGTACCGATTAATCTAGTGAAGCGATAAGAATTCTGAAAACAGATTTGAATTTGTCGTCAAGTCTATTTTTCCACATTTTTGATAGTATCCCCCCAAAATCACAAAAACGATATATTAAAAAGAGTAATTAAAAAATTTACATATTTCAATTTTTGGAGAAGTTTAAATCAAAAAATCAAAAATGTGGGAAAGTCGATCTCAAGAATACTTGACGACAAATTCAAATGTTTTCAGAATTCTTATTACTAGATTAATTGGTACGTTGGAAATAGAACATGTCTATAATCCTATGTTGCACGTGTGTTAGACAAAGACAGAAAATCGCCCCATATTAAACGCGGCGGCACAATAATAATAATATTGTTGGTCTGTGTGGTTAATCGGGTTGATCTGGTGGGTAAAAACTTAAAACGCTACTAAAACGTACGAACTAAATGTCTAAATCTAAAAACAAGGTGTTGGGAGTACAAGGAACTCGTAAACTAAATTCGTAACTTCTCTTCAGTTTCGGCGGCGCGGCGGCGGCGGCTCGGCGGCTGTTGTGACGACACGCGGCAGCAGTAGCCACACAATCAGGGCCGGTTTTAAGGGGGGGCACCGGTGGGCAATTGCCCGGGGGCGGCACACTTTGGGGGCGGCAAAATTATCTCAGATAAAATAAACAAAAAATTAATTTTTTTGTAAAGAGAAAGATTTCTAAAAAATGATATATTTTATTATTATTTATTTTTTAAATTCACGTATGCATACATTTTTTTTTACCTATATTTTATCATTTTAAATAAAGAGAAATAAACGTTATTAACTAAGTAGGTAGGTACCTAACATTATTAAATATTAGTGGGTTTATTTTTACTAGTAAACTGTAAAACTAGACGTATAGTATAACTGCGTTGGCCCGTATTGGCAAATCAGGATTTTCGATTGTACTTATTTACTGGCTACTAAAATACATTTGTGTCATTTCATATTATACAACTTGCTAAACTCTATATGTCAGTGACTACGTACTCCGTACCTACATAATTTAAATATCAATAAGTGAACTAATATAATAGAAATAAGAGTTTACTTTTTTTTGAATTGTTATATAAAATAAAATATTATTATTATTATTATATTATTTATAATACTATTAAAACTTCCAACTTTATAATTGATATTGTAAGGTTGTGCCAGTTAAGGTAGGTACACTACAATTACACAGTTTAGGTTCACTTAAATTACATTGCAAATCTGCATAAAATTATTGGATATATTTATATGTTTATATATTTATACATTATATATATGAATTGAATGCAGTAATTTAGCCATAGTGGCAAGTAGGTAAATAATAATTAATAAGTAAGACTAGATAAGTTTAATTGTGTCATAACAATTTTTTAGTTGAAATTATACTTTAATGGAGCTAAAAAGAGTCAAAGCTAGTGGTGTATGCAATGGTAAGGAGGCAAAAAAAAGAAGGAAAAACCTAATGAAGTTATAAGAAAAACAAACGAAATAAATACCATGTTTAAACTTAAAAGAGAAGAGCATAGTGAGAAAGTAGAAACCATAGTTTGGAATTCAAAGTAAACACATATTTAGTGATTTGTGATTTTATAATAGAAGAATTAACGAGTCGAAAGTTAGCTTACGATAATGTTATAACAAACTAACAAAGTATAGTTTTTTTTTAAGACTCACAAAGATAAAACCATCAGAAGTACGTGTTTTAGCTGAACATTTGTACTCAATGTATACAAAAGATTTGGATGTAACATTTATTAACGAATGTGTTCATTTTCAAAGTTATATTGAAAGTATGAAAAATTCTCCATCAACTATAATTGATATGAGTTCTATGTTAAAAATAGAAGGATCAGAAGACATTTACCCGTGTGTTAGTATTGCTTTGCTTTACACATGTTTTTATGTACCTACTCCCTGTTCAAACTGTACCGCTGAACGGTCATTTTCAACGTTACTCTGAATAAAAACATACCTAAGGTCAACAATTTCTAAAGAGAGATTAAACTCACATGTAATATTAAATATTGAATCAGAAATAACAAAACAAATTAAATATGAAGATATTATAGATCATTTTGCTGATATTCAATCAAGAAAAAAATTGTAAAATAAACAATAAATATTATTATATTACTATATTACTATATTATAGTACATATTATTAATTGTATATCATTCTTTATTATTTGAATCATGGAAGATTCTAGGTAGATAGTACCTAAGACCTAAGTTATAAACTAGTTACTTATGTTTTTTTTTTGTATAGTTTACCTACTATCAAAAATCTAATATTGGAATGCATAGGTACCTAGTTAAAATTGCTAAAAATTAACTGCAAATTAAATTTCAATGAGAAAGGGAAACATAAAAAATGAATTAATGTTATGCCCCCCCCCAAAAAAAAAATAAAATTTAGCCACCACTTCTATGGTATTAAAAAAAATGTGTTGGAAAGGGGCGCCATAAATATTGTGCCCGGGGGCAAAAAATCCCTAAATACGGCCCTGCACACTATATAAAAGATTCTGAGAGGAGACGGTTTTTCAGTGTGGATATTTTATATTATATTTATATTGTTATTAGTTATTACTTATTAATTATTTTTAATACAGAAGAAGGTAGGTACCTAAGTTTAATTATTATTATACAATTACAACAAAATAACTAAAATCGTTATTCTTGGTTATTTAATATGCAGGGACGGACTGGGCCAGGGTGCTATACACCAAGTAGCACCCCGGGCCCCCGATTTTACTCCTTTACCCCCTTTTTAATTTTACTCTTATCGTAATGTAGAATATAAAGATAAATTAGAATAGAAATCTACAATATTCTGTTGTTATTATATTTATAATATTACATCGTGTCATCGTATCATTCGTGTCTACGTAATTAAAATAAATATAGATAAAATAACTGCATAAAAGTAAAAATTTCATTGAATGACAGTATCTATAATCCATATTATATATCTATAATGTACCTATATAGTCTGTAGATAACCGTACATTAAAGATATTACTACTGCCGCTTATCGCTATGATTGTAATCATGAAGACTAGAATAAGGAGACCAAACTCCGCTTCTGATAACGGTTTGTTTATAGTTTTGTTTTTGTATTTATAGTAATTTTATCTTGTCTTATTAGGTATGTGTTAGCTATAAATGTTATAATTATATATTTTATATTTATAATTTATAAACATTTGTCATTTTTATTATTACATGAATTGATGATTTAACTAAATATGATAATCGATCATTTTTCGTATTCGTATCTTTGAGCTTTTAGCTAGGGTCTAGGAGCACGTTCGACGTTCGACGTTTTATATTATTCTATAAGTACGAGTACCTATACGAGTTTGAGTATTGAAATTAAAACTGGTGAGTAGGAAATCATTTAATATTACTCTATTATATATTTATATATTATAAGAAAATGTATTATAATGCGTATTTGTGTATTGTGTAAATATATTAAACAATTTTCATATTGGATATTACCGTCTAATAACATTTAATATTTTTCAATATTATATTATTAAATAAAAATTTGATTTAGTTTAAAGTATTGATAACTTAATAGGTATGAACGAAATGGTCCATAAAGGTTAATATAATTGATACATCATCAAAAAAACACGTAAATATTTTCTACTTCTTAAGACTTAAGCAAATATTTTTGACTAACATTTCATTGATATTTTGTCTTTGGATTAATTATTTACAAAATATAATCATTATTTGAGGTGAGCTAAGATTAAAATTGTTGTGAATTTTATTTTCTAAATTAATATGTCTTGTATTAAAAATTAATATTGTACCTAGTACCTACCTATATTCATAAATTGATTATACATTTTAAAGTTGAAGTATTCTATTAGATATATGGGCTATGGCTATGTATACCAAATCAAAATAATGTTTACCATCTCATAACATTGCAAATTTTTATTCAGAAGAATCCATTTTACTCTGTATCTGTAATTTTTTAATATTAGAGTCAAATGACTGAATCAGGTTTAAAGGTACCTAGGAATATTACCAATGGCACCATGTTAACATTTTTTTGAGTTTTTAATTTAAAAAAAAAAACATAATTTAAGTTATGAATCTTAAAATGCAAAAACGAATTACAATGAAATGTCCTCTTAATTGTCAACTTACCCACAGGCGAGGTCATTGATTTTATTAAAAAAAACTAGAAGTTAGGTAGTTAATCGGAAAGCAAATGTCCAAATAGATTGCATATTATATTATATAGACTATTATACTATACCCTTAATATGATTTATATACTTTGTAGTTAATAGTTTGTTATATACTTATATAAAGTAAAAATGTATAAACATATACTGTCTATAAAACGTACCTACGTACCAAAAAACTTTATTTGTCAGTTTGTTATGTAATATATTTGGTAATTAAACTAAAATTATACAGGTTCATACATAATCAAAATAAAATAAGTATTAATTTCAATTTTCATCAAAACTGAATTCTTTATTAATATTATCAAAGTTTATTTTGGTACAGAAATTAATAATTATTAATTATTATTTATTAGCTATAAATTATATATTATAAAGAAAACAAATTCATTATTAATTGGTTAACAACTTAAGGCAAACATAAGAATAGTAAGTTACCTATTTTTGCTTATAACTTATATAATAGAAATAGGGAAGGTATATATTTTTGTATATTTCATAAAGCAGAGCTATAGCAATGGATTTGCTACCTGTTGGTTATATATAGATTATAGACACTAATTTTTTAAACAGTGCAAGTCAGTTAATTTAAAATAATTATAATAAATTATTGTTGTTAATATAAAACAAACTAATTAAACAAATTAAATAGAATTTTGATACATAATACAACAATTTAATGGAGTGATGTATTTGCCATTTACATTTTTAATAATTTTGTTGACATCAACTATTTAATCGTTTTTTGAAACTTACTGATAACTGAATAACTGATATGTTATATGGATACTTAAATAGTTAAATACACTACCATAGTGCCATATAAAAAAAAAAAAACTAAAGAAAATTTTATGAAATATTAAATCAAATTATTTTTTCTAAAATATGTGATCTTCTATTATGATTGTACTTACTGGGTTTTCAAAAATATTTAAAACTTGTGAAAAAAAACTGTTTTATATTGGCCATTATTATACTTAGTTCAATTTAAGTAACTTAAGAACTTAGAATAGCCAAAACATAATAACCAAAAAAATTTTTTTTGATTAGTTTTGTTTCAAATTTGATTTGAAAGCCAAAAAAAATCATCATACAAACATAATAGTGGTAGTACAAAAAGAAAAATGCTTGAAAAAATAGAGCTTGAAAAAGTAAAAAATATTCCTAAGCAGTGCAAACTGAATTTTAATCTAACAGTAAAAAAACAGTATCAAAAACAAAACATTTAGAACACGTGGTGATTGAAGAAGATTTTAAGGTAAATAGAAAAAGAAAAATTAAAATGATGCTAGGAGAAAAATCAAGGGACAAAAGATCAAATTTTAATAGTAAAGATAAATATCGTATAGAAGTTTTTCAAAATGTTATGGATACAATTTTGATGGCCATAGATTTAAGATATACCGAGAAAAAAAATCAAAATGTTTTAATAGGGCTTTCTCTGATTTTTCCAGGACCTACCTATCTTGAAAATATACATAATCGTGTGGAAACATTTGGAAAAAAATTAGAAGTTTTTGCATTAATGGCTAACGTTTAAGTCACTGAAGTTTTAGAAGAACTTATAGCTTTTGCTACATCGTACAAGACCATGATACCTCTTTGCAATTAAAATTACATTATGCCAATTGAAGAAAAACAAGAATTAAGTGAATATGAATCTGGAGATGATGACTGCAGCATGGTTCATGAAGGTAAATTTCAAAGTTCATTATAATAATTAACAAATAACAAAAATTTAATTTTTTTGTTATATTTTTATTTCAGGTAATTGTAAAAATAATGGCTGGTGCATTCCATGCGCATTTTCTATCTTACACAAATATTATTACATGGGTTCATCGCCTTCAGCATTCAAGAACTTATATAAATTATATGTAGTTGCTACGACATTAGCATGCACACAAGTCAACTGCGAGAGGGCCTTCTCTAAATTAAAAATAATTAAACCCCGCTTAAGAGCAGCAATCAACTAAGAGCATCTTGAAGCGTTGATGTTGTTATCCATTGAAAGTGATCTCATTCTAAGTAGTGATGAAACTTTTAATTTATTGGGTGAAAGTTCTAACGAATTAAGTAGATTACTCTTATTTTAAAGTATTTGATTTCAAAAGGTATTTAAAATACGATTATTATATTTATATTGTTAACTCATACATTTAAATCTAGGAAAGATACTAGTATATAAGTTATACGTAAGCTATATTATATTTTTAATATTGTATGGTATATTTTAATTAATAAAGTATTTAAGTATGTTTAAAATTGAACTATGTGAATTGTGAGTGTATGAACAGAAGACATTTGTTCTTATTCATAATATATTATATAGCTACCTACTTGTTATGTTGGCATTAAAACTTTATAATTTTAAGAATAATTGAGTATTATATAAAATACATGTGTTCCTTTGGGTGAGTTTAAATCTAAAAATCATCTAAAAATGCATTTAGTCCAAGCTACATACATAAAAAAATTGTTACTATAAGTATCTAATATCTGTAAGTAGTATATATGTACCATTCCTGGCGCACCTCATAATATATCAGTAAAAGATCACAAAGAAAAAAAAAAAAAAAGATGTGCAAAAAGATCAGAAAATTGAAATGCAATAATTATAAAAACATTTTTCACAAAACTTATGAAATGCAATAATAATAAAAAAAATTGAAATGCAATAATTATAAAAACATTTTTCGCAAAACTTATTAAATACATTTTCACCCCCCAAAATATTTTTCATAATACTTATGATACTAATAATTAAAATCGAAATGTAATAATATTTAAAATATTTTTTAATAGAATTGTTCTATTAAAAAAAGTCTAACAACAAACTAGTGAATATTAAATTTCAAACCAATTATTCATTATATGATTCGATAATTCATTATGAATTTTCTTAAAATAATCAAATAATTTCTTAAAATTGTTTTTGTAACGATTGTAACTATACTTATTATCATAAGATTGATATAAAGATGATACATGAGTTTCTAAATTATACATAGATGATTCAATTTCTGATAACTCTTTTAGTATATTTTTATACCTTTGGATCATATCTAAAAATTGTTTACAATTTTCCATTTCTATTATTTATATTAGAAAAAAAAATTTTTTTTTAACATTGTTCTATTAAAAATATTTTTCTAATCTTTATGATTTTGATTTCTAATCAGTGTATTGAGATGGTTTACAAAATCGTTTCTATCTATGTTTGTTTTATAATGTCCCCAAGCTAATGTATCAATACCATTTTCCAAAATAAATCTTTTATCATCATAAACACTTAAAGCTTTTTTGTTTTGTTCTACAGTAAAAATATCATGTTTCTTAGTTCTAAATAAATTTTGTTTAACATATTTTGATTCTTTTGTTAGTAAACATTTTTCAAAATCATTAAAACATATTTTATTTTCTACAACATTTTTTTTAACACCTTTAGCTTTTTTAATTTCTTTTTCAGTATCTAAGATTCGATGAGAATATAATTTAGATCTTAAACCTATAAATTCAGACATTATTTTTCCATTTAACTCATCTTTAAACTTGCCTAAAACTTTTTTGTTAACTAAAGGTAAACCATAAATATTATCTTTTGGATAATCTGATGTGTCAAAATGATCTAACATAATTTTCATATCTTGATAAAAATCATTAGTTTTTATTTCTAATATTAGTGAATCTGTATCTGTGTATAACAATCTAACTCTATTTCCATATTTTTTCTTTATAATATTATAATAAAAATCATACATTAACATTTTAGATAAATCTAAAATACACATTCCTACATATATTGGTTGTTTGAAAGATATTTGTGTTCTTTTCATATGTACGGCAGCTAAATTTTCTGTAAAAATTGTTCTTCGATCAAAATTTGGTTTTGTAATTAATTTTTCTAGTTGGTATGCATTAGAACATAATCTTATATCAACATGATTTCGAACATTCATCATAGTACGTCCATAAACACTATTATTCATTAATTTGAAAAATTCTTTTTCAAACTCATTCTTATCTTCTGATCTAAGATTAGTATTAAAATCAATATAAACTTTTAACCAAGGAGATTGACTAAATTCTAATACTCTATGAATTTTCTCTATCTTTAAACCTAAATTAATATATAATTTTAGTGTTTCATAATGTATTATATATTTTTTCTTATCATACAAAGTTGTTAATAATTTTGGAAGTTGTTTGTTATCAAAATGTCTTTCTGGTGCTAAAGGGAAATCTGAATGTAGATCATGGAGTTCTTTAGGGTAAGATAAATCGACTTCTAAAATATAACCTTTACATGATTTATCAGAAATATTCATTACATTAAAATCATTCAGATTATCAACCCATTTGAAATCTCCAGTAGGTAAATATTTACTCATTGCCCACCCATAAAGATTATTTGCATCCAAGTATTCTAAAAATATTGATTCCTCCTTTTTTTTTAAATTTATCTCCCATGTATTTATTATTTGCTTTTGAATATCTTTGACTGCATTGAGATAAGCCACCTCTGATTCCAGATTCAAACATCAATATTTGATCTATATCTGTTAATAAATCTAATTTTACTTTTGTCATTCTTAACATGCAATCCCACGCAAATCCTGGTGTTGTGTAATACCACATAGGATCTAATTTATAATTTTTTAAAGAAATGTCTCTAAAATTTTCTATTATATCTGTTAATAATAAAACATCGATCTTATTATATAAACTAGTGAATTCACGCATATTTTGTATATTAAACACTTTCCAAATTTTATGTGAGTTTTTATATTCCTCTTTAGTTATATTTTTATCTGTGAGAGAACTATAAAATTTTTCAATAGGAGGTAAACATGTTTCATTAAATTTTTCTTCACAATCCATATACTCATAGGGATATGCTAACTTTCTAGTAACTAAATCTAAATGTTCTTCAGGAAAATATTCACTAAGTTCTTTAAATTTATTTTTTAAATTTAATTTTGAATCATTTCTTAAATTATTTGTTAACTTTTCTAAAGAACTAGGTAAAAATTTGAATGAATCAATAAATCTTAATTCTATACATATTTTTATGTCTTTACCTTTCCTATTTACTTCACGTGACATCATTTTTGAAAAAGAAATATATTTTTCCTCATTATTTGGGATTAATTTTATTTTTTCATTATCATTCCCAAATTCTTTTATAAATAGATGGGCATCATAACCTGAAAGATTGTGAAAAACAATTGGAATAAAACATGGATTTTGGTAATTAAGATTACATATAGAATGTGCTGCTCCTCTATATTCTCCAGTTAAGTGGTCATGATCCCGAACTTTTTTCATATTTATTTTTTTATTTTTTGTTTCTTCATTAAGTTTATCTTCAAATGATTTAATACGATACTTCTCAGCATTACATTTTTTATAATATTTAATAGTGTCAATAATTATTTTAAATTTTTTCTCTAAAACTGGAGGTAATTCATCTAAACATCTTTCACAAATATGACATTTATCAGTTTTATTATAATTATTTAATTGTTCTGCATTCAATGTTTCCATAGGAACTATTTTATCATATAATTCAGAAATAAGTATTTCTTCATCTTTCATACAATCATAAAATACTTGAGCTACGTTTGGACCAGAATATTCTACAGGAGGTTTATAATCACCATTACTATATTTAATATAATAACAAAAATTATTAGGTATATGTTTCTGATAACATTTTGTAAAAGACTCTGTATTATTTGGTTGACAAGTATATATTGGTTGAAGTGTACATTCAAAGTCAGCATAAATCACAAAAGGGACTCTTAAGGAATGATTATAAATTTTAAATTCTAAAGTTTTGTCATAAGGTTCTGGTAGAACTATTTTAGCAGCTTTATTATTAACACAATAATGTTTATGATCATTTAACTTATTTTCTGTATCAAAACTATTTAAACACATTTTACACAAAAATCTTTTATGACCATCTTTTGTAACTTGACTTCCTACTAGTTTCCATAAATCTTTAATCCAACAATAATGTCCTTTATTCATATTATTATCCTCATCATCAGTATCCTTATCATCCACTGTTAAATATAATAAATCTATATGATTAGTTTTTTCGATTTTACTTACTTGTAAAGGTACAATTACATTTATATCTAAACAATAAATATTAATAGAAATATCTTTTGTTCTTTTAACAAATTTCTGAACGTCTGTGGTTTTTACTGGAAATTCAATATCTTTAAATTCTTTATCAAATTCATTTTTAAAAGGAATATATTTAGTTACTCTTTGTCCATCTTTTTCAACAGGGTGTAAAGCAGAGAGTATTGCCCAAAGAAAACATTTATCATCTTCATTTTTAACATTTATAATAGCATGTTTATCTCCAATATGTTTAGGTAATGGAATATATGAAGAACCCTTAAAAGGAACATATTTATTTATATTTATTCCCAAACTTAAAATTTGATGAAGTTTCCATTGTGAATTTTTCATTATAAAATCGTCTTCTTCTTTTACAATTTTTATTTTTGCTTTTGTATAAAATTCATTTAAGTTAGAATTTTTTGTTAAAATTTTATTTTGTGTTTTAAAATTTTTTTCCTCATATTCCATATTTTCTTCATTATTACATCTCTTATATATAGCAAGAAACATAATATTAACTTTTAAATTTGTTTTTTTTAATTCGTGTTTAAGTCGTCCTATTACTGGATTATCTAAACGATTTAAAAATGGTTGTATATCTTTAATACCCATATTATTTTTAATAATATAAGTTTTTATTCTATCTCGAAATGCTGTTTCTTCATTTTTTAAAATAGGTCGAATAGTATTGTTTTCAACAAACTCGAACATTTCTTCACTAAAATTGAAAACTTTATGTGGTTTGGGTATTATCTCTCTTGATATTCTTGGTCTTATACCATTGTTTTGATGTCGAATAGATTGCACATGTTTAGACCAACTGTTGTATTTAACTGTTAGCTTACAAATATCACAAGTTTTATCTATTTTTGGTATTCTCTCTTGTCTTGTTCTTACATTTGTTGTTGTTGTACCTCTGTATGTTCGTCTAAATCGAGGTATAATTGTTTGATCTGGATCATTGTTTTGATGACGAATAGATTTCAAATGTCTAGACCAATTTTTGTAACTAACTGTTAAGTTACATTTATCACAAGTTTTGTTATCCATTTGATTATTTTTAACATTTCCTTTAACTAAAGGTTCAATTTTATTTAAGCCTTCCATTTATTATAGAGAATATTATTTTTTTTTTACATTCAATATTTTAATAAAAATAATTTTTATTAAAAATAATATTTAAATGAAATTATAAAGTTGGGAGACACGTTGTCTCCCAACTCATTAAGATCCCATACTAAATTCACACATTTTAATATTTCCTAAATCTTGAATAATCTTAATATTGTCTAGATAATAGTGATGATAATCACTTGTTGCAATAATTTGGTCATTAGCTATTTTACAAAGTTCTAACCAAGTTGGTGAATGTAATAGTTTAGAAATATAAGGCTTTCCATTTCCAAAATAAACATCTCCTTGACTAATAATAAAAATATTTCCTTCAATTGGAATTTTATTTAGATTATATTTAATACTCTCAGAATTTTCATAGTATTCAAAAACACAAAATTTCACATAACATTTATTTTTTTATCAATTTCTTTAACTAAAGATTCAATTTTATTTAATCCTTCCATTCTTTATTATAGAAAATATTATTATTTTTTACATTCAATTTTTAATAAAAATAATTTTTATTTAAAATTCTATTTAAATAATATTAAAGATTTTATAAAAAATAATATTCCAAATAAATATAAGAAAAATAGAGGTGATGTGGTTGGCTACATCACCTCTCATCTCCTACTAAAAAAACAAATAAAGACAAAGAAATATTTATTTCAGAAGCAGGTTTATATAGATATCACTTCCTTTAACTTAGGTCATATTATTAAAATTCTGATTTTTGTAACTCTTCGTTATAAAAACTCCCTATAATCTCTCCATTGTTTAAATCTATAATTTTATAGGTAATAGGAATTGTGTTTAAAATTTCATTAACTATAAATATTTCATCAGTCCAATTTTTATTAAATTTATTATCAAATGTTTTTTTATAAGCTGGTATTCTTACTCTATCACCTACACTAAATTTAATTTTTGGTTTAGGTTTGTCTTTTGTAGAAAATAATTTGTGAAAAACAACATCTTCGTTAGATTTATTTACTTCACAAGGTCTCATACCAATAGATCGATGTATGTCTTCGAAATTATATTGATATATTAATTTTTGTAAAATTTTAATCCATTTTTTTGAATTTGTAACTTCAAATATTAATCTCATTTTCTTGTTTAATGTCCTATTAAATCTTTCAATAATTGATGATTTTTCTTCATTTTGGGTGTGATACATTTTAATTTCATATTCTTGCAAAACTTTTTTAAAATGTTTATTTTCAAATTCTAAACCTTTATCTGTGTGAAGTAAATTTGGTGCTTGATGATTTTGTGATATAGCTTGTTTTATTATTTTTGCAAATGCTTCTGAAACATTAATTCCATCTTTCTTTTTGAGTTCTAAAGCCCAAGAAAATTTTGAAAATGTATCTATAACAGTTAATATATAAGAATAGCCCTCATTTTCATCAGAATAATTTCTCATTATAACTAAATCAGCAGCCCATAAATCATCTATAGCTCTAGTAATTATTCTTCGTTTAGGAAATTTTTTTCTAACTGGTTTATGAAGTTCTTTAGCTAATATCATTTTATCTGTATCATTTAATTTTTTATTGGAAATATTATGTCCAATTGTAGAATTTTTTATAAATTTACTTTTATTTGTGTTACACTTGAAACATTTTGATGAAATTCTCCATCTACCATTAACTGTTTGAATTTTAGTTGCATTAATATTTTTTGTTTGAATTTTACATTTAAGACAATATATTAGATCGTCACCATTCATTTTATATTATATTACATTTTAAATAAATTGTTTATAGTTTTTAATAAATTCTAAACATAAATGTCCACATATAGGTGGATCATCATAATCTTGGAATTTATCATCAGTATATTGAAGGTTATTTTCACCTAAATATTTTACAAGTTCTGGAGGAGGAGGCATTCCAAATGAATCGAAATAAATTTTTTTATTTTTTATTTTTTTCCATGCAACCCAATGTGACCCGTCTTGAGTAGAATTATTTAAATTTAATATTCCACATTCATTTAACAGTGGTTTAAGAGGTAATTCATCTCTCATGAAACAACCTCTGAATATTTTTATATTATTTCCAAATTGTATTATATCAAAATTACTTAGCGGTTCAATTTTTAGATATTTTTTTTTCAAATTTTTTATAAATGATGATTTATTGAAATTATTCATTTTTTTCGATTTTTTTTTTTTCTTCAATCCAGAACCTTTATTTTCCATTGCTTTATTATGTCGAATTGTTTCTTTTACAATTGCATTTTTATAATTTTTATCATTAACACTGTTGTAAATTGCAGATACACCTCCAACTAACGCGCTAGCTGCACCTATCCATGCAAAAAGTAATGGTAAAAATCCACCTTTTTTATCTTTAATTTGTGAATTTCGAATCTCTATTCTTACTCCAGATTTTTTATCCTTAGCGTTTTTTAATTTATCTAATTGAATTTTATCTAAATTATAAATATTTTCGCCTTTAAATATTTTGTTACTAGCAAATTGAAGTGTTGCATTAGTATTATTTTTATGAGCTTCTTGTAATTTTTTAATTTGATTTTTATTTAATTTAAAATAGTACGTCATTTTATAATACAAAATATTATAAAATTTATTCATATATCAAATTCATTCCTAAACGTCTTTTTCCTTTCATTGCATATGCAGTTATTATAGCCGGAATTTTTTCAGATATAGGACTATCAGGATCATTATATCTTTCCAATGCTTTTTGTTGTAAAACTTTATCAGCAATATGTCTTGATTTAATATCTTTATGATTTTTATAAAAATAATCGTGTTCTCTTGCAGCTTCGTCTAATTTGTTGATTAGTTGTATATTTTGTTCTTCATTTTTCTCTAAATCTGTAAATGGTCCTAAATATTTATATTTAGGATAATGCATCGGAGGTAAATATTTACAATTCAAAAAATCATTAAAAAAGCCTGCACCTTTTATAATTTTCTTTGGTAAACTTGAAATAAATGACCATAAATATATCGGACCTTTATCGGGAATATCAATTCCTTTTTCCATTATTTTAATACAAAAATTAAGTATTTCAAGTTTTTTATTATGAAAATAATTATTTCCTACTCTTTCTTCACTAGATATATAATATATTTGTTCTCTTAATTTTTGTATATGTATATCATTTGTTATTTCTTTTGGTAAATTTATCACATATTGTAGTAAATATTCAATACCTTTAGGATCATCTATTAAATATTCCATTTTTGTTTTAAATAATTTAAGAATCCCATGTAGTTCATTATGATAAGTATAATTTCCTGCTTTTTGTTCAGCTGCTATTAAATGTAATCTTTCATTTAATTGTTTCATATTATCTATCCAACGATATTCAATTTCATTATTTGTATAATTCATTAAACCAGCTCCTTTATTCTCTGTTGTTTTTGTAGGTTTTAAAATTTCTGTTGCTTTTGTAGGTTTTAAAATTTCTGTTGTTGGTTTTGGTGGTTTTAAAATTTCTGTTATTGGTATTGTAGGAAAATCTGGTATTGTAGAATTTAAATTTTCTGTTGGTGTTGTTGATGTTTTTTTTTCTATTTGAATTTTTTTCCAAATAGGACTAATCAATTTTATATATTTATTACCTCCACTTGATCTAACACTATTTGTATTTTTATCAAAATTTTTGTATATTGCATCTGTTTCAAGTAATATTTGTGTATATTTTTCTAAATCATCTTTATTATATTCATCTTGTTTTGGAACATCTGATTGAGTTAATAGACTCCACATACCTGGAGTTATTTCACGTTCTTTACCTTTTAATATTATATTATCTAAATTAAATGTTATTATTTCTTTTCCGATCGAATGTTGTTTAGTTTTTTTATTAAAATTTATTCCAAATGAATTATGTTCAGGTAAAGATGCTAGAGCTATACTAGAATTTTTACCTAATATTGTATCAGGAGGCAAAGGAGATGAATTTTTTAATTTTATCGGAGAACTTTTAGGTGTTTGAATATTTTCATAATCCTCTGTACTTAATATTCGTAATAGCTCTGGATTACGAGGTTTATAAAGAGTTGTGGGTATTAACATTTTTTTAATATCATTATCAGTTTTAATAGCAACCTCTTTAACACCATTAACAGATGATTCAACTTTTGATAAACCTTCTAATATTGGTCCAAATTGTTTTACTTTATCTTCAGCTGAATGTATATCGTCTATAACTCTTTTTCTATAGTTACTTTTTAAATTTTTTTTAATATTAATTATTTTTTCTATGTTTGCTAGTGAATATTCTTTTTCTTGTAATTTTTTTTCATCATCTTCATCTTCATCTTCATCTTCATCTTTTCTCAAATTATTTACCTTTTTTTCAGAATGTGATAAATTTGATTTTTTAAATTTATTTTTTAAATTTTGTTCAAGATGAATTAATTCTTTAATATTTTTAGGGTCGTTTTCTAAATTAGTTCCTTCCTTGAAATTGTTTTGTGTTTCTGATGGATCTGTAAATGTAACTTTTTTTAAATTTTTTTTTATTATTTTTCTTAAATTGTTTTGAGTTTGTTTAACATTCATTTATTATATGAAAAATATTAATTTTTTCATTATCAAGTATTATTAAGTATAATCAAGTAGTTTTTCAAGTTTATAGTACAAACGATTATTGAGTAGATCGATTGTTATAAATCCATAGTCATTTTTCCAACAATCTGAACATAAAGTTTTAAAATCATTGAAAGAAATAGTATTACTTAAAAAATCATTCCAAATGTTTTTAATATATTGAGTTGATTTAAAAACTATTAAAAGAGTTAAATTATTTCTTATATATTGTTTATTTGCTGAACTATAACATTGATTTAAAAAAATAACTGAAATATTTTTTGGTCTTGATCTATTCATATATTCATAAATAGGTTTTTGTTCATCTAAAGGAATATCATCAAAAACAACTAAGCTATCACGTTCACATTCGTCTACAGATATAATATCTGTATCAGATATATAAAAATAAATCTCAGGTATACCTTCAAATATTTCTATTAGATCATTATAAACTGGTTGGTCGATACTTTTTGTAAAAATATATAATTTTTCATAATTAGTCCAATGATTTAGAACTATATTCCTCAACACCTCTGTTTTACCAGAGCCTGATGGACCAGTTATTTGAAGTCGCATAGGTAAATGAAATAAAGATTTTATTTTATTTTTTATTTTATATGGTTTTATTATAATAAGATTCATTTTATTATAAAAAATTTTTATAATAAAAAATTATTATTTTTTATTTTTTACTATTATAAACAATGTATAATATTTTTAAAAAGTATGATCAGTTTATTGAAAGTGTTCAATATAAAACTTTTACACCTATAAGTAACAATCAACTTAATACACCTAATAAAGATACCATTTTTAAAATAAATAACCAGGATAATTTTCTGGATATTAGAAAAGCAAAGTATTATATGTCTGGTAAATATTTACAAAAAGATGGAAAAGAATATCCTAAAGGTTCAAAAATACAACTAATTGATGATTTTCCTAAACATTCATGGACTAAAGTTCAAGTTAAAATACATGGTAAAACAATAACTGAACTTGAGCATGTAGGAAAAGTAAGTACAATTAACGGTGTGATAAACTGCAACTCTTTGGATTCAAATGGACCAAGTATAAACTCAGGCTTTGTAAGCAAATTTAAAGGTGGAGGTAATTTTAATGTTATGGGTTTATTATCAGAATTTGGTTTACCATTTTTCAATGACATTTCAATTCCTGTTATCAATTGTGATATGGAATTATGTTTTACTAGAAATACAGATGATGATGCATTACTAAAAAAAGATGTAGTTACTGAAAATGGTAAAGAGGTAAGAAAAACTGTTACAGGAACAGAAGATGGTAAAATTATTATTGAAGAATTTTCAATTAAAATTCCAGTTGTACGGTACGCTGCTTTACAAAATGTTTTATTGGTAAATGAAATAACTACATTTTCTAAAGAAAAAAAGTATACTTTTAATTTTAAAACGTGGCAAATGATTGAGGAAAGAAATATAAAAGGAAAAACTATTAAAATTAATGTAACACATGAATATCGAGGTAGAAATGATCCTATGTTTTGTGGTTTTGGTTTTCAAACAAATAAATTAAATACTCAAGATCATGACCCTGGTGAATTTGATCATTGTTGTGTTAGAAGCTATAGTTTTGAATTAAATGGAATAAATTATCCTGCAGAACGTCAAGATGAAGATTTTAATAATAATAAGTTTTGTCAATTTTATGATGATTTGATGTCATATAAATTAACTTATCATAAAAATACTCAAGAACTTCCATTGATGTATAATGATCCAACTGATTTTAAGGATTATAGATCAATATTTCTAACTAAAACAGTTTATCAACCAGAAAATATACTTTTTAATAAAAAAAATATTATTTTACATATTGAGTTACATGAAGATTTACCTAAAGATACAATTTGTTATATTTTTTTCATAAGAGAAGATGAATTTTTGTTTGATGTTGAAAAAGGTACTATTGAAGAAATATAAAAATATAAAAATATAAAAATATAAAAATATAAAAATATAAAAATATAAAAATATAAAAAGTTGGAGTACTCCAACCTTTATCTCCTAGTGACTACTATTTTCAATAGAATATTTCTATTGAAAAATAATTTAATATTTATTCTTTAATTAAATCAAGATAAACAATAAAATCATCATTATCAAAAACATATTTTTTACCATTTTTATCTATAATATCTATTTTTATTTCTTGAAAATGTCCTTTAACAGGTATGTATATTATTGAATTAGTTTTTGTATATGGATTATCATAATCATAATAAAAATTATACAAAACATCTTCCTCGATGTGATGACTATCCTTAACAGATGAAAAAGATTTTTCAATTATATTGCAATGTACTTCTAATAATCGTTTATTTATATTATTATTATTTAAACCTTCTCCAATGTGTTTATATAAAAAATACATTTTATCAATCCCTAAACTTGTTTTAAAATTTTGATCCATCAAAAAATCAGTTTTTGAAGTAAATGTAATACAATTATTATCATTTTGTAATTTAATACCTAATGGTAATTTACTATTCAATTGATCAATTGAATAATTTCCCTTTATCATAGTTTTAATGTTATTACTTCGACTCGTTATAACACCATTAAAATTTTTAAAAAAACCTTGTGTATAAAAATGTATAGGATTCGTTAAATAACGATCGATATCAAAATTATGCAAGTTAGTTTCAATATTTAATTTATTTTTTTCATCTATTGTAAGTATTATACCATCATTTCTATCAGTATTCAATATTGCTTCTAATTCAGCTAATGAATAAATACCAATAGGTATTTTATAAATGTTATTTGAATTTACATCATCATCATTATATATTTTAATTTGACATTCTTTCTCTATATTTATATATTGATCATTGGAAGTAGGAACATACATTGCTGATTTATTAATAGTTAATAAAAAATCAATTGTTATGTTTTGAAAACCTAAATAATTTTTTAAATTTTCATCTAAATTATAATAACAAGGAGATTTTATTTCAATTTTTTTATTAGCATAAGATAACACTAAAGGTTGAAATTGTTTGTTTAATTCATTAATACTATATTCTCCTTTTTTTATTTCTATAAATTTATCATTAATTTGTATTTTACAATCTGTTTCAATATTAAACCAATTTAACCCTTTAATAAATATTGAATCCAGACCTATTTTATAATTATTATTATTATAATATTTGTTTGATAAATAAATACAACCGTTTTTAACTTTTATAAATACCATTTATAAAAGTAATTATATATATATTTATTATAATTATATAATTATATAATATTATTTTATTCAAATTGTATCAATTGCTTTGTGCTTCCGTTATCTAAATTTTGTAATCCATTATAAACAAGATTAAAATTTTTCGAACTTAGATTATATAATGAAATATTTTCTTTTGTAAACACATCTAAAAATCTATCTGGTAAAAATACTTGCAATTTTTTATCTAATATAACAACTATTGTCTTACCATAAATTGTATCAATATATTTGAAACGAGTAACCTCATATTTTTTTCCTTTTTCTAAGTCACATACTTTTACAAAATCATATTGATCGTTGCAATTATTTAAAAGTGTTTTCAAATTATCCATTTCTATTATTTATTATAATAGAGATGTATTTTTTTTTTAATCGCATATTTAAATTATATTTATTTCTAAATAACATAACAATGTTAATCTTTACGAACAGACAGACAGACAGACAAACAGACAGACAGACAGACAGACAGACAGACAGACATAATAACATTGAACGTCCGGTTTTTTTAATAATCATACACTTTGATGTATGTTTTAATAATTCGATGTTAAAAAAAATATTTACTAATATAAATAATAGAAATGGAAAATATCAAAACACTTTTAAATATGATTGAACAACAACGTAAAATCCTAAGACCTATATTTAATGATAGTGATATTGATATTGATATTGACTGTGAAATTAGTAATAAGTTATGGAATCATATAATGGGTAATTGCTGTTTTGAAAATCTTTTAAAATATGATTATTACAAAAAACATAATCAATTAAAATCATTTAACTTCCGTTTCATTAGTAATTATTGTTGTTTCGAAAATATTTTAAGTTTTATTAAAAACAAAAATTATAATGAAATTAAACTTTCATTAAACGAACTACGTAAATTAATACAAGAGGAATTACACGATTTGAATAATAATAATAATTATATGGAGCTAGACTGATTATTTTTTAAACTTTGAAAATTTAAATCGAATATAATACTTACGAAGTATTATATATAATATTATAATACCTATACAGTGTGGTATAATAATAATAATAATAATAATAATATATATATCAACGTTGTACTGATTATTTTTTTAACATCCGGTATTGAATACCTTATCATAATATATATGTATAGTTTATATTATGATGTTTTTTTATCGAATTATTTAAATAGTGTTTAAATAATCATTATACATGCCCAAGTGTTGTAGCTCAGTCGGTAACGCGTTTGATTTAAAATGTGTTCTTGGTCGGATTGAAACTAGTGGGAGAACGTGTGGCGCCCATGTTCACCTACTAATTTCATCAGGCTTTGAAGACGTTTACGGTAGATTGTATAGGTGGGTGCACACACCTATGCAATCTACTGAAAAACTGTCGTTGTCCTGCTGGATAAAGCGCTTGGGTAACTTCACTGCCCACGATAGCTTTGCAGATATCTGTAAAAGAGTTCCGGCCTCCTTTTTTCCTAACGGGTATCTGCAAAGCTGGGAATGATTTTGTAGATTTTTTGCATTTTTTTCCATATTTCTATTAAAAATATTAAAAAATAACACGATCGTATATGTCCTATATTTCATTTAATATTTGATATTATCAAGTCGGATCAACACAGATATGTTTTATATACTTATCTACACTACATATTAAAAGTTTACCCCCCGCTTCATATTTTTCATTTAAGTATAACTCCGTTGCTTTTTATGTTAGAATCTTCATTTTTACATTAAACATTTTTGATTTTAATTCTTTATAAGTCCCCCTCATAGTATCATAACGTAAAATCGTTTTTAAAGATTTTTGGATTTTAATAACGTGTGTCCGAATGGGACACGCGTTAAATATTGAACATTTTTTTAATAGAACAATTCTATTAAAAATTAAATTATATTATTATTATTAGTCTTCATGTGAAGACAACATATTTTAATATTTCCTAAATCTTGAACAACAAAAATATCATGGAGATATTTGTCAATAACACCAGTTGTATTTATTAAATCATTAGCTATTTTACAAATTTCAAGCCATGTTGGCGATTCTAGTACTTTAGAAGCATAAGGTTTTCCATTTATAGAAATATCGTTTCCAACAATTAAAATATTTCCTTCAATTGGAATTTTATTTAGATTATATTTAATATTCTCAGAATTTTCATAGTATTCAAAAGCACAAAATTTCACATAAAAATTTTTTTTTTTATACTTTTTTCTATTTCATTTTGCATTTCTTTTTCTTGTACCTTATTAAAATTATTTATAGTTTCCATTCTTTTATTATAAATTTCAATTCCTTTAACTCAGGTATTCAATTTCTTTTTATACGTTTTTTGCATTTCAATTTTTATTTTTAATAGAACAATTCTATCAAAAAATATTTTAATTATTATTACATTTCGATTTTAATTATTAATATCATAAGTATTATGAAAAATATTTTGGGGGGTGAAAATGTATTTAATAAGTTTTGCGAAAAATGTTTTTATAATTATTGCATTTCAATTTTTTTTATTATTATTGCATTTCATAAGTTTTGTGAAAAATGTTTTTATAATTATTGCATTTCAATTTTCTGATCTTTTTGCACATTGTTTTCTTTGTGATCTTTTACTGATATATTATGAGGTGCGCCAGGAATGGTACATATATACTACTTCTGTATTATGTTCCATGTCTGCATCATACTCCCAAATAAATAGAGATGTGAGTTTGTATTCTACTGTGGTATAAAACTGTATTATACATTTATACGAGGTATTATACACATGGTATAAAAAAAAAAAATAAGGCTTTATTTTTAGTTATAACCACAATTAAAGATAATTAATTAAGTAGGTATTATCCATTTTGATACTCAAACAATGAAGTAATAAGCATACTGCAATCAAATTATTGGCTTATTGCCATTTAATATTTATATAGTTTTAGTAACTCAAATATTAATTTTTTAGTAGTACTTATAGAATGGATCTTCAATAAAATACAGTATAATTATAAAAATTTAAACTATAAACTATAATTTTATTGTATTCATATTTATTTAGTATTAAGGTATTAAAAATGACTTAAATCAATTTATTGTAATATAATAATTTTGTAAATTTAGATACAATGAAATAGTATATAACTATATAAGTATTAAGTATAGTTTTCTATTTATTTCTATTTAAAAATTAAACATTTATGAAAAAATCAGATACCCTAATACCTATGTTTACTTAAACTTTTTAAAGATTAAATAATTTAGTTAATATAATTTTGTTTAATAAATCTCTTACGTTAAATATAAGTACTTGGTACATACAACTATACAAGAAAAAAAAAAGTGGGACCATAATGTTAGTAAATACCTATATTTATATGCTAGTTGGCAGATAATAAGGTTACTCAAATCCTAATTTATTTTGAAGTTTATTTGATATTTTAAGAATATAATTTACTATGAAATGTGAATTGTAATTAAAATATTTTAAATTTAAGTCACTAGGTGTATGAACATATGGTACTTACAAAATGGTAGCATGACTAAATATTAATTTGGTGAGTTAGGTCTAAAAGAATACTTGTATTATGTGTTTTTTAAATGTTTTCTGACCTTCTAGCCATTTTTTCAATTAATCCATTTTTCTCTTTGTTAAATTTTCTATAATTTAAGGTACTGCAAGGTTCTATACGGTATAATACTGGTATAATATGGTATTAAACAAAACAAAAATAAAATACCATATTTTAACATCTCTACAAATAAATAACATGTTATTGTTAATTTTTAATTTTATTTACTTATAAAATTAAGGACTCTTTCCTAATTTAGGTAGGTTTGAAAAAAATGATGGGCCCCTAATTAATTTTGCACCCTGGGCCAAAAATAGTCAGTTCGCCCCTGTTAATATGTATTTTCGTCCAAATTAGAAAATAACATAACTATGAAAAAAACTGTGTTCTTATTTTTTTGAAATTTTTTGGTTACAGAATAATTTACTAACGTGGAACCTTGTTTTAAATCTTCTAGCTTAGCTATACAAATTAAAAATTTTATACATTTTAATTACAAAATCATTTTTAAGTTTTAAATTTGATAAATTTGAAATTTAAAACTTGTAAAAAAAGTTGTGCCAGATGTTTTTAATATTTTTCAACTGCCATAGTAACAATATATCAGGAGCTTCGCATTAAATTTTCACACTTTTTGACCCAACAAATAAAATTTATTGACAATTATAGAAAAAAAAATTTAAAAAATTTAAACTGAAAATGTCCGAAACAGCTCTTGAACAGTCAAAATATTTTATATTTTACATATTATCATTTATTATATTATCAATATACGAAAGATATAAATTATAAATTATAATCAATCTATCGCGGACCGTCACTATAACTTATCGCCCCCCTTTTTTTTTTTTATTAAATCCAACCAATCGATCTAATAATGCGATAATCTTTCAGATAACTGCTCTGAATTCGTTAGAATGTCCATTTGAGATCAGTCAGTCCACAATTTAAGATTTCTGCTTTAAATTCCGAATAATTCCCGAATTATCAACGTTTGAAAATTCTGAAATTTCAAAATATTCAAGCTACATTTTTAGAGGTTTGAGGAGTGAAATTTGGTTTGAGGAGTGGATTGACCAATCTCAAGTAGACATAATAACGAATTCAAATCTGTTTTTAAAAGTATTATCGCATTACGAGATCGATCAGTATGATGAAATGAAAATTGGCTGTTTTGGGCTAAAATAACTGTTTAATATAATATTATATATACTTTTATGGTATTTCGTCAGGGACGTTTTTTTCAAGGCTAGCCCCTCGTCGTGTTAATAAAACTTAATTTCAATAATATTGTTGGTTGTGGGGTTGATCTAAAAAAAAAGATGCCCTGAGTATCAGGAATTCATGATCTAATCGCAACTTTTCTTCAGTTTCGGCGGCTGTTGCGACGACGCGCGGCAGCAGTAGCTACTCGCTCAACGGCAATCACGATCATAGCATACGTTCCTGGTACATTAGGTTACATTATAGAAAATATCGTCAGAATATTCGTTTATACAACGTTACTGAGTACAAAATATTATATAATTTTGTTATTTGAAGTGTATAATAATATACATCAGAAGTTCCAAGTACCCACAAATAATATTTAATAAATATAATACAAAACTAAATAATCGTTCTTATTCTTTTAAATATCTAATTTCGTAAAAATTTTGAATTTAAATAACTATAAAAAAGTATCTCTGCTGTAAAGTAGGTTACAAGTGGATCACTGTAATGCGTAATGATGGATGGTGTTAAATTTGAAGTCAATGATATAATATCATTGTACAAGAAAAACGATTCTGAGCGAAAACGGTCAGTCAGCCTATGATATTTCGAACTATATTTGATGATAATATTAAGGTGAATAAAGTAATTTATATATAACCTATTAATGGAATCTTGTTTTAAATTTTCAATCCTTAGCTATAAAAGTAGAACATTTTATAAATTTTTAACTACAAAATTATTATTAAATTTTAAATGTGATAAATGTTGTTAACATTTGAACTATAAATATTTATAAAAAAATTTGTGCCTATGTATTTTTAATATTTTTCAACTGCTATTGTAACAATATATCAGGAGCCTTGCATTAAATTTCCACGTTTTTTTACCTAACAAACAAAATTGTATGGATATTTATAGAAAAAAAAAATTAAAAATATTGAAAACTGACAATGTCCGTTAACAGCTCAATAAGAGTCAAATAATTTGGAAAATGGTATGGTGTATAGAAAATACTTATATAAACTTCAGTCAAAATTTCACTACGGTCATTTGTTTTTGAGTTGTACCAAAAACCAAAATCGGTTTTTTCAAAAACAGATTTTGCGCGGTACAAATTCCCTTTTTTCCTGGATTTTTCTTTTGTTATTTAACGCGCTTCTGAAAACTACTTGAACATTTTTACTTTTGACCAGCCTAAGTAGCAACTAGATTCACTTTCCTATCAGAAAAGATACTGTTGAAGAAAATCTAAGAATTTTTACTGTAATAAAAGGTTATGACAGACACAAAAATAAAAAAAAAAAAAACACTCATCATTGTAAAACCAATACATTCATCGTTTCACTCAGAATCTAAAAGGTGGGCAAGTGGATGTCACTCTGCTGTACAGTAGGTTACAAGTGGGTCACTATAATATAATGGATGGTATTAAATTTGAATACAATGATATAATATCATTGTACAAGAAAAATGATTCTGAGTGGAGACGGTATGTCAGTCTAGGTATAAGACATATTATATACTTATCTATGGTATTAAAAAAAAAATTGACATATTATAATAGTTAACTAACTACAAGGCTTGCATTTGAAAAAATTTCGTTTTACGTTATTTACAATTAAAACGTTACACAAGTTTTTCGTTTATCGTTATTCAGAATTAAAACGTTATCCAAGTTTAGCGTTTATTTTTATTTAGAATAAAAACGTTATTTTACCCAGCATTTTCCAACAATCCAGTAAGTAATTTACTAGTTAATTTTTTTCAACATAAATACCAGAAAATTATAATTTATTATTGTATTAATATTTAATATTGGTATAAATGGTATTCTATATACCTAACACCTAGGTATTTTATATAATGGAGTTGGAAATTTTAACTGAATAAGTTAATAAGCCAAAGACAAAAATAATTAACTAGTTAAGTTAAAAAGTTAAAAAAAAATTAACCTTTTAACTTAACTTTTAACTTTTTAACAAGTAAATTTTCGGTACTGGGTTAAAAAATTGTTCTACCCATAATTGCGTTATTTGTTTTAATATATTGCTAATATAAATAAAACGGATGTTTTAACAACAGTATAACACTCTCAAGAGGATCGCAGTAGTACCTACAGACAACAGAGTAGAAAAAGTAGGTACAGAGCAGTGGCGTATTTAGGATTTTGTCATGGGGGGGATATGATTTTATCCAGTACTTATCAACTCGAGGGGGGCTCCGCCCCCCTCACCCCCCTAAGTTTAAATACTTAAATATAAAACTACAATTTTACTACAATTTTTTTTATTTTTATTTTACAAAACAAAGTCTAGTTTTCTAGATGTTTTGGACAATTCGTCTATGACTTCTTCCGCGGATAAATCAATATTTCTATGAACTGATAGTAATGGCAATCCATTCAGCAGTGTCTGGAAATTTTTAATTACTTATAAGTCCAAACAAAATTCTAAAAACTAAACGTCTAACGTTCTTAGTTTCTTACCTCATTCATTGTATTACGTAGATGCGTTTTAAGCCTTTTTAGACTAGAAAAACTCCTCTCAGGAGTTGCAGTTGACACAGGCAATGTCACAAATATTTTTAAGAGAAGTTTAATATTTGGATAAATGTCTTCATCGCAGTTAAGGAACGCTTCTATCCCAGTTTTAGTTATTTCGTTACTACTGGAGGCTAGTTTTAATTTCCACATATTCAGTTCTGCAAGCACATTGTGCCTATCAATTGCAGGAGAATATAGTTCTATAAGGTGCTGAAATTCATTTCTGTCTTCATTAGAAAATTCTGAATGAAATAAGCACTCGAATCCTAAAACAATTACCAGCAGCTGCTCGCGCGCTCTCCTCAGCTCCTCACTCTTTCGACGGCTCCCGGACTATCGTCTAATTTAGATTTAAAAAAAAATTTAAAAAAAAAACTCAACTCAAGCCTTGGGGGGGGGATCAAACCCAATGATCCCCCCCCGTAAATACGCCACTGGTACAGAGTGAATCAAAAATAAGTCTATACTCTATACTTCTACAACGTACATATCGGGGCATCATTAATTATTATTAATAATTATAATAATTATTGTTATACTAGGTAGGTATTTGCTAGTGGCAATTCAGTTTATAATTTATCGATAACTCCAACAAATGTGGGTAGGTAATGTCCCTGATACGGAATATAATATAATCAATTCTTAAATTTTTTTCCAAGACAAGAATAAATAGTATGAAATAAAATATATTTCTATGAAACCAATATACCTTGCTTTTAATAATTTCGTTTTGCGTTATTTTTCGTTTAATGATATTCTATGAATTACGTTTTGTGATATTTTTTTTTGTTTAATGATTTATTATATATTTTGTTATTCGTTATTCTTTGTTTTGAAGTATTTAATACTTTTTGATTATCGCTTACCGTTAGAATTACGTTTACAAATTTCAACCGTTATTTTTCAAATATAACGTTATCATAACGTTTGCAAGCCCGGTTCAATATATATTACTCTTCAGAGTGCTTTTTGGTATATATATGTTTAACCACGTCTAACAAAGAATGCCACTGTCAAACGTTATCGTCAATAATGTACAATAAAATGTCAAATATAAAACACATTAATGGTGGGTTACACGAAAAGTTGATACAGTTTATGGTTCACTGACATTTGATAATGGATCAATTGAATTAAATCACTTTTAAGGTACCATTTATGGCTCACTATATTATATGGATTCATTAACATTTGATACCTAGTGATTGTTCTTGGAAATACTGTTATGCGACAGTTTGAGCTTTTAGGAAAACTGTCTTAAAAATAAAAACTTTCTTGACATGACGATATTTGTTTTCATGGGACTTATTGTGGTTTACCGGACCATTTTGACTAAGAGATGCTGGCCGTATATCATTTGCGTACGTCTGTTTACCTGCACCAAATTATCATACATCATATGCGCATCAAAATTCTGAACAATAGAAAGGTATAATAATAATTGTACACACATAATATAATATTATATAAATAATGAATAATTTAATATACATAGGCACAAGTTATTGTTCAATAAGCATTTAAAATTCAAATGTTGACAACATTTATCAAAAGCTCAACAATTTGCAAATTATTTTGTAGTAAAAAATTTAACACTCAGTTCAATTTGGCACATTACATGGTCATAGTTATAGTAAAAATTATACTTAAAACATATAGGTAGTTTGAGTAAAAATGAATTTAACTAAATTGTCTTCAGTTCATTTAAGATTGAATTTTATGATTAAAGTTAGAAAGCAACGCGTTTTTGGGTATACACCTCTTTTTCATTTTTATAATATTGACCTTTCTATTACCCTGTACCTACTACATAAAATATTTAGGTCTTTGGTGGATGCATTCGCCCCTACCACCACGCCTACTACCGATTGTACCAGTTTAGTTTACGATAAAACGCAGAATAAGTTGGGAATTGTATGTTTATAATAATATATTGAATAAAGGAGAAAAAGGTAGATTACAATATTATGACTAATGCGCTGATCACAATTTATAAATGTACAATTTTTCTCGTATAAATTCATAAAAATTAAATTAAAACCGAAATTGGTATTTCAACATTTTCTACTTCTTGAAATGGTCGTAATCTATAATATTGTACAATTTTGATTGAAAGTTTGTTGTAGCTTGGTAATTTATGTTTCGATATTTTTTTAAAACAAAATAAAATATATTAATATTTTATAAATAATCTTCATGTTTTAAATTTGCCCCAACAATTTTTGTTATTTGCCCTTTAAATTGTATAGCATCCCGTATGACTCATATGAAAAAAAAATGTGTACATTTGGATTTGTTATAATATTAAATTATCATTTTAAGAAAGTTGTAACGTTTTTAATTTTTTAATATAATATTTTAGGTTGTTTTTTGTTTTCGAACTTTTATTTCTTACCATATAGATAAAATAAAAATGTTGGGGGGAGTCTAGGCATATTAGTGCCATTTTTTTCTCAGTGTCTCCCCAACCAAAAACCTCACACCTCGCTGCTGACGACAACCGATCCGTTGGACATCCCGCGATACAGCGCATTGCTCGGCCCGTGGCCTCCTGAAAAGTCGCTAGCCGCGACAACATTTTTCTTTGTAATACGCTCGAGTTGAGCAGACCGTGAGTAGTGTCGCTTCCGGATATTTGCTGCCGTTGCGGCCCAAAGTAAACTTTTTACCTTTTCACCTATCCCGATTGCGACCCGTTCATAATAGGTAGGAAATAATATTTAAGTGGTTATCAAAACTAAATAAATATCCCGATTGCGTCCGATACGTATATTGACATATCCTGGGTGATTCTTTTATCAAACAACACTCATTATTTCAAAAAGTGTAAATTTTTTGAAGATATTTTTTTACGTAGTTTCAAGTCGCTTATAAAACAACGTTTTTATTAAAAAATTATATTTTTAATTATTTTTTATCCTTATAATTTTTTAAGTTTTTTACTTTTTTGAATGACAACATAGGGTTTTAATTTTATATTCTAAAGTAGAATATTTTTCTTAGTATTTTGATACATGAAAATTGAATTTGGGGCGAGTAGTTTATGAGTTATAAGTATTTAAAGTTTAGACGAGCGGTGAAGTGGACAAACATTTCGCGGGGTAACCCCGAACCACTCCACTCCGCTAGTCTAAACTTTAAATACTTATAACTCATAAACTACTCAACCCAAATTCGATTTTCATGTATCAAAATACTAAGAAAAATATTCTGCTTTGGAATATAAAATTAAAACACTATGTTGTTATTCAAAAAAGTAAAAAACTTAAAAAATTATAAGGATAAAAAATATTTAAAAATATAATTTTTTAATAAAAACGTTGTTTTATAAGCGACTTGAAACTATGTAAAAAAAATTTTTCAAAAAAATTTACACTTTTTGAAATAATGAGTGTTGTTTGATAAAAGAATCACCCAGTATATAACTATTAACTATCGTATATCTAATCTATTGTTTGTACTCCTAGGGAAACAACTAAACAAATTAATAAAAAAAAAATCATACTAACCCAAATTACAAAATTAAAAAACTTGGAAATTTTTGATTTTGTAAAAATAATAAGTTTTAAAAATCTTTATCTAATACTATAATTATTTTACTATTCATTGACATATTATTTGTAATTCACATATTTTTTTATTGTAAACAATTTATTATTTTAATATTTGACTATTTGTATACATATATACTTTTAAAATTGTTTACAAATACATCCATTCAGAAAGTATTTAAAATACAAAATATACTTTCCATGTATTTAAATAAATTTTATACTTTATACTTGTTTCATAATAATTTTGAAATACTTTATTATTTGGTGATTAAACATATTATTATATTATTATTAATTATAAGGTATTTTGTGAACCAATGTGTTTGTGGACGCAATCGGGATACTTATATTTTCGATAAAATACAACTACCTGAATTCGGGCCGCAATCGGACAACTCCGGTTGCGACTACCAAGTTTTATTTTTCCACACAATTGTTTAAATGCCTTTTTTATAGAGTGTTAGTCGACGGACATGTTGAATGCCGTATCTTGTTAATAGTTATTATTGTAGTAGACCATCGTCACCATTCAAGTCGACCATTATCTAAATTCACGTGTTCACCGTCGAAATCGTCGCATGTATCATGTCGTTGGCTCATTTCATCCGTTTTAATGGCCAAGCACAGAACGCGGTCTACCGCTGAAGTTTGTATATTATAATAGACAAATGATTATAGCGGTGGTATAGGTCAAATTCTGTATTTAATTACAACCGGACCGCTACCCGCCGCGACAGAACGCGTTCTATGTGTCCGAGCCTTTATATCGACGGTTTCCGACGTGACAGGCGTATAAGATGCGTATTTCGGCGCCCACCAGCTGAGTTGGGTTTGTACCCTGTCCCGACCGTAGCGACCGATATTTATTTATTATTATTGTTCTGTTTTGAGCTAGTGAAGAGACGTGTCTTCGCCAGCCGTTATTAATTATTAATGTTAATTCATTATTCACTCAATCCTAAATTGGTCTGAGTGTTCTTTTATACTTGCGGTCACCTCATCCACTCCAAACTCGTCTAAACCATTTGTAATAAGTACCTACATTATTAGTTGACCGGCCAAATGCCGGTTAAAAGCATGTAGCGCAACATTTTAGTAGCACAGCGAGGTTTAATATTAGGTGTTCATGTTTATTGTGGGTTCGGTAAAGTTATGTTTGAGACGTTAGTTGTGTTTCCATGGGTCTAGAGTACAGTGCTTATTATAGGTGTTCAAGACTAGCAGTTGACGATTGGTTTGGTTTATTAGTTGACCCGTCAACTCCGGTGTGTTGATATTAGTAGCAGCTAAATCCAAGGCTGAGCATTAACGAGTTAAAAAGTTAAAGTTAAGATAAAAAGTTTATTGTATGTTAACTTTTTAACTTGACTAGTTAAATTTAGCTTTTCATTAACTTACCTGTTAACTTACTATATTTATTTTTTAATCAACGTGAAATTAATGAATTTATTTTTCATCTTAAGAAGTAAGTCAAGTTAGTTAATTTAGTTTTTATTTTTATAGTATTTCACTATTTCAGTCTATTTCGTTTTTATGTCAAAAAATATACACCGTGAATTGTTTGAAGTTAAAAATGTATATCATATTCGAATCTACGCTAGCGTTCTATAAACAAATTAACTTTTTTTTAACTTAATAAAAAGTTAACGAAAAGTGTGTAATAACTTTTAACTTAACTAAGTTAACCTGTATAATTAAATTAACTTTTAACTTTTTGTTATTGGTGCATATTAAATTAACTTAACTGAGTTAAAAAAAAATCATTAACTTACCCAGCCTTGGCTACATTTAACTTAGGTTCATGCGGTTCGCTCTTCAGTTATTGAAATACCTCCGATATTATATTTACAATACAATTATTATTCGTAAGCCGCGCCGGTCGCAGTTTTCTCCGATACATCAGTTATATTGTATAAATTATTATTATTCGAAAAACTAGGGTCATTACCTAAATATCGTCAATAGATCCGTAGTGCAGGTATTATCAATATCTATTTCAGAGCCCATTAGTCATTACTCATTAGTCCCGACGGTCGATGAGCCCGATATATCAGTTGTAATTACTATAGACTATAGTTGCTTAATAGCATTTGATATAAGCTATATATTTATAGGTATTGATTGTTCACGTCACGCCCGTTGCGTACCGTGTCGTGACTTAGTTTGTATGACGTTTATCGTCGTCAGGTTTTCGTATCCCAACGGAGCATCGCATTGACTCGGTAATACGTGTCTCAAGCAACTATTGTTGTTTGGCCCCATATTTTTGTTGACATTTTTAAGAATTATCTTATGGGTTTCGATAACGGATAGCATCACATATATTTTATAGTATAGTTATTATCAGGGTCGGGATTTTATAGTATTGCCATATTCCTTATGAGATGCTTAAAAAATAGCAGAGTAAGCTAAAAATGTGTTTCGTGATACAGAGAACTCAAATTAAAAATTTTATTTTGCTTTTTTTTTTGCATATTTTACGATTTTTTAGTTTTTACTGCTCTTTTGGGGTTTTTGAGGTTTTTTGCATTTTTACCTGTTTTTGAATCAAAATCTGTCAACATTTAATGAAATTATATTTTATTAAACGTGTTTTTAAATTTTTGTCAATTAAATTATCAAATAAATTGTAAATGTACCTATAGATTAAGTAAATAGGCCGATTACGATGATGCAACGATTTACAGCGTTAATATATAGGTATAATATGATACTACGATAATTTCGTATTAGGTATTTTGTTGTAATTTTTGTTATCTGCTAATTTTGTTAGGTTTTTTTTTGTCGATTTCTACTGCGATTATTAATTGCCGATTATCAACGTTGTATTATTGTCCATTAATTTTATATAGTCGTCTCGTGTGCTTGTACTCGTTTGTTACGTTGTATTTTCGCCGTTTGTGTGTAGTAACTTTGTTTTGAAATACCAAAAGTTAAATCATCTCTTTCGTGTAAACTTAATAATTTTGTATCCGAGTTTGGTGAAGAAGTGTTTAAAGTAAATGACAATGTATTATTTTGTCAATTATTTGAGTGTAAAGTGAACAGTGAAAAAAAATTTAACATAACTCAGCACTTAAAAACAGATAAACATATTAAAGCAACGAAGCGCCATCAAAATAAAATTGAAAAAAAACAACAGTTTCTTACGAGCTATCAAAAAAACTGTTTTAATGTCGATTTATGTAAATCATTTATAGCGACATACATTCCTTTAAATAAATTTGTATTAAACTTATTATACTTATTATCTATTATACTTATTATGCTTTAGAAAATGGTCGAGGTTTAGTCGTCCCGAAAAGAAGAAAGACCCGCACGTACAATACACTAATGGTTTATATTGAGCAAAGTAATTTTTTTTATTGATGACGATTTATCGGTCTCTACAGAGCGCGCGAATAAGTTGGTGACTGTCAATATCTTTTTAAATACTATTAAAAAAATTCTATATCCATTCAAATTTTATCCAAACACGGTTTAGGCATAATTTTTATTTCGAAAAAAACCAAATCAATATTGCTATGCATTCTAGTTATTCTGTATAGTTAATATTGTTAATTTTCGTGTGGATGACGGATTTATTGGTTTCTATTTTCGCTCAAAATATAGGTACCTACGCATAGGGACAATGGGTTAGGTACCAAATGAATTTGTATATGAAACAAAACAGGCTGAGGGTGGTGGGTGGGTGACCAGTAACAACTTATGGTCACAAATTACAGGTAGCCCTGTGCTGGGTGGCCGACATAAGGCGGGTGGCACAGCCACTCCAGATCATAGGCATTATTTTGTGGGTGAGGCGGGGATCGGTGGACCACCGATGGTTGGTTGGGTGGTGGGAGAATAGGCCGCAGTATCGAGCGCTACCTGCCTTGGTATACAGGCCGCATTTGTCTGTTCATCGATAGACGACACACAAACACCGCACGGTTTACATAAAAACAATTTTTTTTTCCACTCAACAATCGGTAAGTAGACAAATAAACTATTATCGACACTTGGCGTATAAATCTATTTTAAATATTATGTCTGTAATTATAATTAGGATTAAATACATTTTAAGTCTTAGGTACATGTATACGGTATTTTCAGTTATCACTATGGGCCGTTGCACGGAAAATTATTACCGAATAACAGTATATTTGTATTCAAAAATACTCAAAATACCTAAATCCCTACGGACGCGTAGGTACATACGTCCTATATGACGCCGTGCTGCTACCTTAAATCAGATAGATTAGGACAAATATATAAACGGTCTATAAATTACAATAATAATAATCCATAGTTTTTTTTCAATGGGCCTTTTGCAATAAGGTCTTTAATCTCAATTTTAAAATATTTTTAACTTTACACTGAATCTAATCACGTAATCAAAATAAATTGGAAAGTAAAAGTTAAGGAAAAACGGGAATTTTTACGCAAAATCAGTTTTCCACAAAATGGATTTTGGTGTAAATCTAAAACAAATGAATGTACATGACATTTTCACTGGTCGTTTATATTCGCATTTTATATACAAGATAAGATTGTCAAAATATTTTGATTTGTTTTGAACTGTAAAGGAACATTTTCTGTTTCCAATTGTATTAGTTTTTTTCTACGAATGTCAAATTACCTTTATTTGTTTGGTAAAAATACTTGAAAATTTAATACAAGGCTCCTACTATATTGTTACAATGGCAATTTAAAAATATTAAAAATTCTTAGTCACAGTTTTTGTTTATAAGCATTTAAAGTTCTAATAAATAAATACGGCTTGATTAACATTACACGACCGAGCCAACCAAGAAAACTACTGGACCGATTTGGCTGAAATTTTTTACGGTTATACCTGATAGTCTGCTGAAAGTTTTAGTAAAACTTTCGTTAATAAAAACAATTATAAAGTTCTTGAAAAATTAAAAAACAAAGCCAATCTATTCTGTATATAATATATAAAAGAAGACCGCTTTTTTGTTCCAATTTTGTAACTACACTATTTAATATTTTTCCATTTTTTTTTCACTGAGTTGTTCTAAATACCTCCCTGAGCGTCGAAAAATTTTTCATTATTTTTTTCCAGAGGGTAGGGATAAGGAAATCTATATATTATGTACCTAAAATCCTAATACCACAGACTCACTGATCGCTGTATCTCAAAAACTACTCAACCTACGAACTTGAAATTTGGAATGGTGGTTCTTCTAATCCTTTCACGATTCAAAGGATTTTCCAAAATTCGCATTTTAAATAGGTGCTCAAACAGGGTCATTGAGGTTCACATTAAAAATTTTTTTTTTCATTATTAATAGTTCCCATTGGTTACAGTCAACAGTAGAAATTAGTGTTTATTAATTATCAGTTTCAATTGGTTAATTGAGCAGATCAGGTAAAAGTTTGCATCAAATCGAATTATTGAACATTGCCTACCAACGTGATTGGAGAAAGAGCGGTCCATTGTCTTACTAGGGTTACTGATTTGCACTTACTTCAGGCTGCAGTAAGTTACACCCAAAAGTATTTTAAAAATCATAATTATTTTATGATTTGCCATTTTTTACGGATAATGAAGTGCACGGGTTCTGCTATAAAAATATACTGACCATTTATACCGCTAGAAACATTTCAATACATTTTCATTAACTGTTTTTTATATTTACTTGCCGATCACTTTCAACGATAAAATTTAAATAAAAAATTATACATATCATCGTCCCAAGGTAAAATAAATAACCAATCACTGGTGAAGCTGTGACGGGTCTTCTAGTTATTATAATATAATCGATAAATTATTGGTACTTAAAACATATTAATTTTAATAATGATTTATTTATTGTTTTAGAAACAATGTGTTCTAATAGTCCTAAAATCATGGTTTTCAGACCATCGTTGAGTGAATTTAAACATTTTACTAGGTATATTGAGCTAATGGAATCAGAAGGAGCTCATAAGGCTGGTGTTGCGAAAGTAAAAATTTATTTATAAAAATTTTAGATTTTACTAACCAATTCAAAATTTTATTTTAAAAATGTATATTATTAATTTTGTAGATTATCCCACCATCCGAATGGACACCCCGAAGAAAGAGCTACGATGAAGATGATATAATGAGTTTGAAAATTCCAAATCCAATATACCAAGTAATAGGTTTAAGTACTTAGATTTTAATAAACTATGTATAATAATAATTATATTTATTTAGAATGTTCAGGGCGATGAAGGAATATATCAACAATTTAGACGACAAAAGAAAACCATGACAGTCAGGAAATTTAAAAACCTGGCAGAGTCAGAAGAATACAAAACTCCAGAACATACTGACTATAAAGACCTGGAAAGAATATATTGGGAGAACATTGTTTGCCACACTCCAATATATGGGGCCGATGTAACTGGGTCACTTACTGACAAAGATGTGAAAGTATGAGTTAAATGTATACATCTATAAATTATATTTAATTTTATCTCAAAATAATGAATATTTATTTTTTTTATTTTAATGAAGGCTTGGAATATGAATAGGCTGGACACGATACTGGACGTTATGAATGATATGACCATCGAAGGTGTGAATACACCTTATTTATATTTCGGAATGTGGAAATCCACATTCGCGTGGCATACTGAAGACATGGATTTATACAGTCTTAACTACGTGCATGTTGGATATCCAAAGACATGGTAAGATTATTATTTTATTTTATTATTACACCTTTGTAATTATACAATATTTTTTAATTTAATTATATATAAGGTATGCAATACCTCCACAATATGGACAACAATTTGAAAAATTGATTGATCAGATATACCCAACCGAAACATCAAGTTGCCCTGCATATCTTCGGCACAAAACGATTGTTTTAGCCCCTGAAATTTTAAAAAAGCATTCAATACCATTCAACACAGTAAATACTAAATAATTACTACCTAATTTAAATGTCTAAACTTTATTAATTTTTTAAGATCAATATTTTGTTTGTTCCAGATCACTCAAGAACCAGGGGAATTCGTGGTTACATTCCCGTATGGCTACCATGCCGGTTTTAACCAGGGATATAACATTGCAGAGGCAATAAACTTCTCAACACCACGTTGGGTGGAGTATGGAAAAAAAACGAAATTTTGCCGATGCTTCGGAGATCCAATCAAAATAAATATGGATGTATTTATAAAACGTACCCAATCAGATATGTACCCATTATGGCTGAAAAGGAAAGGAGAAAAAAGTGTCAAAAAAAAAAAATGTATGTTCAATGATTCTCATAATGATAAAATATTAAAACTTGTCCTATATCGGATACACCCGTATAAAATTGTTAATTATTTAGACTAATAGATATGTATGTATCAGTTATCGGTATTTTTTTCAATGTATATATATATTTTTTTGTATATACAATGATAGTAATGTTCCTGTAATTTTTTTCGTCCCATTGATTGTATTTACTATCAATTCATATTAAATTATAGCGACTTCTGGTTGCGATGTATAACACTGTTAAATATACTTTGCATAGTACTCAAATAGGTTAATCACAAAGATAATAAAATAGTAACTTCTCAGTATTATCGAGAATGAACATCATATGGATATTTTAATCTAGTTCACTCCAGTGATATATTTTTTTAAATATTCTTTACCCTTTGGATATATATTAAGTAGGTATTTTCTTATACTTTTATACAGTACCTAAACATCTATCCACTGTAGATAATAAATCTTTCTAGATATGGTTGTGTAATTAGCCATAAGGTAGGGAACTTTTGAAGTAAATAAATATAATTATTATAGTATGAAAGGAACAAAAATACATAATAACTAAACAAAATACACAAACATAAACAAATTAAAAACATTTTTTTTTTATTTAAAACAAGATGACTAGGTCAAAACATTTTAACACATTTTTTAAAAACAAATTTTTTTTTGCAATCAATTGATTTAGTAAAACATATTATTTTATTATTTTGTAGTAACGCTTAATTTTAATTATTTATTAACTACTCGTATTAACAAAGAAGTACATAAGTTAATAGTTATAAAAACCAATTATGCATAAAATAAATTAATAACAATCTAGGTAAGCATATTGCAAATTGGAATCTTTTCCTTGAATAATAAAAATAATAACAATCAACGTTTACATATGAGTATTGGGCATTGTATTAAAAATATAAAATTATAAGAATTTTTTTTCATAGTTTTTTTTTTAAGCTTCGTGTCCCCTTCCCTCCCACTTTGGAATTTCGAAACAAAATGAACAAAATTTGTTTGTAATTCGTTTGTGCTGGTACGTGCTTTTAACTCCGTTGTTGAACTCAACCATTTCTAAAGTAACCCAACTTTCAAAGTTGGGGGTTAAAATGTAATCCCAGCTATATATTTGTTTTACGAATCTGATCAAAACTGTCCACATAATTATTTTTATCTCTATGATCTTTAATCTTAAAACATTTGGTTAGCCAGAAAAACCCATACACTAGTGGATTAGAATATTATTGTTTTTTTTCTTTTTAGGTTTGTGCCAATTTAGGAAATAAAAAAAATATTTGTGACCCAATAAATAGACTTACAGCCTAACACTAAAGATATAATTGTGGTACAGGTGGTACTTTAAATACATTCTATGTATTTTGGAAAATCAAATCGATGTGGATTAGAAAACAGTTTGAGCAATTTTTTTTAAAGACAGTAAGTTCATATTTTTAAGATATTGGATATTCACTCGATTTCTCATAATTCGATTTTGTTATTTTATTGTTATTCAAAAATGAATGACTTTAGATACATGAAAATGTCACTGAATGTTTATATTAGCATTTTCTATACACCATACAATTTTTAAAATAATTTGACTCTTTTTGAACTGTTTACGGGCATTGTCAGTTTTTAATTTTTTTAGTTTTTTTTTCGGTATGACGTCTTGCTGCTACCTTAAATCAGATAGGTTAGGACAAATACTTAAACGGTCTATAAATTACAATAATAATAATCCATCGTTCTCGTTCAACTTGCCGTTTAAAATAAACGCTGCAATTTTAAAATATTTAACACTAAATCTAATCACACAATATCAAAATAAATCGGCTCCAAATTTTCTTACTCTATTTAATTATACACATAACAATATAGGCAATTATTATTTTTTACCGATGACATTTTGGTAAAATTTTGTCAAACACTAAGATTTGAAACAATTTAATATACAGCCAAATAAGTAATGACCACTTTATTATACACATTAATTACTAACAGTTTATACAAAAAAAATAACAATAATACTCTATCCAGTATCTTCTACTTTATTCGCCGTACAACCTACAGGCCGCATTCGTAAATTCAGCGACTATCGATAGGCGACACTCCAACACAGCACGTTTTACTTTAACACATTTTGTTTTCACTCAACAATGGGTAAGTAGACAAATAAATTATTATTGACACCAGGTTTATATATTTTAATGAATTTTTTTTAATTGTGGTTGATAAATAATTTGTCGCTTGATTAAATAATTAATAAATCTAATACAACGTCCCAAATAAGATGTTGAAACAGTTATAAAAAAAAAATTTGCTTAAGTACACGAATACATTTTTTTTATGATACCTAGTAGTTATTGTTTTTTGAAAATGTAATAGAAGATTTCTCATAAGTTTTTCTATCTATAACAATAAAAATATTTATCGGAATGTAACGATATTTATAGGTATGATATATATTTTTGATTTTTATTAATTATTAAATTTGACTATTTAAACAGGTATGCTATTATGCCCTCACAACCATTTTTCATATACAATGCTTTACCATTGAATTCAAATCGATCACATCCGTTTTTAATGGACAATTTATATTATTCAAGAATTGTAAATGTTTTTTTTTTTTCAGACATTATTATAGATATAATTTATTGATTACTACTATTTGTTTTTTAATATATTCAAATATACAATTTATTATCTACGTTCTTTGTATAAAGCTTGTGTTGAATGTAGTGGGTTAAAATTTACTTAAACACAAATTACAATCTAGTTAAAGCAATTATTTAACAACAAATTTAACGTAAAATATTCATTTAATAACAGTTCATTTTACATGAGTTTATTCATATACCTACACATTATGTCCTTATATAAAATAATTCTAATATTTACACAACACTATCAAAACATATTAGGTACCTTATTGTCTTGTAATTATTTAACTGACTAGAATACAATTTAATTAAATAACAAATATTATGCATATTACAATATTTATAAATTACATAATATACAATTTGAAATTTTCTATTAATTGTACGAAGAACTAACATAACTTCCCAGGTAACATTCAAAGTTCACATTATTGGGTGCAGAAGAGTATATTTCATGGTGAAATGTCATAAATAATAATTAAGAAAGGATTTTTTAAGCTTTAAAAAAAATTAAATAAAACAAGATGAAGAACTCCAAAATGTTTTAACAATGGCTATGAAATATATTTTTGTGCTTTGAATATCTGAAGAGAAATTGCAACAAAAATCATGTTTAATAGGTAAGCAGTAAGTACCTACTAATAGAACACTCACCTATTTAAAATTGTAAGGGGTTTTCTACGTACGAGCCAACCCAGAAAACTACTGGACCAATTGGGCTGAAAGTTATACCTGATAGTCTGCTGAAGGTTTTAGTAAAACTTTTGTTAATAAAAAACAAGTATACAGTTCTTGAAAAATTAAAAAACAAAGCTAATCTAATCTAATATGGTATATAAAAGAAGGCCGTTTTTATGTTCCAATTTTGTGACTACACTATTTAATATTTTTCATTATTTTTGTCCCGAGGGGAGGGAGAAGGAAATCTATATATTATATACCTAAAATACAAATACCACAGTCTCACTGATCGCTGTATCTCAAAAACTACTCAACCTACGAACTTGAAATTTGGAATAGTGGTTCTTCTAATCCTTTCACGATTCAAAGGATGACGCGGTCCCGCGTAATGGCAGTTTGAATTCGAACAGCCTTTACGCGGAAGCCGCGCTGTGGCTTCTCAAACAAACCGCTAATCGACGACGGACGACGCCGGCGAACCGACTTGTCCAAGTGACTAGTTCTCAACGACCCGGAATACACGGACACCACGCACGTCCCCGCGAGTTCCGTTGACACACAGCAACCGACCGACAACCGAAACCGTTACTAATACAATCTGTTGCATTTACGGTATTTTTGGAAAGGAAACAAAAAATTCGAATTAAAATAACGAATACTTTGATATGATAAACTCATTTTTCAAATTTTGTCGCTTACTGCCTTTTGGCTTAGGAGGGCAGTATTAGTGAATGAACTCTAAAAATTGCGTTGTTTATTTTGTAGTAAATTCACAGATTTTAAATGTTTTTTGGTTTTCATATGTTGTGTAATTTAACACCGTTTATCGGGGGAAACTTTCACTTCACATAATTTGCACAGTATGATTTGACCATCGATTGAAAAAATATTCTCCCCCAATTCACGAACACAATTACGAAGAAGACTCAATAAAGACGATATATCTTTGGGCATTTTGAAAAAAATAAAATAAATAACAATAAAAACTCGAATTACGAATTGAGAACACACGAACGCACTTTTAACGCGACTGAAATAATCAATGGTCAATCATGGTCGTAATTGATATTTTCTCATATTTACCTTTATCTTATTTTATTTCCCCGACTATTGATCTAAGGTCATACTTGGGAAAACAGTTTATACCTACAAGTATAGCTATTAATTTCGGTGCACCGTAACTGAGTAACTCCGCATGGATCGTCGCCATTTTATAATATATCACCTTAACTTTACAAAATTATACCTATCAATTTGTATGTCGTTTTACAATTCAATTTTTTTATTTATACATTTTATATTGTTTTTTTGTTGTCTTCTAATTATCCTACTTTCATTATTATTGGCAGAATTCATTTGTATATAAGAACCTGTCTGCATGGCTAATACATTTTTAGGGAAAACTGCAATATTTTGATGTGCTGAAGTAAATAAATTACCAAATTTGGCATGAAAAGACTCACAGTTGTTAGTTATTCTTTCCAGTGTTGCTTCTTTTTTGACCCAAATATTGGGTGGAAATGTTGTATCCTATTTTATGTATGTTTTGTCTGAGTAAGTGATAATTTTTTTTTAATTCGTGCATCCTTGGGTTGGTCATTTTTAAAGTCAGTTTCAAAACATAGTTCAACTTCGTAAGGATCTAGAAATTACCAAATAATAATTGTCTGAGCCATATGTTGGATTCGTTGTTTTTATATTCTTGAACAAGACCAACTGCTTGTATCCGTCTCCACCCATTAACAAAAATAAATAAAAATAGATAACTTAATATAATATAATATAATATATATTATCCACACGTACCATGATTGACTAAGATGAAAAAGGCATCCAATTATAGCTATATAAGGAAATATATCTTTCACTCTTGAATGAATTGCCGTTTCGAAATCGATTACTAGAGTTCTTGGTTGCAAACATTTGTTTAACGAACGATATTTTTCACGAAGTACTTCCCAAATAACTGTATCTATAATATGTATCTTCATTTTTATTTGGAAGCAGACAGAACACAACTGGTACAAATACGCATTAACGCCATTACGATATGCGTGAATACTGAATATTTGGTGAAAATATTTCGTACAGTATTTAAATGTACCATCAACATATAAGGTCTGAGACCTGAAATATTATTATATGATCTAATGGGTTATTTGTTATAACAAAATATTCGTCTTTCACCGTTATCGGTTATTTATGATATCGTCATTTTAAATTCAAATTTTGACAAAATCCATCATAATCGCGAACATGATCAAATTATTTTGCATTTAAAAATGTTTATAATGTTCAATTTTTATAAATTAATTTTGTAACCCTAGTGAGTTAAAATCTTAATCAAATACTTATAGTACCTACATCTTATATAGACCTGATATTATAATGTCTAAAATGTTTTACATTATGTAGAGTCTGCATAGTACTTACCTAATTACTTATTATTATAGCAAAATTACATTACAAATACAACATCTAGGATGTTACCAAATAGGTAGGTATGAGATTTTTATTTATTAGATTTACTGAATTCGTTACCAAACGTATTCATTTATTTTTTCCATTATTAAGTTTTGTTTTGTTACTTTTGTATGTCTTATGAATTTTTTTATTACGTATGTGTTTTTATATTAGCACTATTATTATTGGCTTATTATAAAACCGGACTCGACAAGAAGATTAATACGAGTTCTAATATTTACTACGATAACCACAGGTGGTCTTAGGATTTGAATTTTGAAAAGAATTTAGTCTCGTACACATTTTAAACATAATATAACGATCCCATGGCTGATGGGCCTGTCGCTGATAAATTATTTAACTAAAAGCTGTTTTTGAATAAATCTGGCTTATCAAATCTATCCTAAGTGCAACTATAATTGTATAATTTTATTATATCTAAACTACGATTATTAGTCTAGGAAAAATAATTAAAATGATTAAAAACATTACTTTGCTTTACTCTAGCTTAACATATACATAAAAGGTAGTCCAACAAAACTATCATGCATTTGAAGGGGTTAAACGTTTATAAAACACTAATTTGCCTCCCCACTTATAGGCTTAGGACTGATAGTGATTATAATGTTTGATATGGTTAAAAATGATTGTGTAATACATAGGTACCACTGTTCATTATGTTAATATAATATTATAATATATACATATATAAATATATTAAATTATCGAATATTATTATTGCCTTTATTATAACTTTTTTTAAATTAATTTTGATAATTTTTCCTAGTAATAAAATATATATAATTTTTTTATTATTTTTTTAAATTGTCAAATGTTATTCATTTTTTCATTTCTATAATTTTTTTTTAGTACCTATTTATTTTTTAAAGCTATGTCTAACAAAACGGTATGTTACACGGTATTATTATGCATTTATGCACGTACACTTGAAGGTCCATATGGTGAAATTAAATGTTAGCGATCCTCATGCACACACACATAGATAATTGTCTATATTGAACTCCTTAAAAACGGTAGCAAATCGAATACCCTTAAGAGTTTATTATTGTTTCAAAATCCATTATTTTTTGTGTTTTTCAAATTTCAATAACTTTTTTTGTTGTTCCAATATCGAAAAAAATAAAAACGATATTTCACTGCCAATGTTCTCATTTTTATGTTGTGAAAAGGTTGTTACTACTCTAGCCAATAGACCTATAAACTAATGGAAAACGCTTTCCACACCCCCCCCCCCGCCATTGGTTGATCCAGACAATAATGGATCAACCAATAATTGATCAACAATAATAGTTTCTAATAACAATTTATATGTAGCTAAACTATATTAATTTAATTAAAAAGTTCTAAGTGAAGACAAAACTAAGGTCTTAAAAGTTCTTTAGAATCCCAACTTAAAATAAATTTACATCTCTGCAACGGAAGGGGGCGAACCGGTAAAGCTCGGTATCCCGATGAGTATATTTGTCACTGGACAACCTCATCATTTCGGGGAAAAAATAAACAAAAATAAAATCCATTTATATCCTAGGGACGAAATGTACATTTATATAATATATATTATTGATAATTTAATAAATAACAATTACCTATTTGTGTATACAAACAAGTTTACTGTATAACATTGTAATGTATTAACCTACATTATAATTTATATTATAACTCATAATAGGTACCCCCCAAATATTATCAATTATGCGTACGTATTTCTTAGAGATTAGAGAATGTATTACCTATTCGGCTAGGTTTAAAACTTTAAGCTTTAGATATTCAGTTTTTTCAGAGAAAAATAATATGTCTTAAAAAAAAATGTAGACGTAATTTTCACAGGAAAGTGCATTATGCATTGTTATTTTCGTGGGGCGTATCGTTATAAGAACACGTGTAAAATAAGTGGTGAGGATTTGTCACTAAAACCCTGGTGGTAATCCATCCGAGAACTAGTGACAACGGCTGGTACTTGAACTCAGAACGCGTTTGTGACTGAAGCCAAACACCAGGCCACCTCAGGCCGCAAGAACTAATTTAAATTAACATAAATTGATTAATTTAACATTTCATTTATAATTATTAAATAGTTGTATCCAAAACAATATACTATAGGTACCTACCTGTATATTACTATAATATTTTTATAAGTACATTATAATTTGTGTATATACATTATATCAATAAGAAACTTTCGATTTCGATTTTGGTTTCGTATTATTATTTATTGAAAATAAAAAAATTTTCGCTCGGTATAAAAACGATTGAAAATTGAATATAAGATTCCTTAATCCCTAATTCCCTAATATACTCTAAATTTTTCGTATACCCACGAATAACATTTTAGAACAGCATTTTTGGTAACACGATTGAGAACGCTCGATATTTTATTTTTTTTTCCAACGTTGTCAGATTTAATCGAATGATAATTTGAGCATGATAATCTGTTGATATTGAAATAATCCAGTAATATATAATGTTAATTGTTATTCAAATTCTAATTGAAACTCAAGCAGAAACAATACTGAAAATAGCTACGATAGTTAGAGTCAAGGTACTAAGAATAATATGACCATGTCCTATGGCAATAGGTTAAAGTAGATTTGGGGGCTTAGATGATTGATTGATCTATCAATATAAATAATTTGTAAAAATCATTTAAGTATAACGAATACTACTTACATCTAATAGGTATTACATATAGTTTAAATTTTTGTTAAACCATATTTAAGGATTATTATCCTTATTCCTTAGTATAAATATTTTAATAACTCAGAAATAACTTATTAGAATTTGATTTAGATACTTTAACATTTTCAAGATAATCACCCTCTAAATAATTAACAGTAGAAAAATTGGGCTTTCATTTGAAAAATTGAAGTTTGTATAGCCACAGGACATTTCTTGAGTAGTACAAAATTATCAGTAATTTGAATATATTATGGTCTTCAGGTATACTTAAAATCAGAATTTGAATAAAAGTATTTTTAAATAAATAAATGGTGGTAAGCATTGCTTAAAAATGGTTCTGTATATTACATATTTTTATGAGTTATATATATCATTTTACATTTTTTTTCTGATATTTGTATTACATATTATTAGATGCCCATATATTTGTATATTATGGTTATATAATTATTAATTGATGACTTTTTTCAAGAATATTTATTTTATGCATACATGCATGAATCTATCATAGCCAAATAAATGATATGGCAACGTTGCACGCAAATTCGGTCTCAATCGTATTCTGTTTTGGGTTTTTTTTTGGATCAGCTGTAAATTCTTTGCTAATTTTAAGTGTTATCAATCGTTCAGCCAAAAAGGTAAACGTTCTCAATCGTTTGATAGCCAAATTTTGAAATTACAACAAAATAACTATAAAATTGATATTCTTTGTGTCAGGGATCGAAACCTTTTCATATTTTAACGGTTTCGGTTTCGGTTTTTGAGAACGGTTTTCTACATTTACTGGTTTTGGTTTAGGTTTTAAGATCGGTTTTTCAAATTTTTTGGTTTTGGTTTCGGTTTCAAGAACGGTTTTTGAAAATGTTTGGTTTTGGTTTTTGCAACGGTTTTAAATTTTTTTATATTATTCTACATCTAAAAACCGTTGACCCAATTGTTATTATATATTAAATATATTAAGGGCTGAGCCTAAAGCCCTAAAAATTAAAATATATCCGATTTGTACACTTTATGTAGAATGTGCATACAATATGCCAAGTTATGTTCAGCAGGACTAATTTCGTGTTCTCAACAACGTAGGTATAGTAGGTACCTTACCTGCTTTTGCATACAACATATTATAGAGATCATTATTCGATTACATTACATTAATAGTTAATTGTAATTTACAATAATATTGCATTATATTAAAGACTACAGTATAATAAATCTCATGATATGTCATGTTAAATCTCATCTCATGTTATGCTTATGATATTTGAACAAAATAATAAATTTAAATTTAAATGGATAGTTACTAAAAAAGGTTTTTGGAGTATTGACAATTCTGTTATTTAAAAAGGTATAAATACACGTTAAACACACATTTTTAATTCAAGAGACACACTATTTCAGGCCAAGAGATTGTTAGAAATTTACATATTTCTATTTTTTAATAACATTTGTCGTTTTCATTACCAATACTCAATAGGCAATAAATAATAATTAATAAATAATAACATTACAATTAAAATAATATATCATTATTTAAGTACCTGTGTGGCTGTGTTGTAATAGTTAGAACACAGTAGGAAATGGGAATACATTTACATAAACATAATATATGTAGGTACCATTATAATTTCTGAAGTATCTTCTTTATTTGTGACATTATTTCTTGTCTAATTTTCATAAAAAAATGTGCAACTAAATAATGCAAAATTGAAACTTTATAAAATTTATATTGATTATAAATAATCAAATGTTAACTAGGTATAGCTTGCGTATAATGGTCTCATGCAATGTATGAATTTAGAAGTTGAAATTAATTCTCCTTCATCCCTTTTGGGCATTTACAAACACAATATTTTATTTAATACTTTTTCTATCATAACTCATAAGCTATTACTTACAATTTATTTATTTATTTATTCATATGGCAATACTTGTTTTTATAAAAAATAAACCACAATATATATATATATATATACAGCTAAATTATTAAGAAAAGCTAATACATTTAACTGCGGATTCTAATGTTTATTTAAATATAATTATAATTATTGGTAGGAACGTAATTACATTTTACTTCATAGGTAACAAGTATATAAACAAAAAACTGTCTGTTAAATGTATAAATAAAATAATAAAATATATAAATAATAATTTGTAAATACTTAACAAGTATTAAATAAATGATATGTAGGTACTTTTGTAATCATGTAGATTGTAGGTACCTGCAAGTACCTATAACAATTAATTAATAATTACCATCATTATTTATTTGCTCGTATCAACATTATTTTCTCCAGTAGTTCTGAGCCCAATCTGGATCTTAAATCTCCAAACACAAACTTGAGAGACGAAAATGAACGTTCTACTGATACCTAAATCAAAATAATCAAAATAATTGGATTTCTTGGATTCTCTAATAGTTTAATCTTTAGTTTATACTTTAGACATAAATATTTTAAAATTATAATCTAAAAATATGAATTTTAACTAAATAATTATGACATTTATAATTTATTGTTGGTAAACATAAATGATAAAATATAATACCTGTGTTGTAGGAACAGCCATAACCACATGAGAAAGAGCATACAGTTCATGGCATTCAAACTTTTTACTTTCTCAGTAAGACAAAATACTTTCTGTATGTGGTAGTATAGGTTGGTTATCATATAAATTCAGGAGTGACAAGATTGAAATAGAAACAGTATCTGTGTTAGATGAAGAAGATTGAGATGATGAAGGTACACTTTGTGATACTGATTGCAAGTATAATTGAAAATTATTAGGATCATTTTCCTCCAATCCTGTTTCTATATTTTCATTAGTAGTTTCACTAATTTCTGTTATAGATTCATCAGTATCTTGGTCTTGGACTGAATCATTATTATTTTTTATGTTTTTCATTAAATTATAAGTATTCACTAAATGAAGTACAGCGTTGGTTTTTGATTTAACAGACATTAAATGTTGATAGCGTGGATCAAGATAAATTGCTAAAATATATATATATATATTTAATTATCTATTAGTTATTACTCATTAGAATTTAAGATACATGGTATAAAATTGAATACTGAACTAGGTAGGTATTAGTTATTACTTATTACTATTGATTACACATAGTTCTATGCATAATCAACGTTAGTACTTAACAGTTATTAGTTAATAATGTTATAGAACATGATTAAATAACAATTTACATTATCTCATAAGTCATAGGTACCTGATTCAAATACAGGATTCATAAAAATGTGTTTTTGTCGTTCGGCCATATTTTTTATTAAGTTTTTTGAGAGTGGAATATTTATCTTTGATAAAGACATTTCAGTCTTTAACCAAATACCATATACATCACCGGGAGTTAACGAGTTTGATTGCATTTGGACTGTGGCAATTTTAGCTGGCTCTAAAGCTGTAACCTGGTAAATTCGTAACAATTTCATAAATTTTAGACTCTTACTGACAACATATATAACAACTTACTATCTTTCCAACCAAATTCCAATCATTAGAAGATAAGATTATTTGTTCATTAGTCACACAAAATTGTTTGAGTTCTATAAGTCTGTACAACATATTGAATGTACTATTCCACCTAGTTTCAATGTCCAAAATTGCCTGCTTTAATCCTTCCCTTTTCAACCAGGCTGCGTATATTTGTGTTCTTAAAGTTTTCACTGCCTTAACAAAACAATTAAAAATATTTTAAATTTTTAAAACTTACCATTGTAAATATATTGTATTAGATAAGTATATAATATATAACCATAATCATAAACTAAACCAAAATCTAAAATAATTAGGTTTTTGACAAGTAGGTTAAGTAATATTATTAATTATTATATTTACTACAAAAAAGTGCAATAATTTATAAAGCACAACAAAATCTACATAAATCATTTGACTTTATAATTTATTTACTTTGCGAGCTTTAGACAAAATGCCTTGAATAGAACGGTCTTTCATAGAATCACAAATGGCAAGCTGAAATGTGTGAACTGCACATCTCATACATGTGGTTAATGGTCCCATCTCAATATCTGATGTACCTTTCATATCTTGAATATTTTGTAATAAAATATCATCGTCTGTAATTAATAAAGATAGTACATTAAAATATATCAATAGTTAATACAGTAAATGTTCAATTTCAAAATAACTACTGTCTTCCAGGTTGGAAATATTTTCTTCATCAGTATCATCAACTGGTTCATCATTATTTTCAGAATTTTCATTGAATAAGTAAACCATTTTCACCATGTTTCTTGCATTATCACAAGTTATGGAGTATATTTGTGCAGGACTTATTTTGTATCTTTCCATTACAAGTAATACCTTATAAAGTAAAATTTAAAATATTGAATTAGAATATGAATCATTGTTAAATCGATCAGAAATATTAAAAATGTATAACAATCATAAGCACACACAGATATTGTCAGCAGTGTAGTCGATAGTAATACATAATATTATACATGTATTCTACCTATACTGAAGTAATTTTTCAATAACTAAATTATTTAAAAAATATTAGTAGTGTTATACTGTTATATAATGTATACTATTATATTGTATTAAATATTAATATTTATAATAAACAAAATAATATGAAGGTTTACTGAGTCATAAAATAATAATATTGGTACCTATGCACATATAAATTATAATGGTACTTATAAAATTTAAAATATGCATGAAATAAGAAATTTAAATTAAGTATCATACATGTATGCCTAAGTAGTACCTACCACTTGTGATTATAAGTTTGAAGTTATGAATTACAATTTTACAATTATTGTAATTTGAAGACAATGCAAATTATTTATTTTCAAGATTTATTTATTTATTTAATGATTTTAATATTTAATGTAAAGGTAACTTACTTGCTGTTTTAAATAATGTCCAGTATGTCTATCTAATAATTCTGCCATTCCCAGAGTCACAATTTTGATTTTGCTATCATTAATAAATTGACAGTTGATCCCAATTATACTTCTGTTCAAACGTGTTACACAGTCAATCTTTAAAAAAACTAGTTTTTTACTCAATGCTTTTGTGATATCATCAACAATGTTATTGAATTTGTTTGCTATTTCTAGCTGTATATTTTTTTCATTTATTGTGAAATCTGCAAGTACCAATATAATTTAGAATTTAATTCAAAACAAAAAATCACACAATAAAAATATTTTTGGCAAAAACGAATTCAACGTACTGCAGTAATATAATTAATAGTAAAATAAATTACTTTAATCACAATAATATCATCAAATAAGTTGATAGACCGAAGAAGAAACGTTTTTCATATACAATGATTTTATATCATTGGATTACAATTTAACACATTCATTGCAGTGACTTCGCTAGACACCTAATGGCATACGATACCCACTTGTACGCATTTTTTTTACGGTTTTTAAATATGAGTATGATTGCGTACACCCATACATTTATTTATACAGCGTGTGTGTATTAAACATTTAAAATGTTTGAATATAAAAAACCCATTGCTTCTATAATAATATATTATAATGAAAATTAAAACTTTCCGTTATGTAATTGGAATTCAAACTCCATTTCAAAAGTGCATTAATATTGCCCTTTTGTTTTTTTTCATTTTTGATAACGATGTCTAACTTTTTTTTTAGAATTACCCATTGTATTTTATTTATTTTTCAAAATATTTTGTAAAGAAATGAGAATCATCAATTAGTTCACTGTAACTGTGCACAGCAAATGTGGTAATTTGTTTTGGAATATTGTTGATATGATCTATAAATAATATTCACATTGGGCAGTCACGCGACGAATCGCGTAGTTTGTACACTTTCGCTTAAGTTTTGCACAGCATGTGCAACTGCTACTGTTTAAAACGGAACGCTTAGCTAATTTCCAGCGTACCTACAGATTAATCTAGTAAAGCGATATGAATTCTGAAAACAGATTTGAGTTTGTCGTCAAGTCGTATTGAGATCGACTTCCCCACATTTTTCATTTTTTGATTTAAACTTTTCAAAAAATTTAAATACCTACGTCAATTTTTTAATTACTTTTTTTTAATTATAGTTTTTAGGATTTTGGTGGTATAATATTAAAAATGTGGCAAAGTCGATCTCAAGTGGACTTGACATCAAATTCAAATCTGTTTTCAGAATTCTTATCGTTTCACTAGAATCACTGGATTAATTGGTACGTTGGAAATATAACACGTCTATAATACTATGTTGCACGTGTGTTAGACAAAGACGGAAAATCGCTGCTTCCAATCCTCTTAAACATTTATCATTATATATATATTATATTATTAGCCCCACGGTTTTGAAGTATAAATTGTGATTACCTAACTTACGATGTTTCAATTATGTATTAACATTTAGAATACATAATATTAAAACGTACCGTCCATGTATTGCACAATAAATAGTACTTATTGAATACTTATATGAAATCAGAAATTGATGCACACATGGCCAAATACGCAGTTCATACTCCATAGGTAGTAAAACTGATAATTGGTAAATTGGAATCAAAATTTCCCGTTTAACTATAGTAATATTCTACACTATACAGCCATACAGACATATTATCAGTGTATAAGTATAAAAGTATAGTAAAGGTAAGATTTTTATATTGTTATTATAATATACGGATTGACAAGTAAAATAACTCAAGCGCAGGGCGTAACATTATAAATAAAATTGTTATAGATAGTCAGATAATACCGAGTAATTTAATGTATAAACGTTCAAAATACACACATTACATTCATGCAAGTATCACTCATAATTTTACATATTCTGCATGGCGTAGACAGTACTACAGTAGACACGAAGGGGGATATTGGGGATGGACCCAGCGCCAAGAACTTTTATCATTTTCTGAGCGTAGCGATAGTTAAATTGATTTTACAATGATGTCTGTTTTTTTGTCTGTCATCACCTTTTAGGTAAAAATGACGTACCTACGTCACACCAGCCCCCTCATTTTCAAAATATTAAAATTTATTTTTCTATCTTTTAGTATGCTTTTTGTACGAATTTGTAAGCATTGTTACAGAATTTGTATGAAAAAAGTGGCTCAGATATATCAAAAACCCGTCGGGGGGTTGGGGGGTGGCGAGACGTCACGCCAGCCCCCGACATTGGTTATTTGACCCCCCCCCCCCCCCCGAAGGGTTTTTTGATATATCTGAGCCACTTTGTTCATACATATTCTGTAACAATGCTTACAAATTCGTACAAACGGTGTGACGTAAGTGTAAAAATGCTTGGATTTTCTATTTCAAAATATTTTCTAGTAGGGAAATAAATCTGAATTTTGGGGAAAAGCTTACCAAAAGTATAGTATATTAATATGCCTAGATAAATATATTATTGGTACCAAACCTATCAGTGCAGAAGAGGAGGGCATAACATATATTTTATTTGTATAAAAACCAAACTTAAATTGAATCGATTAAAAATTTAAAAATATAATATCAAAATATTAAACAATTGCTGTTTACAAAATATATAGTTTAAGAAATAACTAGAATGTAATAACCAGTGGGTATATTACTTGTGTTTTTGAATTCTTTCCGCTTTTTGTACAACTTTGTATACTGTAAAAAAAGGTACAGTATTCTTTTAGTATGTGAATCACCAAGACATCTATATGTATATAATATTAGGTACGCACAATGTACTGCCGTACGGATACCGATCTATTGACGGGCAGATTACATTTTTTACTAAAAATGATTTCGATATCATTAAATGTAATCCTGCATTACTTTGTATTAGTATTAATAAATAATTAATAATAATAAAATAACTTATAAATTCTAAATACAATTGGCCTACTCACATATTTTTATACTATTACTTTATCATTATTTAAGCTATGCCAGATATTCGACGACCATGAAATTCATCTGGAATTTAAAACTGTTATAATTGTTTTTTTTTATATATTTTAAATTTTGTACATTTTTGTATAATATACGTAGATAATATCAACATATTTTGACAATTTAAAATGTACTTTTTCGTTAAAAATTTAAATTATTAACGATTAGTAAATTGAATATAATCCAATAAATAATTTGATAAGTCAGAAAAATAGTAATATATTTGTAGTAAATAATAATAAATTTAGTTTTATATTATTTGTACATAATATAATGTTTTATACCTATAACCTATATATTGACATTAATTTATTAGGTATTACTTTTTTCTATTTGTGTATATCTTCATGACTTCATTATATTCATAGTAGTTAACGTAAATTACTCTTTTTAGGATTCCATACTGTAAAACGAGACATCCGTCCATCAGTCTGTCACCTGCAGGCTGTATCTCATGAACCATGAAAGTTAGAAAGTTGAAATAAATGCTCGAGTCCGACTAGCACTCGGTCGGTTTTTTAAGTCTTTTTTTTATGTTTATAAGTTATCTTAACATATTTTTTTTAGGCGCATTTCTTAAAGATATTTAGGTCAAGTTCCGGTTATGACTTACGATCAGATCACTTAAATACGACAGACGTGTCCGCGTTTCAGTGAGACAACCAGCTGCTGTGCAGACCCCCCCCCCTCGTGTGTACAATATGTCAGTGGGAGGTGGCCAATGTTTAGAAGCGGACGACTGTGGCTGCCTCGGCTAGCCTTTTGGACATGGGTTGTTCACATTTTTTTTACGTATTTGTGAGTGTGTGTTTTCAGACGCACCTCGCAATGAATAAGGGACGGCTGCCACCGCCTCGTACATTAAATATGTTCAAATATCTACACGAAGCCGACTATAATTAAGTAACAATTATAGGTAGATACGAGAAGGATCTGGCATACACTCTTTTGAGTGTAGTGATATTATTATATTAATATAGATAATATATCGATAATCACAAATTAATGGCCGCCGCATTCCAGTTCCCAATATGAAATTAGTTAAGAATACAATTATAAAACAATTAAAAATTACTTTGAGATTATTGATGGAAATCAAAATGGTAAATTGTACATAGGTAACGCCGATTTTTTTTAATAATAAATATTGTATTTTAAATAGTCACTGTAAATACGATATTTTTCAGAATTTCTGCAGACTCCATGAAATAAAATATATACGTACATTTTTCCATTGCATTCAAAAAAACTCTGGTCGAGCCTCACGCCGTGTGAACCTAGATGTACAGTATACATATATATATTATATATGTTACGGTAAATGATGTAAAACATGAAAATTACGTAATTAACCGGTAATTATCGTAAATATACTATATATTATATTATAGTATATTATAGTATATATAAAATGGAGATTTTCGATATTCGCCGGTTATTTGCGATATTCACCAAACTAATTGGTAAATGTATGTATGATACTAAAATTCAATTATAACAACTTTTATGTTTTTCTGCTGCACAGTTTTACATGAGGTAGATTTTTAATATCTATAAATATGTTTATGAGCAAGATATCTGATACCTAAAGATTAAAGGTATAAGTAATCGATAATAAAGTTCAGTTTTAGGACGGGGTATCGAATATTCTAGAACGTGCAATAACGATCGTAATGACCTTCGACAATTGCCGACAACGTTTTGAAGGCCCATTACGTCTTTCTGACAAATACACAGATATCCGAGATCCAACAGTATTGTAGACAGTGTCATCCAGCGTGTATGTTGTTTAGTGTTTTGTTTTTTCGTAGTTTTGTTTCTTCGTATTTATTAATCATAATTTTGTTTAAAAAAATAGTAGTAAATATTTAATATTTAAATATGGATGAGAACGTTATGAAGAAAAAATTTGATGATATTATATCTTCTATAATTACACAAAAACGTGATGACAACAAAGCGTTTTTAAGTTCATCCGAATACGACTGTCGTTTGGAGAAATTAAAATCATCAAAGTTGGCTTTAAATACAATTGGTATGAAGAAGACAATAAAAGATTATAGAATGGTACGTAAATTCGATATTTTAACTGTCAATGGAAAAGATAAACTCATCAAACCTGTAATTAATGATACCGTACTGTACTATGTGACAAACGATGAATTATTTGATATTCTTCATTCGACTCATTCCGCAATTGGCCATGGTGGAAGAAATCGAATGAGGGCTGAGCTTAAAATGAAATATTGTAATATTACCAATGAAACAATAATGGTGTATTTAAGTCTTTGCGTACACTGTCAAAAAAAATCATCAAATCCGAAAAGAGGACTGGTATCAAAACCAATTTTACACAACGCTTTTAACTCTCGAGCACAGATCGATTTAATTGACATGCAATCACAGTGTATTAATAATTTCCGTTTCATAATGAACTATCAAGATCACCTTACAAAATTTGTTGTGTTAAAACCTTTGACAAGCAAACGCGCGGAAGAAATTGCTCACAATCTACTCGATATTTACACAACATTTGGAGCTCCGGTTATATTGCATTCGGATAATGGGCGTGAATTTGTGAACTCAATAATAACTGAATTACATTCAATGTGGAGTGACGTTAAAATCGTCCACGGAAAACCTCGGCATAGCCAAAGTCAAGGTTCCATAGAAAAGGCAAACAGAGACGTAGAAGATATGCTTACTACTTGGATGGCACAAAATAATACAAAGGATTGGCCAAATGGCTTGAAATTTATTCAATTTCAAAAAAATCGCGCTTTCCATTCAGGTAATAATTAACTTAACCTATTTATACTATAATCAAGTTTTTATTTTATTTTCTATACATGATAGTTTGTATACCTATAATTATAAATATTTTTATATTAATAATATTTTTCTAATTAATAATATTTTTATTATTAATTAATATTATGTATTATTATTATTACTATATAGGTATTGGTAGATCACCGTATGAAGCCATGTTCGGATGTCCAGCAAGAGTAGGATTAGCCTCAATTGGTATTCCAACAAATGAAATTGAATGTTTGTGTACTGAAGAGGATATTGAATCAATTCTACCACAAAATAGTGATGAAGACACTGGAAATATTTCAAGTCTAAGTGATGGATACTGTGAAAATTATACTAAAGATGAAGCAAAACTTGGTCTGTTTTTTACATAATTTTTCTTATTAAATATAATTAAAAACATTTAAAATATTTTAGTTAACGAGCGACAAAACAAAATAACGAACGAACGAAAAAAATCAGTCTCATGTTTGCAGAAACAAGCCGTAAAGATGTTAAAGTCATCATCATCTCGATTTGATCCACTCGAAATAGGTTCAACCGTTAGAGTATCGATACCAGATGTAGATCGTGCTCGCGGAGCTCCGCGTAATTTATTAGCAGTCGTTTTAGATGTCGAAAATGATCTTTACAAATTAGGTGAGTACCCTTATATAATATTTTACAAAAAATGAATGTTATACTTTTAATATAGGTACTGAACATGGACACCTAAAACATAAATACACAAGATCTAAGCTAGTACCTTGTAAAGAAAAACTTCTCGACATACCTAAGTTCATCAAAGAAAAAGAGCTTACTCTTCGAGAGGCAGCAGGTTTGAGCAGTATTTCAGGCACTCAAGGGTACCAACGATGTCACTGCAAAACTAAATGTAAAAATAATAAATGTGCTTGTCGTTCTTCAGACAATTTTTGTAATTCAATATGCCATGGATCATTACCATGTGAAAATAAGTAGTTAATAATAATATATGATACAAGTACAACAATAACCATTTGTATAATTTTTTATCGTAAATTCCCGGTAATTGACGTAAAAATCTACTCATATAAATTAAAAATGGATATTAACGATATTTACCGGTAAATTACGTAAATTATTATTTTTCGTCATTTACCGTAACATATACATATATATTATAGGTGTTGAATAATGAAGCTTGATCAAACGTATCATTTAGGTATTTAATTAAATAAATAATACGACTTTATGATTATGTAAATACTGTAATATAATTATAATATAAATGTAACTTACGCAACTGGACTGTATCACTAACTGTACACACAGTATGATTGTTTGTGAGCAAGTTGCAACTACTTTTTACAAACATTGAAAATCCCTATTTATGTAAATGCATTATCGAGGTCGCTCTATAACAATGAAAGTGATGTCATAATCAGTAACCTTGAAAATACTTAAGAATACATATTAATATGTATTAGAAAAAAGTGAAGGATATACAATAATTATAAAACAATTAAAAACTACTCTGAGATTATTGCTGGAAATCAAAATGTTAATTTGTATATACCTAACTCCGATTTTTTTAAATATTGTATTTTAATAGTCACTGTAAACACGATATTTTTCAGAATGTCTGCAGTCTCCACGAAATAAAATATATACGTACATTTTTCCACTGCATTCAAAAAAACTCTGGTCGAGCCTCACTCCGTGATAACCTATACCTACAATCATATATAGGTACCTAGTATATTATTATATTATAGGTGTTGAATAATGAAGCTTGATCAAACGTATCATTTCGGTATTTAACTAAATAAGTAATACGACTTTATGATTATGTAAATACTGTGATATACTGTAATATAAATGTAACGTACGCAACTGGACTGTATCACTGACTGTACACACAGTATGATTGTTTGTGAGCCAGTTGCAAGTACTTTTTACATACATTGAAAAGCCATATTACGTATATAAATTATATAATTATGCATTATCGAGTGACACGCTTTATCCGTATAAAAATGAAATTTATGTCATAATCTGTAACATTATAAGTTATAACTTATAGGATAATATTGTCAAACACACTATTGGTACGTGCACACGCATGCTTACAATGATCGAATATTAATATTAATAGTATTTATAAACCATAGGTAGGTACCTGTTTCATACATATTGGCTTTGATTTTTTTTAATTAGGTAGGTATTTTAAATATACACTGATAACTCAATACTTTTCAATAGGTAAACATACATTAAGTACATAAACGATACTTTACGGTATGGGTACTATTTTGTATTTTAATTTTAACATATTATTTTTATTGTAATTTTGAAATATTTTTAACGCAATTATATTAGGTCTCTACTTATAAATATAAAACATTTTAACGATAGGTATACGAATAAAATTCGACATAATATGGTAGGTAGGTATACGCAATATTATAACATTGAAATTTACTAAAAACGTGAAACTAACATTTTGCACCCCCAAAAGATGTGGTGGCTTATAACAGACATCATTTGGCCAACGACATATTATACACACTTAAAACTAAATTCTGATGTACCTATCATTATACAACTATTGAAAGACTATCGTGGTCAAGACCAAGCCCGGATTTAGTGGGAGCCCAGGGACGTCTCTATTGTTGGAATTTATTAAGGGGCCTCAGATTTATCCAAATTTTTTCGTTATACGCTATAAACGCTTAGAACACTGCATAAATCACCAAAAAAAATCGATGGTTATTTAGAGAGGGAAAAAGCTTGTAAATTATAATTCATAAATAGAGTGATAAATTATACATTATTTATTGTTATGTATATATACCTAATACCTATATATAGTATATACCTATATTTATTATAACAGGTAAATAATATTTATATTTTTATTTATTTATTTTAGCCGTAAATAGGGGCCGCATTAAAGACTTTGGTCCCTGGGCCTCAAAATGTCTTAACCCAGTCTCGGCTAACACGTTCGAAACATTTTAAGGATCTTTCGTGGGACCTGTTTAAGATACGCTGACGTACAGGCTTTTTTGATATTAATATAGTTGGCGGAGATTGGTAGGTACTATTATTTATGTCTAATAGCATTGATTATGGAATAATTATAAAACAATTGTATAATCAATGGTATAACAGACAAAATAATGTACAATAGTATGTATAGTGTGCAGCGGCGTATTTAAGAATTTCTAAAGGCAGGAGATGAGGCACTGAATGGCATTTGTTGAAAGTTGATGGTTTCAAATTTCGTTTTCACAAAATGCTAAAAAAATTATATTCAGCGCTGGTGTTGCACAGTTAAAACGTGTAAGTGTTTTTTGAAATTTAATGATAATAATATTTGTATAGATAGTTTTAAAGATCACAAAAGTAATTTTAAAATTTCGGAACAAATAATAAATCTACAGAAACTGAACAACAGTTTAAAAAGAAAAGCCGTTGATGATAGGTTTACGAGGCCATCTAAAATTATTTATTCTGAATTAAAATTGCTGATATCGAATCTTGAACTACTCAAGACGTAAAGTTGATTAAACGAAATGTACACAATGCTCGAGCTTCTATCCTAATAATATTACCAGCCACTTTTTTCAATTATACTACATTTTTGACCACATGGAATTTAAAATAAATAAAAATGAAAATTTTCTATTAGTAAATAGTCAAAAAACAAATATAGTAGGTTTCTCTACGTTAAGCAATTTAAAAGTGCTAGGCAATTCGGACACTATATATTTGTAGATGGTACATTCAAAAGTTGTCCGAAATTATACCATCAATTATTTACCGTTCATTGTACCATAAATCAGTCTTATGTTCCATTCGTTCATATTTTACTACACAGTGCTATTTAGATGCGTTTCAACATTTAGTTATAGAGTGTAAAAAAAATTAAGTTTCTGCTGGGGTGAAGTAATGATTACAAAAACAATAATACGGATAAAAGTAATTTTTTTAAATTATTTTTTGGACTTCCTTTTTTAAGTCATGATATGGTTGAAGATGGTTTTGAGTATGATATAATGGCATTGCAACCACAAGATAATAGGATAGTACAATTTACTGACTACATATTAGAAACATATTTAACCAACGACGCAGAGTTTCCACCACAGATATGGGCCGAATTTGTATCATCAACAATGCGCACAACAAACAATTGTGAATCATTTCATAAAAAATTTTGATTTTTATATTCCAATTCTGATTTCAAGTATACCTGAAGACCATAATATATTCAAATTACTGATAATTTTGTACTACTCAAGAAATGTCTTGTGGCTATACAAACTTCAATTTTTCAAATGAAAACCCAATTTTTTTACTGTTAATTATTTAGAGGGTGATTATCTTCAAAATGTTAAAGTACCTACCTATCTAAATCAAATTCTAATAAGTTATTTCTGAGTTATTAAAATATTTATACTGAGGAATAAGGATAATAATCCTTAAATATGGTTTAACAAAAATTTAAACTATATGTAATATTAGATGTAAGTAGTATTCGTTATACTTAATAGTCTTTACAAATTATTTATATTGATAGATCAATAGTAATTATTAACATTTTCAGAATTCGGATCGTCTAAGCCCCCAAATCTACTTTAATCTATTGCCATAGGACATGGACATATTATTCTTAGTACCTTGACTCTAACTATCGCAGCTCTTTTCAATATTGTTTCTGCTTGAGTTTCAATTAGAATTTTGATAATAATCGTGCTCAAATTATCATTCGATAAAATCTGACAACGTTGGAAAAAAAAATAAAATATCGAGCGTTCTCAATCGTGTTACCAAAAATGCTGTTCTCAATCGTATTTTACCGAAAAATTTTATTCGTGGGTAAACGAACATATAATATGTGTTGTAAGTGGTGTCCTTTAGACCGGAAAGCAAATAATAGATATAGGAACGCATCGCATTTATATCGTAAACTGTAAATAATTGGAATTTGGACAATATGTTTTACTGTCTTACTTCTAATTTCGGTCGGCGGCGGGCACACTATTATATAATAATTAATGTCAATTAAAATCTTGTAAAATGTATACCGTCTGGACACTGCAGGACACAAGCAATATAAGTATAAAGTATATCATTATTCATTGTATAAGTAATATAAAAAAAGGTGGGTAAGTGGATGTCGCTCTGCTGTACAGTATTTTACAAGTGGGTCACTGTATAATGGATGGCATTAAATTTGAATTCAATGATACAATATCATTGTATAAGAAAAACGATTCTGAGCGGAGACGGTATGTCAGTCTAGGTTTAATACAAATTATATACATATCTATGGTATTAAAAAAAAAATTGACCTATAATAAATTCCAAATTAATCATATCACATTATCACAATATCCATTAGGTACTTATAACACGTTATACATCAACATCAACAACAAACCCTGATACTATCATATATATATAATAGTACACTTTAGAAGTTTCAAGTAGGTACCCCGTACCCACGAATAATATTATATAATCACAACAAAATAACTAGGGCTGCCGTTGTCTGATTTCATTGCTAGGAAATTGATCGTTTTCACTTAATCCACGTTAAAGTCTAAAGACATAATTATGATGTGGATGATACCTATTTGGATATCGATCTGCGTACAACCGAGCTGCTTATCGAGAATTACGATTACATTCACCAAAAATAAGAATAAGTTCGACTTTTTCACTGCTATTCATTTTAATACAGTTCTTTCAAGTAAAACAGTGTATTAAAGCAATAACGATATTTTCAGAAAAACATGTGATATCTAACCAGAACAAAAAATAACACGTAACAGTAATTGTCACAAGACTAGTTTGAAATTATTAAAACAATTATTACTAGTCAGCGAAAATAATTTATCAACATTTATTTATAAAATAAATGTATAACGAACAGGATTTACTATCTTAATTACAGGCAAAATTTAAAGTCAAAGTTATTTTTATTGTCTTATCTGTGTGCAAACAGGTATTTAACAATAATTGGATACTAATAAGCAGGGCTCGTAAGTTCATGCATCTGCATGTTTTTTTTGCTACACAGGAAAACATGCTAACTGAGATACAAATCCGTTTCATAACAATAGTAATAATAATATGAAGTTTGATAGTGCATGTTTTTGCATGTTTTGGGTGTAAAGTCATATTTGGCATATAGTTGATTTTTTACAGTCGTTAGTGCATATTATTTCATAAAAATATTTTTTAGACAAATATTTGAAAAGTTTCTTCCGATTTTTGATATCTTGTTCCAATCGTCCAATATCGCATGGTAAATTATAACGGTTTTTTAGATTTTTTATTGATTAATTATTTAGCTAATTAATAAAAATATCGAAAATCGGGCTTCTTACGATTGTAAAACAAGTTCTACTCTACAATTTTTATTATAGGTATTTTTACTGTAAGCCACTTTAATAAGCCGTATTACTTGAATTACGAAACCATGGTTTTATGCCATATTTTGTCTACTAGTGCGCCCTCTTAAGTTGGAAAACATAAAAAATACACTTATAAAATATATATTACTAAATTATGTCAAAATGAAAAATCTAATATTTAATTCCAAATGTTTTCATTGTTGGTGCTGAATAAGGGTGTACACAAATTAGACAAAAATGACTACCTAATTAAAATTTATAAAGATGACAAAGCTATTTGAACTTCACAAGTATTAATTTTATTTTTTATTTTATTAATTTTGACTGTTAAATATATAAAAATAAAAAGGAATAAAATACTTTTAAAATGTATGGATTTATTCTAATTTTAAAATTTGGTCATGTTTTTTTTACATAATGCATATTTTGAGTTCATAATTTAAAAATGTGAAGGCATATAAATGCATATTTTCGAACTTTTAAGTGCATATTTTGACAATTTTTAGTGCATGAATGCATGCTTATTTATGCATTTTTTAGTGCATGAAGTTACGAGCCCTGCTAATAAGTAACAATAAGTTGAATTTATAGTTTTAAATTTCGTCAAAAACAAATTACTCGTAAATATTAAATTTCATCGTTAAATAGTGTAATTAGAAAAAAACTTTGTATACATAAATTGTTTAGAAAAAAATACTCTATCCGAATATGTAAAAAAAAAATGGTGTTACCATTTAAAAAAAAGTAAGTTGTATCGCGCATGCGCGTATCGAAAGTGTTAAAAATTTGAAATTTGTCTGAAAATGTGTATTTAAGTACTCCCTATTACCTCTTGAAAACCCCATTTCAATCAGAAGTCATCCAGCTGAGATATTTAGTGGTACCTCATAGCGTGAACACACTGTATATAGGGGTCGGAATTATATTCTTTTAAAATAGCAAAAATAAGATGCTAATTTTCTCTTAAAAAGTTGAAAATATTCTTCCAATATTCTTTAAAAATCATAATAAAATATGCAAAAATTATGTTTTTTTATTAAAATATTCTCTTGAACTAAAAATATGCACTTATATGCAAAATAATTAATCAAATAATACAAACTGATATAAATAAATACATACTATGCAAAATAATACAAAAACCTGATATAAATAGGTACCTACATAATAAAAAATACTACAAGTTAAAAAAAGTTTGATTAAATTATTAATAATAATATTTAATATTCAATTATTTTAAATTTTTAACAAAGAAAATGTGTGAAAACAGTGGACAACTATATTTTGTACCATGTGCTCTGGTATCATATTTGTACAACGGTCGATTAAAATGTATTTATATGTCATAATTTATATTATTTATGCCACTGCAACAAAAAATATCGAACATCTGAGTAACTGAGTAGAACGATTCTTAACTAATCTATAAATTATTTTTATGTAATACATATAATATTATGTGCTTATGCTTTATATTATTATTATTATTTGCGTATGATATTACAATTAGGTACCTACAATACTATAAAGGTGGCTCAGTGTGGCTGAAATTAATCACGCTACGTGATTATATAAGAGTAAGCAATGAACGCGACTTTTCAAATTTTCCGCAATTCTATAAAATTTCAAAATTAAATTTTATATTTTCAATTATAAAACTTTTCCACTAATCTACTACCCAATACCTATTTAGGGGGTTGGGGTTGATAGGGTGTATTATACCGATCAAAACCCACTTTACAGGAAAAACTCTCACACCTCGTAGATTGGTCCAATTTCAGTAATTTATTTTTTGTTTGTTGGAAGAATATTTTTTACAGGGCACATTGGACTTCGATTTTTATACATTTTAATACAAAAACTAAAAAGTTGTAAAAATGGATTAAATTCAAACTTGTAATATAAGATTTCGAAAAACAATATTGAAAATCCAAGTCAAATGCAAACTGCAATAAGTCTTCCACTTTTTAACAAAAAAAAAAATTACGGAAATCAGACCAATCTACGAGGCGTGAGAGTTTTTCCTTTAAGGCATGTTTTTGAGCAAAAATACGGGTCGAACGCAGGCCCCTTAATGTTATATATAGGGGCCGGAATTATATTCTTTTAAAATAGCCAAAATAAGATGCTAATTCTCTTAAAAAGTTGAAAATATTCTTCCAATATTATTTAAAAATCATAATAAAATATGCAAAAATTATGTTTTTTTATCAAAATATTCCCTTGAACTAAAATATGCACTTATATGCAAAATAATTAATCAAATAATACAAACTGATATAAATAAATACATACTATGCAAAATAATACAAAAACTTGATATAAATAGGTGCCTACATAATAAAAAATACTACAAGTTAAAAAAAGTTTGATTAAATTATTATTAATAATATTTAATATTCAATTATTTTAAATTTTTAACGAAGAAAATGTTTGAAAACAGTGGACAACTATATTTTGTACCATGTGCTCTGGTATCATATTTGTACAACGGTCGATTAAAATGTATTTATATGTCATAATTTATATTATTTATGCCACTGCAACAAAAAATATCGAACATCTACAAAAATTAATCGATATATTCACTAATATTCTTTTATCTTGAAATATTTCCAAATATGCAAAAAAAACTTTTGTTATTAACCAAGATATTTTATGATTTCTAAAGATTTCGAACCCCTGTCTAACTTTAGACTAAAAATAAAAAAGCAAAAGAATATAATTCAGGCCCCTATATAATATATACATTATACATTTATAATAAATACAATGAAGTAGGTCACAACTCCTCACCCCTCCCCGGACCACGTCATTAAACTAGATTACCATATTATACTTAAATGCAGTTTTTTTACAGTAATAAGTATGGATATTCTAATTTCTAATTGAATGGCTCAATATTCAATTTTTTTTTTAAAAATTTGAAAGTTAAATTTACTACAGTACTAACAGAAATCCCCTATTGTCCACTAAAATCGGTAATTAAATGATACGTTCCGCAGGTTTATGTACGTTGCTTGTTTGTTGGTAAAAAGTCAAAGACCGTGTTGGATGTCTAGCTTCTAGCAAGTCAGTCTAGTGAAATAAAAATTGATTCACTTTCAAATAAGCCACCATAGAAAAACTAAATGTATCAGGATCATAATTACTAAAATAATTCATGAATATATTCATATATCAATTATTTATAAAAAATATGAGACATGAAAGTTTTTGCCGCAAAGTGTACATATCATTATGTATATTAATTATTACCGCACTGCATATACAAATACACAAGAACATTTTCAAAATATTTTAATTAATTTGTGAACTTATTCAAACCATTCTACTTTCTCACTTCTTACTACAATAATTATAGTACATTAAAGACAATTGGTTTCAGTGTTGAGAATAATTCCATACGGCATGAATTATTTTTCATAAAAAGTACATAAAATATTATTGTTTATTAAAAAGTAATTAAACCTAATTTTATTTAGATTTTAATCAAAATTAATTTACTGTACAATAAATAGCAAGAATTATATTTTTAAATTATAGATTTATATTTTTTAAGAAATGTAAAAAAAATATGAATTATAATTGAATTAAAATGTTTACAATTAAAAATCTACGAAATGTATGATAACATTTATGATTAATGATCAGTTATTATTATACATACAGAAAAACATAAAACATATTCATTATAACTAATAATTTAAATTGTTATTAAAATCCAAACCTTGAAATACAAAGAAAATTTTCCTGGTCATAAAAAATATAATTATATCGAAAAAGGTTTCTCATGTAAAGAAACAAATGAATACTATACATTTAATTTAAAGGTCATTAAACAGTTTATTTAAATATACTCTATCTGTTCGATAAGAGGGAACTGTAAATATCTTAATCTTAGCATCAGGCATCATAGTATTTAACAGTTTCCATAGATCATCAACTGAAAGTATATCAACAATACCACCTGACTTGTCTTTTTCTTTTTCAGCAGTGCCCTCATCTCCTGGTTGCTGTCGGGGCTCTCTTGTTCTGAGCTTAGGTATATTGTTGGTCGTTTCTTTGGTATGGGATGATTTTAATGTACAAAAAGTATGCTTGTTCATTTTTTGACAATTATTTATAAATATTTCTGTAATACGAACTACATCATGAGTCAATAACCAAACCAAGTGTGTTAATGTCTTGGAGAGTTTCTCGAGACAGTCAATCAGGTGACAGATAGTAGTTGCAATCTAAAAAAAAAAATTAGATTAATATTAATAAATAGATGTTATGGAGTAGTATAATACATAAGAAGTATAGTACATACTTTTTTCATATAATTAGGAATAATCAATAAAGCCTTAATACTATCACATTTTTCCAATTCCTCTTCGACACAATTACTGAATTCTATGTTTACCAATTCCAGAACATTGAGCTTTTTAAGACCTCTAATGACAGTAAAAACATCATGTGCAGATTGATCCCATCCATTACAGCAATTTTCTAATCTCAATGTTTTCAAATTGATAAATCTTTTTAGTGACACGGCAAAATCCTTAGTTAAGTATTCGCAATCACCAATTTCCAAAAACTCAATATTATCAGTAATAGTATTCAATCTCTGATAGATCTCTTTTGGAAATTCTTTAATAGACGTTAATGACTACATAAAAATAATAAGAGTAAATATAATACTTTTCTTTAATAAAATATTTTAATTATATATATAATTAATTATTACTAAACTTACAAATCTATTCAAATTTATTAAATTTTCAAATGATGGCAATGCCGTCAATTTTATTCCAGCTAAACCTTTTAGTCTTAACTCTGTGAGCTTTGTCATTTGTCCCAAATGACTTAAGTTTAGGTACATTAAATAATTGGGAGTTTTTGTATTTATAATCAAATCTGGATTTCTAAAAATAAAATTAATTATTGAAACTATTGAAAAAAAATGGATTATATTTTCTTTATTACCTTATTGAAGTGGCATTAAGTACTTCAATTTGAGGTAATGAGTAAACAATATCTTCAACAACCAACTCAGGACATTTATACAATTCAATGAATTTTAACTGTTGTGCTCTTTTCATTGCATGTGCAAATCGCAACCAAAAAATTTCCAAGTCTTCAACTATAGAGGGTCTCAACATACGTCTAGTGTTTAATGTATCAGTTCTTTGTTGATTAATTGTGTTTACAAACTTTTCCCAGTCATAGACCATAGAATTTTCTAAACAAACCTTCTGCCACTAAAAATATTTGATAAATAAGCAAAAATACATTATATGACATTTTACTGTTATACTTACTAAGGATTTATTCATTGCAATTATATGCCAAGCGGTACATACTCTAGAAGCTGATAACAGCTCATGCGTTTTCAAATATTTAAAAACATGTTCCAATGATTGAATCATGCAATTGAATGATGGCGTGGATGTGAAAGGTGTTGCAACTTCAGAATTCCTGTTAAATTTTATTAAAAAAAAAAAAAAACAGATTTAAAATTATTTTATCATACTTGAAAGCATTATAAATATTTATTTATGTTCTCAAAGAGGCACATATAAAGACTTTAATAACACTAGCGTCTAGCTTTAACATACAAACTAAATTAGGCCTCAGAACATGTATGAAACAATTAGTAAATAACAAATAGGAGTTGAAAGGAATATAGGAAAGTTGACTTTCTGCTCAAATCTGAAAACAAACACAATCAAATGATTAAAGTGGTAAAAAAACGAACATTTAACATACATCCAGTCATACAAATAAGACCAATGACCAACGCTACTGTGTGTCTGGTCCATTTTTACATTCCCCAAGAGATAGGGAGAAGATAAAATATTTTAATAATTTCATAATGAAGTTTTAGAAATAGGTGTTCTGTCAATAAATAAATTAGGTGTGTATGACATTTGATTCACCTGTCGTATACGAATTGGTTCAACACCTAGTTATTACGGTTCAGTAGCAATGAAAACCACAGTATAAGAAGACTGTACACGTCTATTTCTTTGTCGCACAATAGATTGACAGTTCTAAATAAAAAAAAAAGGAAAAGTTTTATTGTTTTAAAAAAATTAATAAATCTGTTAATAATCACTTGCTATACAGTATACATACATACATAACAATTTTTAAATTAGCATTCAAATTGATACATGCTGGATGATAGTAGACCAGACATTCAACACACATTAAAGTGGCAGGTTCATCGTATCCCACAAGGTGTCTGCATAATGACTTCACCAATTTGATGTTTACAACTTCTTTTTATCCATTCACGTATGTGGTTTGATTGAGGAAGGATTATGAAGGAAGCAGAAGGATAACAACCCAATAATTTTGCGTTACATTTGTGAAGCCAAATATTAAACTAATAAGCAAAAACTGTTTAAGCATTAACAATATAAAATAAAGCTAACATGTTACCGTCTTTTATTTATAGTGTTATTTATATCAATTTTCTCAAGTTTTTGAGAAGAAACTTTTGGCGATGCACTAGATTGAATAGCTTGGCAGTCTTCAGATATGTATTCAGGTTTAGATGAAGATGCATTCATTGATTCTGAAATACCTAGGTGATTATGTAAAATGTCAGTAATGTATATAAATTGCACAATAAGACAAATAATTATTTGTCAGATTAATAGGCAAATAAATACACAGGGAGTTAAACCAAATATAAAATTATATTGTATGCAATTTAGAAAAATGTGAATTGTATTTTAACTAAATATTTCATAGATAGATTGCATTATGTGTGCATTTTAGAATATTATAATGAGATGCAGTAGGTATTATTTGAGATAATGCGAGTATACAAATTCACAACTGTTAGAGTCAATACCATTTATTTGAATTACCTAGGTTAATTTAATAATCTTTTTGAAAACCAATCATTATTCATTTTAAGTAAACCCAGTACATAATATAAAACTTATACTGAACATTAAATATAATAGGTACTTTCACATGCATACTGTGTAATAATCAGCAAAGTATGTTAGACTACTTGGGCCAAGATGAATAAAAATGATTATACAATATATTATTATATATAAAAATTACAAATTATTTTTTATTGGTTAACAACATTCCCATGGGTGCCCAACTGTCTTATTTCCGATTTATGTATTATACATTGGGGGTCACTCACCTAAAGTAGGGGTAACTTGTAATTCCAATGATTCTAAGGCATCACTGTGAAAATTGTCTTTCTTATGCCTCTTATCACTCCGATTGTTCTTAACATCATTAAGTTCTGGTGATGATACTATAAATCAATCATAAAATAATACATTATTATTACACATCCATAATATGCATGATATAAAATATAAAAACATAAGCAGATTTACAGATGTCTTTATAACTTACTCGTTGATATAGAATGTTTTTTTTTATTAACAATGGATGGCTCTTCGACTTCCATAGCTTCACCTGTTTCTTTACTTAGTTCCATTTTTACCCCTGAACGTGGTCATAAAAAAAACAATTGATAACATTTAAAATTGGTACATATTTAATTTTAAGTTAAATACAATAGCTGTATAAACATATCATAGACAAAAAACTTACAATTTTTCTTATTTTCAATTATTATCAATACTTCTTCTTCAATATCAAATCCAAAAAAATGTTGTTCTGGTTTATTGGCCTCCTAAAAATAAACAAATTAAAATATAACTTATTATTGTTAATTTATCATATTATACAATCTTGCTATAGTATTATATGATTTATAAAACAAAAAATGTTGTATGTTATTTATAATATAAGCTAATCTAGACTAAATTTTTAGTATGTAAAGAAGTGGTTTTTATATAAAGAATAATACAGAAATAAAGCACATTTTATTAGGATAAGTATTAAATGGGTAAGTTGTATTATATTCACATTATTTAGTAAGATTAGTAAATGTTAAATTAAGACAAATTATTTTTAATATGGTTTTTATTAATCTGCATTACAACAATACATAGTATATTGTTAACATTACATGTACATTATAACTTTTACACTGAAATAAGGGGCGAATGTAAGTTCCCACACGAGATATAGCAGGTAAAAATGACATCGGGGTACGTATACATAAGTTACCACACGAAAAAAAATTACTTAGTAACGTAAGTTACGAAAGTACGTTAGTTCCCCCACGAAAAAAAAAACTACACCAAATACAAACTTCCTGCGAACTTTATTCAGACTTAGGACTGACAACTTAAATGTAGTTGATGTGGTTAAAATTTGTTTGTTTTTGTGTTGCATAAAAAAAGTACAATCAATTTTTTAATTTAATCTAGTCAAAATAGATAATAAAAATTAATAATTTAATGTGTAGGTATGGTCCACATATAATTTGTACAGGTATAAAATAATAATAGCTATAATAATTATAATAATAGTAATAGAAAAATTATATTGTATTTGGCTTATTGTGAAAGCTCAAACGCTGAAACACTTCACATAGTCATACTGTGTAATTATTTTTATAGTTATAATCTGATATTTTGTTATTGATATAGTTTCCCTCTAGTATTTGGGCTAGTGCTAGTTCTGATACAAGTCTTACTACAAACGCTTGCCCTAAAAGTCTGAATAAATTTCCGTGTGAGAAATTACGAACTGTATAATTGTATAATTTATGTGGGTAAAAATTTGTTAAGTTTCAAGAGTTTGGAATTAATAGATCTTAACCTCATAACCAAATTTTTATATAAATTAGTTATATTTTAAAACCCAAATTATTTTTTAATTAAATTATAGAGAATTTATTCATTACATTTTGATGAAAATACCTAAATTTATTCCAAAGCCACTGGTTTGAAAACTCTGTTTGATATTTCACAAGGCATAAGCGATAATTAAGGTCTCATGCACTTAATACTTTAAAAGTATGGAATATAATATCAAGTCGTATTGATTATGTTGAGAAAAATACAACAGATACTGAAACAACTAATTTGGTTGATATTAATGATATTGGCTAATAATTATTACACTTTATAGTTTATAACCTCTAAAAACAAAAATATAATATATAATTCAATAACTCTGACAGGTTGGAACAGATTCATCAGGAACCACAATGAGTTAATAAATTTAGAAGACAGTGGGTAAGTATTAAAAATATCAATTGGGTATAAAAATTATAAAATAATGAGTACCTACTAAAACTACTAAAATATTTATTAATTAGTTGTCTAGAATTCATCTATTTAATGTCTTTTCAAAATGACCAGTATTATACAACCATAAATGGTTCTAGTATTTCTAAGAGTTTCAAAAATCGGCAATTGATGCTCAACATCTTAGTATTGAAGATAGTTGGTAAGAATCTGAATGTGTTAAATATGAGCTCAATGAAGTGAAAATAATAATATTTCTTTAACAAAAATAACTATAGGCATGCTAGGAATTTGAAAAGAAATAGAAACAAAGATGTTTCACAAGAAATTTCAAAGTATTCACTAAATCAATTAGTAGAATTTTTTCAATAATGCGTAATGCTTTATGTTTTATTCAATGTGCATTAATGTTTAGTTATCCTCAGCTAAAAATACTATGTGTATAAGTGTATTCGAAATAATTTAGATAAAAGTTGACGGTTGAACCTCAAACATTATGAATATGATTAACATGGAAGTTTTTTTTTGAAACACTACTATTATTCTTTAACATTTTATTATTTGTTTTGCATGACCTGATAAGTTAATAGTGTTTATTAATAATTTTTTTGGTTTAGTTTTTACATATAGGTAGTTATTGATATAACTTAATTGAAACAATGAACTAATAAAAATAAATTTAACATATGTTTTAAATATCTTTTGTTAAAATTTTAAAGATTACAGAATCTGTTAGACTATTAAATGGTAGAAAACTAAAGTTTGAATGAAGAAATCACAAGGATTAAAAATATTATAGCCATACAAGAAGGAAAATTGTTGACAGCTAATGACCAGAAACGACAAGAACATCTGTTTGAAATACATTTTAGAGAATGTTTTCTCAAACACAAATCTAATTTTAAATTCAAAAGAAAAAGTTTTTAGGTGGTCAAATGAAGATATTGAGCAGCTATATCTTTAAGAAGCGTAACTTTAAAAGCAAATTTTTATTTGAGTGAAAAAATTATAACCTGTCAGGTAAGTAAATATTTTTATGGATGAATTAAAAAAAAAAAAAGTTGCATTTTACAATTTAATTTAAAGGTCTATAAACATTGAGATAGTGGGCAGCTAAATTTTCAGTTGAAAAGTGAATGTTAACTGATGTTTTAGCCGTGATGAAGGAAAAAGGTAAGTCTTAATTTTTGTATAAGTAATTTTTATTTTATAAATCATTTTTACTGAACAGGAAAATTAAGGAGCTTCAATAATAAAATTACAGTTTTATCTTTTGATGAAACTTACATTTCTCATAAAATTTTGTATAAATAAAAAAAATGAACAAATTTTAGGACCATATAAGTGTGTCCGAACTGTCATGTCTATAGGGTGGTTACATAACTTAACTAATTTAAAATAATGGATAACAATCAATGTTATTATAATACTAATAGGCGTTTCAGACATACAGAGTCCCATTAGCCAGTTAAAATACTGTAAAAATATTTGTTATTACTTATTATAGTGGTTATTATGGTAGCTGGTAAATTAAATTGATGTGACTCACATTGGTCTTAGTTTAGTCTTAAAGCTAATAGTAATGTCATCACAGTTACCTAAGATGAATACAGTATTTGGGCAACAAACCTCTAAATATAAGTTCATAAAATGTTTGTATTAATTATAGTTTTGTACACTCATTATTTCAATAATTAAAAAAGTTTGAAAAATTTACTACATTATAATCATAATGTTTTATTAAAACCATATTTGTAAAAGGATCAGACTAACATAGTAGGTAACTAAGTAACACAATTCTTAACTAACCTATAAATTATTTTTATATAATACTACATTTAATATTATGTACTTATATTATTATTATTATTTGTGTATGATAATTACAATGAGGTACCTACAATACTATAGAACTATAAAGTACTCTAATTAGATGTACTCTCCTCGAGCATATAAATAGGCATTTGAGGAAATTTTACTTTTGTACCTAATTCGTTATAAATGTATGTAATTGTTAACCCTTTATGACACCAAAAACAAAAATATTATTAGTATTATTAAAATAATACAAGTTAGTAGGGAGTTATGTTTTTCTAAAAACTGATAGGTATCGTAAATTGAATACTATGTAATATGAATATTATGTTGGTACTATTTAGATATGTTAAATACGAGTTGTTTTTATAAAACTTTTATTTAGTTTTTATACTGTAGTATCAAATATTGAAGTAGGTACCCTAAATTATAGTAAAATGAACACCGGTTATAAAACTAATGTTCAATTTTAAAAACGGCTTAATAATTTTAGAAACATTTTAAAAACCACAATAATACAAAAGTTATTTTTGAGTAAATAATTATTTACAGTCATTCTACCTAAATAAAGTCAGAGGGGTGTTGAACTAATTTTTGGTGAGGCGCTATATTACCTAATAAGATGCTAATATTCTCTTAAAAAATTGAAAATATTCTTCCAATATTCTTTAAAAATCATAATAAATTATGCAAAAATGAATATTTTTTAATTAAAATATTCTCTTGAACTAAAACATGCATTTATATGCAAAATAATTAAGCAATAATACAAACTGATATAAATAAATACATACTTGATACTATGCAAAATAATACAAAAACCTGATATAAATAGGTACCCACATAATAAAAAAAATGGGCAAGTGGGTGTCGCTCTGCTGTACAGTAGGTAACAAGTGGGTCACTGTATAACGGATGATATTAAATTTGAATTCAACGATATAATATCATTGTAAAAGAAAAACGATTCTGAGCGGAGACAATATGTAAGTCTAGGTATAAGACATAGTATATACATAACTATGGTATTAAACAAAAAATTGACGGTACGTCGGTACCTATAGTAAATTAAAAATTAATCATATCACAATATCCATTAGGTACTTATAATGCATATGCATCAACAAAAACCGTGATATTATCATAGATATAAAATAGTACACTTTAGAAGTTTTAAATACCCATGAATAATATTATTCAATCACAACAAGATAACTAAAATACTTATTCTAGGTTTTTATTATGTAATTTCGTCCAAATTTGAATTTAAAATGTCTGGAAAAAATAACTGTGTTCATATATTTTTTAGATTTTTTGGTTACAGTATGAACTATTTATGAGAACCTTTGTTTTAAATTTGCACTCCTTAGCTATAAAATCTGAACATTTTATAATTTATTAATTACAATGATTGATAATTTTCGAGATATTGATAATTTTTGTCAAAATTCGATCTTTAAATGCTTATAAAAAAAAATTGTGCCTATGTATTTTTTAATATTTTTCAACTGATATTGTAACAATATATCAGGAGCTATTCAATTTTTACACTTTTGGCCCAACATAATATAAAACTTAATTGATATTCATATAAAAAAAAAAAAAAAATAATTTAAATATGAAATTGTCTGTAAACAGCTCAAAGAGTCAAAATATATACAAGTGCACTTTAACACCCCATGCAAATTTTTCGATTTTTTTTTTTTTGGAACTTATGTAGCTCATCGAGTTAAGAACGATGGTGCAATCAGAATTTGTCGCTCTCGCTTAGTTTCGAAGTTACGGCCTTCCAAAGTTTTCAATTTTACGTCTATAAGCATGCGCGCAACACCATTCTATAATGCCGCGCGGAGGACTATTTTTGTTATATTTTTGTACTTTCGTATTCTAACCTGTTTAAAACGATAGTGCAATAATAATTTATCCCCCGATTTGCTATGCAACACCTCCCCAAGTGGGTCCAAGGGTTAAGAAAATTGCATTTTTGATGCACCGAGTCACCGAGAGGGGCCACTCGCTCACTGGGACAATTAAAACGAAAATACCTCCGATTTGCTAAGCAACAACTCCCCAAGTGGGTTCACAGGGTTAAGAAAATTGCATTTTTGTTGCCCGATTCACCGAGCGGGGTCACTCGCTCGCTGCGGCTCGCTCGGACAATTAAAATATTCCTCTCCTGGAAGTAGAAATAGTCAATCTGGTTTAAATAAATTCTCGCATTATACCTATAGTAGGTACCTAGTACCTACCTACCTAATAATAATTAATTATAATAATCATTCAATTATAAATACGATTTTAGATTATATTATAATATTAAAGAAACTATATTTTTAATTTTTAATACACAATTAAAATGTCATTACGTCAAGTGCTGCGTTCTAGTGAAGTTGACCTCTCTTAGTCCCGTGTTTGTTCACTCGTTTATTTTTTATTTAGTAGTCTCACGAATAAGAAAAAAAAATCGCGAAAGACGTGACACGTAGCGTTGCGCTCATGCGTAAAAAAAACGCAAAATTGCTTACTTCCAAGGGCCATAACTTCGAAACTAAGTGAGAGCGACAAATTCTGATTGCACCATCGTTCTTAACTCGATGAGTTACATAAGTTCCAAAAAAGAAAATCGAAAAATATGCATGGGGTGGTAAAGTGCACTTTAGCCAAATATTTTCAAAATTGTATAGTGTATAGGAAATGCTAATATAAACAATCAGTTAAATTTTCATGTATCTAAAATTTTTCGTTTTTAAATTACAACAAAATAAAAAAATGCTACATGAGAAATCGAATGAATATTCAATGTTGTAAAAATTTAATTTGACTTTCTTATAGACATTTTTTTTTTGATAAAGGTAGATAATCTTATAAGGAATCATGTATTACAATTTAAAATCTTAGATTTAAAAAGAAAAATTTTTACAAATTCTTAACTCAAAATAATTTGCTAATTTTCATGATTTTTCCATATTTTGTCAATTTTTGAACTTTTAATGTTTATAAAAAAAAACTGTGACTAAGGAATTTTAATATTTTTCATCTGCCTTTGAAACAATATACTAGGAGCCTTCTATTAAATTTTCAAGCTTTTTTAACCAACAAATAAAATTTTATTTATTTAATTTTAAATGGAAAATGAAAATGTCCCTAAACAGTTCAAAATAAATCAAAAGATTTTGAAAATGTGATCGTGTATAGAAAATGCAAATATATACAACCAGTAAAAATTTCATGTATCTACAATCATTTTTTTTTAAAGTTACACCAAAAACCAAATTCAATTTTGTGAAAAATCGATTTTGCGTAAAAATTCCCGTTTTTAATTAATTTTTCTTTGGTTTTTCTTGGAGCTTTTGAAAATTACTGGGAATTTTAAAATATAGTATAAACATGTACGATGTACTTAATATGTTTTTTTATTGTATTTTATGTCATATTAAAACGGAACGAGGAAAAGAACTAGTTCCTTTCTTCAAGACAGTAACGGTAAAGGACTTCATTCCTTTTTAACAAGAGGAACGTGAACGTGAACTAGTTCCTATTTTAAAAGAACTTTCCAAGCACTATTCTAACTCCATTTGATGCTGATGCATGGCGTATATATATATATCTAAAATATTTTTCTGGGGGGAGGGGAAGGCTAGATAAATAAATTGATATATAAAGGGACGGTGGTGTTCCCCACGACCCACCATAAGTTAATTTTAGGTTTGGTTGGAAATGTTTTTTTGAGTTTATGTGCTAAGCGTATAGCCTAGAAAAAAATGACCAATATATCACTGATTATAATGTATAATATAAATCATAGGTATATATCGATGGCGTAGCGCACAAGTGTGATAAGTGACATTTTCGTAATTGTTCAGGAGAACGATTTTTAAGTTTGAGATGTTATAACAAATTCAAAAATGTAACGAACTTTACGACATCTATCGGAGTAAATAATGAACTTTTCACTTACAACGTTTGGGCATAATGTGCAGAATTGTATGATTAAATTGATTATGCGCTTAACTCATTTTTCAAAAAAATGTCACTTATCACACTTGTGCGCTACGCCATCGATATCAATGTTTTAATTATTAATACCTGAACAATGTACAGTTGTACATTGTACATAAATAATAATACATTAGTTAAATTGTGTTGTAGGTATTGAATTATAGGTACTTAGGTAGTTGCTTAAATATATTTTATATCGGTACTTACAGTGTAATTTGATTGTACTCATCTCGCTACTCATTCATCAATAATGTCATCGTTTTAAAATGTGAAGCACAAACTCTAAAACGACTTTCTACATTCAATCCAAGACTTTTTTCCAACTTTTTGAGCAAGACATTATCGTTTTGGAACAACAAAAGACGATTTGTGCTGATTCACATAAATCGACACACGTCACACAACACTTAATCACAGAATAGAGAAATGACTTAATTGTATTAATGCTTAGCTATTTTAAATAAACTAATAGCAAAATGTACACACATTGTATAATATATTCTAGGTACACACATTTGAAACAAAATAGCAAAACACAATTAATATTTTCTCGAATAACTCTACAAATTGTGATAATTGTGATATCTTAAAAGTTAAAATGTTGTGATAATATAAAGAGAGCGGTAAGTTGTTGATTATTCTTATCAGCAGTTATGGAGGACACTTCGGCAACCACATTTTAACGTTATCATCATGGCTCGTTGCGTAACCCGTATAATAATATCTTTAATCGTTCCCCGAACACGTTAGCTGCTCAAAATATTGTACTGTGCGATTTTTACGTTTCCAAGTCTCGTTTACGGCGATGTCCTAAATAGTATATAACAATAATAATTTCCCGGTCAGTTAGCCGTACGCCACACTCGCGCACACCGATAACTCCAAGAACTACCTAAACCACTGGCCAGGCCTATCACGCCACAATGTCAGTCACGCCGTTAAAGAGAAGAGTATGTTATTATTACGACAGTGAGTATCGTTTAAATCGTTGTTAAATCTGTTGTATGCTCTCGACTGTCACCGTTCAAAGCTTCTGAAGTTCCAGCGACGGCTAAGACATCCATTGTTTCGCTGTCTGCTAGTCAGCTGCAGTTCGAAAGTGTTTACCCTACTTGCTATGTTGATAGTCTCCGCACAACCGGCACACAATAAGAAAACCTTAGTAATTGTTCCCAGTCTGATGGGGTTTCTTTTTTTTTTAAATTCTGTCCTTTACTTCTGGATGACATATTTGTCTAATATGCACTGTGTCTGATATTGTATTATACTATTATGGCGTTTTTATTGACGTCAGGTTAGTATTTAACACATTTTAAACACTCAGAGTAATGTTACAATTTAAGACAAATATCTCTAGCATGAATACTATCAACTAATCGCCACGCAGAATATATACTAGACAACAGTCAGATTACATGGTCTTTTACTAGGGCCTACTTAAATATTCGCTATGGCTCTTATAGTACTTTAGAAACTAACTTTTCCTTGTGACACTTATTAAATAGTAATTAACATAGGTATTGTGCCACCTACACCATGCACAATACTGTAATAATAATATAATATACGTGTATGGTCCTACACCTTGACTCCAACAGTACTAACCAAAGCTACCTACTACATTTTTATAATAAGTTAGAAACCTATCTGTTTTTAATTTTCATAGTTACCTTAAATATGTCTATGCGCACTCAGAATAAATGCACATACCAAGATGTACCTACAAGACATTTTTGAATTTGTCTTATGTGTGTTATTTTGTTTTAGTCGAAATCTTCAATTTATTCCAACCCAACTGTAACAATCTTAGGTACCTATAATCTGAAGTACAAAAGTACATTCTGAATAGAATATATAATCAGTAGGGGTGGTATTTATTTTTCTGAAAAATACAAAAACAAAATATTTTATATCATGTCATTCTATAAAATTAATAACATAAGGTTGTTTCGTAGTCATATGCTGGTT